>JAHWFO010097475.1:329740-368374 GCA_023313115.1 Rhysida immarginata
TTTTCGAGTTATTCTGCTTTGTCAACTTAAAATTTACACCCTGTATAGCTTTCTTTTAAGTCCGCATTTTCGAACTCAGCCAATTATGACAGTAAGTTCTTCCTCCTTAGCCCTGATTGGCTACGCTCCTCTATATATACATGTACTTTGATTCATACTGATGATGGCTACGTTGTAACTGAAATGTTCACATATATGGTTATTAAAAATCTCTTTTTGTGGAAAAGTGGTATCCTTCCTTCGTCTATACGCATAATTCAACTCCCCCCATCCCCCTCTGAAGTTTTACAGTCCCCCCCCCCCCCCCCGTCTGAACTTTTTCATTGACTTTCGTGCATATCGCGTTTCCAGCAGCAGCGAATTTTGTTCTGAATTGGCTTTAATATAGCGTCCTTATGAACACGCTAGCTATAGAGATATCTCCTTATTAGGAAAAATAGGAGTTGTAAACCTTATAGTGGCAACACTGTCAGAAGATGTTGATGGCTGATTAGGGCGTTGTTGCATTCACTATCTATGCGCATAAATCGATATCAATTGTCCTTGTATAGAGTCTAAGTGTGCAACGTTCTAAAGTACCCTATCATGAATAGAACAACAAACCTGGTTTAGTAATCAAGTTGTATGAGATAAAAAATGCAAACGACTGTTATCGGAACCTTCGGGAAGCCTGGCGATAGTCTCCCATACCAGCCATTCGCAGAATAATCGCTGTGCCGAACGACCTTCAGTTTCAGATAAACACCCTGAGCTCTTTCGGGAACTCTTCGCATTTGATTGGCAGCGGACTGTACGCTAGCATAGTGTTAAGGACATCTTCAAAATATAGCTCAGATTGTAGTTCCATATCACTTGATTCCACTGATGAAATCCAGCGGTTTTCCAATTTGGAAACGATACAGAAAACGGGAGAGAAAAATATTGAAGGAATGTAATTATAGTGTCCTGGTAATATCCTAGTTAGTTATGTTATGTAGACTTTTTTACGACTCTCGTAGAATACACTTAAAATTTTTTTTATTGTTTTATTGGTTTCATAGCTCGGTTTTGAATTTATAAAACAAATATATCATTTATAAATTAATTCAGCTTTTATTAAAGCATATGCAATTTTATTAAAGTATTTCTGATCATTATACGTTTATCTTAGAAGAGTGATAATCAACATTTTTAATTCAATTTAAATTAAGACCGAATTAGAAGTGATTCAAAGCTAATATATTTTTTTCTGATAAATTCAACATAATAAGTTTATCTAATATTTTATATTATCATTTTTGTCTTTTATTAATGGTAGCTTGGCAAATCTGTGCCCTCAATCGCACTTGCGCGGAAATGACCATCCAAGCGTACATGGCAAAATATAAGCGTGACTGCAACGACGATGGCCACATTGACTGCTGGGACTTTGCACGAATTCACAAGGCTGGACCTCAAGCGTGCGCCGGAGATTGGCTCAACAAGCACACCTTCTGGAGAAAATTTCTACAGTGCACTAGCGCCTGGGTTCCACCAACAGCCAATGTTGTTCTTCATGGCCAAGAAAATAGAGGTAAGAAAGAACTGCAGCGACAGAACTGCGTTCATGAAATTCGACAACTTAATCGTAAAGTCAAAACGCCTGTTTGATTATCGGAACTTCCTATTATCACTGTATGACTCAAAAATTTTTATTATTTTGTTTAAAAAATAATGAGACTGTTCCAGTAAAACTCTGTATTCAATTCGTTTTTACAAAATCAACCGTATCACCTTCAAAATAGTTCCCTTGAGAGGCTACGCAGCGACGGAGACGTTGCTTCCACTCCTCATAGCCGTGCTGGAAATCATGAGGTGTAAGCACTTTCAATTGGTCCGTCATGCCCTTCTGAATCACGGCCTTGTGAAAACAGAGGCAAAAAATTTTCAGTTTCAAGGCATCCATTTCCGTGAGACATTAAAGAAACACTCTTCACGCGAACGTTTCGTATCAATAATGTAGTTACAGTAGAAATTGAAAATTACACTGAAAATCGAACAGATGTTTGTCTAACTACCACTAGAGAAGACGCTTCCTGAGTTGCCAGATAGCTCGCTGTGAATGCATTCTTATTACTTTTTAAACAGATCTCGTATAGGTCAAATACAGGGTGATTCAAAAAGTTCTCCCTGGTTTCAAAAAAATCATCCTATTTATTGCAGACCAATAAGAATGTACAAGGTGAAGAAACATGATTTAAAGACATCAAAAAATTAACATACAGATATTTAATATAAAGGAAAAATCTCTAACACAATTAATATTTAAATAAATATTAGTTATTTAAAGAGCATCAACTATCTAAATCAATTAGTTACAAATCAATCGATATCCAGCAGATATTAATTAAAATCTAAATCAGAAATATTTGAATTGTTATTTTAAATTTTGAGTATTAATTTAGTATCGAATCTTTACATCTGTATACACTTTCCAATTGAAAATTTTGTGTTCTCCTTAAATAGGCAATGATTATGTACCCCCTAAGTATAAGTAATTGATTTAATGTTTATGTGTATATTTTTGTATCACAGGCTCTCCATCACAAATCACAGCTATCTTTCATCCTGCGACGCAAGCACCGTCTTCTTTGTCATTGCAAAGGCTACCATTCGATTCAAACATAAGATTTAGGCAGCGGATAAATTCTTTTGAGGAAGCAATTGTACAGCAACAAACAGAAAATACCCTCTCTTCTAGTGAAAAAGGACTTTCTAGCGAAGAAATCGGTGCAAACTTGTCAACTTCTCTTGAAGATTTTGAACAACAAACAACATCAAATCCATTAGATGCAAATGTATTGTCGACTGAAAAAACATCAACAGGTAAATATTTCTTTATAATCTTTCCATCAATATTTCGAATACGTAAATAATTTTCGCAGGCAAAATAAACTTTACGTTACGTTTATTTCACGATAATGAATATGCAGTGAAAAAATGTTAAAGAAGTGACAGCAGAATTTATCCAGGTTTAAAATCGTACTTTAATTTGAGAGTTGAAAAAAAACAAAAAAAACTTTACAGACATTTCTCGATTTAGGTAAGTAGATCGTTCTTAGAGTCTACGACCTAAACTCTACTAACTCGAATTTTACGTTAAGTCGAACAAAACTTAACATGTTACCATCACTCCTCGACAAGCTGAGACAAACACTGAAACGGAAGCGGAGAGAAAAATTGTCAAATGGCGTGTTGTTTCTTCAGGACAACACAACTTCACACACCAATCTCTTCACTAGGTGAAACCAGACACACCTGCGCTTCGAAGTCCAAAAATCTTAACCTTATTTTCTTGATCTCGCTCTCTCTCTCTGGTTATCATTTGTTCCCAAATTTCAAAGCACATCTGAAGGGGACAACATTTCCGACTTCTATTTGGATGGCTTAAAAAGTTTGGGCATCACACAAGAAATGCGTTTAACTCAAGAGGGACTATGTTAAATAAAGAAATTCAAATCTTTTACTCTTTGATCTCTTCAACAAGCTAAAGATTTATCAACACTTATAAATCTCCTGTCGCATTTGCTGCATTCAGGTCTGAGAATCCGTGCTGTCAACGCATCTGGCATTGAGATGTATCGTGTGAATTCATTCGCTTTCGAAGCGGTAGATTGAGAAACTAGTGACAGAGAGTATTCATCGTCTTCAGTAGACTAGCCTCTGCTAGATATTAGTTTAGACTGACTTTTTAAACGACTTAGGTGTCCTCGCTTTCGGCGGGACGATGAATTATTTTGAATAAAATGTTCTCTGGGATATCACATATTTCGATACCCACGCGACAAATCATTCCACCAACAAAGTTTTTTCAAAGTGATCTTAAAATTTACAAAAGCTTTCGAAATTTTACCTTTAAAATGTGCGTGTAATTTACCATACTATTTGTGACGATGTTTGCCAGACTTTCCTGTATTGTCCATATCAATATTGGCAAAAAATGTAAGTTCACGTACTCAGCTTTTAGTAAAGTTTGCTTCTCTGTATAGAACAAATACATTCCTTTAAAAACTATTCCCTTTGGTTTTTTGTACCAAAGGGAACTATTTAACGCACATTGTTTTAATTGGTACCACTAGAAAGACCACAATAATTTCTAGGTCCGTGTTGTTTTTTTCTCATTTTAATAATAATTGCATTTACAATCGCAATTTTATTTTTGTACTGCACGCTAAAGAATAGGGAGCGTGTTTTCTCTATGCAGAGAAGCAAACTTTACTAAAAGCTGCACACGATTTCTTTAAACTTCCTCTTGCTTCTTACATTTAACTATATACAGGGAGTTATTCAAATTCTGTCTCAAAATGCAAATTATTTGTGTATGTCGGGACAAGAGTCTGCGAACCATGTTTTTTGGATAAATTAAATTAATTCTGTTACCTGTTGGCCAAAACAATAAGAAACATAAAATACCAACTTACCATTTGGAACACAGAAAAGAAATAACAATAAACTTACAAACAAATACTATGTCTTGTAATGTTATTTGATTACACTGCAAAATGTTTTTCTTCCATGAGTGGAAACTGAGCTTACCTCAACCGCCTCATTGAAATTCACATTATGAAGGATTCTACGCTGTTTGATGCAAGAGATAATTTTCAACCCAGACTAAAATGTAGAAATATTAATAGGAATAAAGCTGGATTAAAGCTTAAAGATTTGTGTACATTGTTGGTCTGCGCGTTTCTGATATTGGCCAGAGGTGATTCCCAAAATATTACTTACCCAATTCTCACTAGAGAAGATAGTCAGTACGATAAATTTACCAATAATGATAAATTTAGTATTTCTGAGTAATTTTTTGAACCAATGTTTATTTCTTAAGGCTGCTTATATACAAAAAGACCTTTTCAGATCTTCCAGTTATAATTGAAATCTATATCGTATATTTTTAATTTATATTTCAATTTCGCGCATGATAAACCTGCATTCCTAATAAAAGAAATTAGGTTTTAAAATGAATAAGTGAAATACGAGGAAGCATAAGGTTTCTCTTAAGCATAATTGATTAACTATATATTTTATTTTTATTTATTTTATCTACTTTTCTATTATATTTTATAAAGGAGAATTTCCACTTAAAGCACAAGGTTTCTCTGATTTAAATTAGATTTTGCAAATTTTGCCTCAACTCCAAAAAATTTTAAATTTCACGAATATTGTGCTTTCTTTGTTTCCCGGAGAATCTAAGCAATATTCGAAATTGACAGTGGTATGCGGTGGAAGAAACTCAAGCAGTATCGGACCGGGCAATCCCAAAAACATGTCAACATGACCTTGCCGGCTGATGGCACAGTTTTGAGCTTTTTTCGCCGTATATTCTCTAGTATCTCTTCTGCTACTGTCGCTACAACATCCTCTTTAAAGTTTAACTACTGTATTTGTAAATGGTGAACTGAACACTTTGTTCTTAGAAAACTTTTATAAAGTAAAGAGGGTTAATG
The DNA here is from genome assembly GCA_023313115.1 of Rhysida immarginata. Lineage (NCBI taxonomy): Eukaryota > Metazoa > Arthropoda > Chilopoda > Scolopendromorpha > Scolopendridae > Rhysida > Rhysida immarginata. The sequence continues at coordinate 335,206 of JAHWFO010097475.1, forward strand.
CCCGGGTTCACCATTTATCCAATATGCTACATAAAGAACTGATAAACATTGTTCCTAATGGTGGCCCCGTCTTTTTGGAAAACTGTCATGGCTGGAATTCTTTACAAGGATAAAGTAAATGTTGTAAGTAAAAAGTTAAATAACCTGGTGATACAAACGCTAAAAAAAAATCTTTAAAAATCGAATTATATAATCCCACAACTTTCATCTATCTGTGTAACATGGTTTGAAAGATATGTTTTTCCTGAATCAGAAAAAGATTTTGTTTATCTTGCATGCACTAAAAAGTAAGCTTGTTGGTTATTCACTAGCGATATATAATTCTATAAAAATCAAATTATTTACTTTAACATTGTATCAAATTTGCTTTATTTTGTCCTAATGATTCTTTCGAATCAATAAAATCACTGCTGCTATTAACTACAACACTGGTGATTTTATAAAAGTAACAATTAACTGTAACATGTATATTTACCAGGGTCGTAAAGGAATGGTTGATACAAATGCAGTCACAGGGTGGAAAATAATTTATTCACAAAAACTCCATATTACATTAATTAGACATATTCTCCATTCAAGTGTATACAGAGTGAATACAAAAGTCTGAATCCTCCTTTTATTTTTTGAACCGAAGCAGATATGTCAATTTTGATGAATCCAATGAATAGGAAGTTGTGGATGGCCTATCCCATGATGCACTTTTCATCATCCCAAATATGCAAATTAGGACACATTCAAAATTTATCTCAAAAATCGTAAGGGATAGAGAAAAAAACCCAATTGCAAACTTGTTCAGCAAAAAAAAAAAATAAATAAATAAATACAAAAAAAATCATCCAAATCAGACCAACCAATCACCCACAATCACGTGGTGAACTGTTTGTAGCTTACAAACAGTCACACTGCACAAACAAGTTACTTCAAACAGTTTAAAAAAAAGTTAATCAACAAAATGCTCGATGTGACGACCATGGGCACCATAACACAATTGGGCACGGAACCTAACTGACGCCAAAACATCGGCAAGCATGGCTGGTATCCCCTTGAAAAAGTCAAGTAGTGTGAACCTTGTCCTTCAGGTATCCCCACAAGAAAAAGTCAAGTGGTGTAAAATCAGGGGAGCAGGGTGGTCAACGAACTGGTCCTCCTCGGCCAATCCATTGTTGTCCAAACATCTCACTTAGACGCTCGCGAACGACCAACCCGTAATGTGGAGGAGCTCCATCATGCTGAAACCACCTGCGCTGATACGAGGCCAATGGCAAATTGTCAATGAAGTCTGTGACTACCACGTTGAGAACTTCAGCCCGGTAGCGTTCTGCAGTCAGTGTTCCATCGTAAAAATATGGTCTAACCACAGTGTCATTGTACTATCCACACCACATATTGATTCTCCAGTTCACTTGATGAGTTGCTTCTCGCAGACATCGTGGGTTTTTGTGTCTGCTCAATGATGATGGTTGTGCCTGCTGATAACTCCATCCCTGGTGAACTGGGCTTCATCTGTCCACAACACCTCATGAATGAAGTTTGGATTGTCATCCAGGCAGGTAAATAACCAGTTGCAGAAGGCGGCCCTAGCAACATAATCCAATGGCAGTAACTCCTGGTGACAATGAATATGGTATGGGTGAAAATGATGTGCGTGTAGAATGTTGAGAACAGTTCTCTGATGGCACCCAACATCTGCAGCAATTGCTCTGCTGCTTGTGTGGGGATTTGCAGCAACTGCAGCCAGAACTCGTGTTGTTGTATCCTCGTCGCCTTGTGCCCTTGGTCGTCCTCGTTCTGCATTAACATTCCCTGTAGCCTCGAATCTTTGAATAATGTGACGCATTGTTTGACGAGATGGATGGCGTTCGTTAGGGTATCTGTGTCGATACAACCTAACTGCAGCATGTAGGTTTCTCCTTGCCTCTCCGAAGCAGAAGATCATGTTGACCATTTCCGGAAAGTGTAGCTTGCCATCCTGGAATTGTTCTGTCTTCTGTGTGCTGAAACATGCCTTTTATTTGCTTTTCCGCATGAAAATGAATGTGAGTATGGTAATTTATGTTAATTTTTTGATTTGCATGCTTTACATGGTGGAAATATCAACATTCAGTTTTCCTAGTGCAATGTGACTGTTTGTAAGCTACAAACAGTTCACCACGTGATTGTGGTTGATTGGTTGGTCCGATTTGGATGAATTTTTTTGTTTTGTTTGTTTTTTTATGCTGAACAAGTTTGCAATTGGGTTTTTTCCTCTATCCCTTACGGTTTTTGAGATAAATTTTGAATGTCTCCTAATTTGCATATTTGGGATGATGAAAAGTGCACCATGGGATAGGCCACCCACGACTTCCTATTCATTGGATTCATCAAAATTGACATATCTACTTCGGTTCAAAAAATAAAAGGGGGATTCAGACTTTTGTATTCACCCTGTATACCGAGCTTTAGTGGCGAACCATTCCTTGGGCCATCTATAGACAATAGCCTGCAATTCCCCTGTTTCTTCTGCAGCTCATCAAATGTTATGCGCATGTTCGCCATAATCAAACTAGACAGTGCGTCCACATTTGCTGCCATATGTGATGTTGACGGTCCTCCTGTACTCACATCTTTGGCTGCAGTTTCCTGTCCACTATTGAACATGGCCAACCAGCGGAACACAATTCGCCTTGACGGTGCCTTGTCTCCGCACGCCGGCACCATACGACGACGGATATCACCTCCTGAAACTCCTTTTCTCAAAAACCGCAGTCTGTCGCTAGCCGTGATAATCGCTTTCCATCTTTGCTGTCTATGCGTGTACTGACGCTGACGGAAAGAATAACCGCCCACCTTAATCCTTTAACCAACTGGTAGCGCCATCTGTGTATTTCGCATATCTCAAGACCCTGCTGTAGATTTCTCGGTGACGCTGACTTGTGGAGTTCATTTACGACATGTGTCAATCGTTTCTGTACGACCTAAATAGCTAAATATCAATATTAAATTTTCAGGCAAATGTTATTATTGTTCAAGCAGATGTACTCACTTTTACTTTCTGTTACTTTTTTCCTTTTAAGTTAATCGCCCATCTGAAGAAAACCTGGAATCTTCTGAAGAAGCTTTGACTCTCCCCACTAAGGACCAGTCTCATTCTTCCGACGATGAAGTCGCATTTAAAACGACTGCCATAAATCCATTGACAAGCGTTACTGATGTACATAAAGAAGAAAGAAAAAATTTACAGGAAAAGGATAATATTCCGGAAATCATTAGACTTCCCAATTCACGAAATATTAAAGACAACGAAAATTCGCCTGAACATGAAATGGATTTTCCCGGAATCATGTCGCCTGAGTTAGCTGTAATCGAATCATTTCGTCAAGGACAATTATTGTCGGCACTGGAACATCAACATTCTAGACAAAAATCATCTAATACCATTCAATCAAGTTCCACGCCTAGTGACGACTCTTTAGCAGTTAATGTTTTTTCACCTGAACAAGGACCCGCAGACCGAGAATGTCTCGATTGTATATGCCAAGTAAGCATTTTTAATGTGTGAATATTAGACATCGTTTAGAACTTTTAATTCATTCACAATGAAATTATTTCCTATAGGCTAGTTCTAACTGTGCGTTAGTCGGCTGTAATTTGGGCATTTGTGGGCCCTATCAGATCTCTAGAGAATACTGGACAGATGCGGGCCAAGTAGGAGCCAGTGAACATTTTTCAGCAAGAAAAGGTAACCCATATCTTATTCTTTTTTTCTTATAGCTAATATCAGTTCTTCATCTACTGTAGTTCGATTCAGCTAAGAAAAAATGGTGCGTCCAATCTCAGCACGTTTTTAAAACGTCGATGTTGATAGATAGGTTGTGCGATGTGCGACGAACTTTTTTATTTTATAAACAAATCTTACTATAAAAAAATCTTGTTTGTTTTTAAAATCTAACAACGATGGAATGTAAGGGGACGCAAAGGATTATGGGAATGGCAAGCACTTTCCCATTGCCCTTTGCGTTGACAGGTCCCTTCAACTGATAAGCTCTCAACGCTGATTGGTGTTTTTCATGCGTGAACTGAATCGTAAGTATTTAAAAAGCCAAAAAATCTGTTAAATCTCTTTGCATTCTGACATTCGTAAAAGACTGAATTTTCATAATGGAACATATAGCTTACTTTTTTACGACTTTTTTGGTACTATTTAAAATACTTCAGTTATTGTACCAGATTGAATCAAAAGTTAGTTCGTTTTTTTACTCATAATGAAAATTTCAATCAAATCCCAAACAAAACAGATTATTCATCGAAATAAATGCCATCGTGATCTATGGTATCAAGCTTCACTTCCGCTGGTATTATTCGGCCGGTTTGGAGGCAAAAACCTCTCGGCATCTGTTTTCGACCCCCTCCACATTTGTTAACCACTGTCCGGACAGAAAATAGGCTATAGATTACATGAGGTGGTAGTCTGACAACTCAAAAATTGGCCTGTATAAGGATGTAGTAGTATATCAATTCCCTCAGGTTCCTGAAGTTTGGCATTACTCCGATAGGTGATGTGTGCTGAGGTGTTGTCATACAACGATTGTTCAGTGCTGCATGATGAGCTTCGAGGACATCATGAACTGGCTGCATTTGTTGACCACAGAAGTCATCGTTCACAGCGTGTCCATCTGGAACAAACTCAAACTGCAACATCTCCTCGAAATTCCATCAAACATACTATCATCGATGGAGTGCAGTCAGCGGTTATACCAGATTGGGTCTACACCATTGTGCAAATTAATTGAAACAAAGCATGTTTTCTATATTACTCCTAATCCTTTACTCAAAACAAACACTAAAATTCAGTTTGATCACTTTATACAAAAGTTGAGTCAAATGTAGTGGCCGATCACCGCGCAAACTTTTAAATGGGCACCAGACAGGAACCACTCATTGCTAATCTTCACAGTAGAGTCCATCATGCTCGATGGTCTTCATCCAACGATCAGCCAGTTGGCGGATGCCTTCGCGAAACCACTCCTCCGGTTTCTGGGCGAAAAAGTCACGCATGGCGTCTTCAACCTCACTGACATTGGCGAATTGCCGTCCACGCAGGAAGTGCGCCATGGACCGGAAGAGATGGTAGTCGGAAGGTGCCAGGTCGGGGCTGTTTGCTTGATGTGGCAGAACCTCGATTTTTCCAGCAGTTGACGACACACCTTCACCCGTTGTTGTGCTTGCGCGGGCGTCAGCTCATGGGGCACAACTCGGCAGCTCCTGTTGACCTTTCTCATGGCGTGCAGATGTCGAACCTCACTCGATTCTGATATCCCGATGTCCGCCGCTAGTCCACGGGTGGTGCTGCCTGGATTGGCTTCCACTTGTTGCCGTAGGGCTGCGTCATCCACTTCTTTGTGTCTTCCGCTCCTTGGCGCATCTTCCAGGTCCATGTCTCCAGATGAAAAGCGGGAGAACCACCGTCGTGGTGTCCGTTCATTGGTCACACCCTGACCTTCCTCCCTGCAAATTTCGGCGGCTGCTGCTCGCGCACTGGTCCCCTTTTTCCAATAGTGACGAAGGAGCCCGCGTATCACCAATTTTTCTGCCATATTTTTACACTGGCTGACGCAGGTGGCACAATGTCTATGGCATTCTAATTCGTACTGACGTTTCTTCCCACTTTTCTCTTAATAAACTGCGATATACCTCTGTAGTAAGTGGTCTTCGCCCAGAATTCGTCACACTCTAGGGCCCCCCCCCCCCCTTCCCGAATCGGCCACTACTTTTGACTCAACCTCTGTTTATTGGCTGATGCAATCTTTACGTTAGTATCTACAGTATTTCGTCAGATTTAGAAACCTGCAGATGTGATTCGACCGCTGTTCAAGATGGATGTGACATCTAGGAAACATACGAAGATCGTAACTCTGCACGAATGCAGAGCTGAGACGTGTCAAAAGATTGTTTCAGTGGTTGGTGTGAGCTTAGCAACTGTCATTGGATGCCATCTGAGATTTTGGTTCGGAAACAGTATGCCTTTACAATTTACCCTTTATCAAATTCTGAAAAATCGACAGTCTTTCCCGTTGTGACACCGAATACTATAAATATCAAGTCATTTAAAAAGAACTTGGGGTCGCAAATCGCAAGGAACGCCGTAAATTGAACCTCAAATGAGCTGAATGGCGTGGCGCTACATAGCACGAGCCAAATTTGGGCGACTGTGTTCGCGCGGCGCAGCCTGGATCTTGCGTATTTCTGGAGCCTGATCTTTGATAATGAATAAGGCCTGGACCACTTAACAGAAATGGCTCTGTCTTACATGATCTATCTCTTACACTTATTCCTTTGAGAAAAATCCTAAATAAATTATTTTATCCTAGTAATATGTGGTAAATGAGAGTCTACAATGGTGACTAATGAAGTCAAAATTTGAGCAGCATTGTTTTTTTAATTCAAACTGGGTCACAATACAACTGATGATGCCGAAATGTATGTCAAACCGTGGATAGGATGCATTGTCAATAAGAAAAGCTCAGTTTTGGTTTTCGCAATTCCTGGATGGAGATGAATCACTCGAAGATGACCCCCGCTCTAGAAGACAACCCGCTGTTAAAGAAGATGCACTGAAAGTCCTCATTGAAGCTAATGCACGCAAACTTGTCATTAATTAGCCAGACAATAATATTCATCGCTTCTACTAATGGTTATCTTCATAGGAATCTCCTAGAGAGATCCCAGTGCAAGACCTCTACCAGAGAAAGTTTTGCCGACTGTTTTCTGGTAGTTGGAGCAATGCACTTGGGATCTTATAGCAGGGTCAAGCAAACCATCACAGCATACTCTTGGAGTATACCTACTGTTGGCTCATTCGGATAACTCCTTGTGAGTGGGGCAATTTCATTGCAAAGCAGTGTATCTGGAGAAATACACGTCGGGTCGAAAAAAATACGTGTTTAATATTTTTAAAAACGGCCGGAGTAATACCTTTAGGGGCCCTAAGCACTACACACCTTTCTCAGTATAAATACCGTTTTTTTGAGGATTCGGGGGCCCCTATTCACATGCTTAGTCTAACGGGTCCTTAAGCACGTGCTTAGTCTGCTTATGTATAAATCCAGGGCTGATCACAGCACATCTTTACTGTGGTATGCTCTAAGAACAACTTGCATAGGTAAATCGCAAAGACCCCTTTCTGCTACAGGAGAATGCACGCAGCTTTATAAATTCATTCAAAGATTATACAGCTTCGTTGAAAAGCTTTGCCTCATCCTTCTTTTCCGCCTGACATCTCTCCCACAGATTATCACCTGTTTATATCATTGGATAAGCATATGCGCACACGGCAGTTTGACACATATCTCGGAAATACACGGCCGAATCCGATCAAATTTTAAAGGCGTATAGCAAACAACTTTCTCTGTTGTATAATCCCTCCAAATTTCCAAGAATTTGTCATGCCATGAAAGAGAGTTACGAAACTTTTTCACGAAAGAATTCTACCGACATGGAATGTACACTTTACCCATCCGTTGGAAACATATTGATTGTTAGGGGATTATCAAGTCGACGCCGGGTCATCAGCTAGTATATTGTAAAGAGGCAATGCAGAAGTAAGTCACCTCTGTCTCAGATTCGCGAGATAGATAATCAACATCGCCGCAGCCTACATTTATTGTGAGCAGTGTGAGGTATCGTCAATGGAAAAGACATCCCAAACTTATTTCTCTAATGAAGCTCCCCAAGAGGCCAAACGTATCTTCTTTTCCAAAATGATTTACTGCAATTGTGGAAGATGTGATTTTGCAAAGTAGGCCAAGGATGTGGTTCCAATGATTATAACAGATGTGAGAAATCATTTGGACCGAACTTTTTCTACACATTGAATTGTTCATTGGTCAATTGACAGGCCGGATATCCTAATCCGACATCTCCGGACTTCTTTCAGGGAAAAAAGATCACATTCTCTTGACTGTTTAATTTCTATCGAATTTCCTTTGAAAATTAACGGATAAAGTTTTGAACAATATGTTTAAGTAATAACGTTGAATGCGTACGTTTATGCGCATTTTACATTATTTTATTTTTATTTTATTCCAGAATTCTTGTGTCTTGTCCTTTTTTTCTTCTACATCCGTAATTTATTCCATTACAAAATTTTATATCCGGTAACTTGTGATTTGTTTATTGTTATGTTTGTTATTGTTATGTTTATTATATCTACAGACAGGCAAGATAGAAATTTCTATCGATACGCGACTTATCTACCAAAAAGTAATTGGACACTTTCGATTTTAGACGTTTTGTCGAATATGTAAAAAAATACTTGACTAAATATCTTAAAACTTCAGGGATGTGAAGACCACGGTAAAGCCCATATATTTCAGCGGCGATTTTCTCCAAATATTTATTTTTGGATCGGACACCAGTATGAACTTCTTCTTCTTACGCTGATAAAGGGTGAAAATTATTGAGCTATATGAAATAAAAAATCAAATTTTCAAAAACTACTGAGTTCAAAAATTTTATTCAAATGTTAAAAGTAACTACAAATATTCAGAATTAGTTTATGACATGTTCGATATGCTTGCCATCAATGGCTGTGATGTGGCACAGACGAAGAGCAAAATTCTGCAAAACTCGCTTAAGTGTCGAGACATCGATGCTTTCAATTACCTCCTAAATGGCTGTTTTGATCTTAGCGATGGTTCCGGGGTTATTTGCTTAAACTTTGTCTTTAATATTGTTCCACTAAAATGATTCACAAGGGTTGAGATCAGGAGAATATGGCGGCCAAGCTATTCCCATTCCAGTGGTCTCTGGATACCCCAAAGCCAGAATGCGCTCTCCTAAGTGCTCTTCCAGGACTTCAAACACTCTATTGGTCCGTCCTGCATGAACCATATCGTTTCGAAATCTGGGTCACTTTAGATAATAGGGATGAGATATTTTTCTAAAATTTTCAACGAAAAAAGAGCAACAACAATACGAGTGCGCATGCTCAAAAAATCCCAACATACCCTGCATTCAACCGCCAAGTTATAACTGAATCTCGCCAATTGTTCAAACGTTATCAAGTTTGTTTTTTTCATATAACTCAATAATTGTCACCCTGTATGAAGTCAATACGCCTTCATATCAGTGTAAGGAGAAGATGATACACTGGCGTAAAAAAAATCTCAACACCACGAAGGACTTGTGTTAGATGAATGAAATTTGGATAGTATATTCAGCTATGGTATTTATTCAATTGATCAAGTTTCAAGGTTACAACTTATAGGGGGCGCCACCAGCGCCACCCTGTACATGCAAATGAGACATTCCAATGACAGATATAAAGGAGATCAGACGCGCGTCTGTGTCACTTCAGACACTTGTGAACGTGTATGATAGAGTACGTAAAACATGCCTCGAAGGCGACTGCGATGTGAATATGGGCAGCTAACCCAATTCGAACGAGGACGTGTAGTGGGCCTTCGAGAGGATGAACTTTCGTTCCGTGCTATTGCAGAACGCATGGGTCGAGACGTTGCCACTGTGTACAACTGTTGGCAGCAATGGTCCAGGGAAGGCAGGATTACCAGGAGACCAGGAACTGGACGACCCCCGGCCACTGGAGACAGGGTTGACCGGCGCATCTGTAGGATGGCTGTGACAAATCGGACAGCATCTGCAGCGGACATTCGGGTTGCTGTGGCACCCAACATCACTCCACGCACAATTCGGAACCGTCTCCTGGCCAGGAACCTGGCGCCCTGTGGCATGTTTTCCTCTTACCCCTCAATACTGTGCAGCACGTCTTTAGTGGTGTCAAGCCAGAGCGACTTGGAGGGCAGAATGGAAGTCTGTGGTCTTCACGGATGAAAGTCGTTTCCGTCTGGGTCAGAGTGATGGTCGCACAAGGGTCAGGAGGAGGAGTGGGGAATTCCTGTTACCGAGCTGTATCCGTCGTCGGCATACTGGCCCCACCCCTGGCGTTATGGTATGGGGAGGGATTTCCTACGACAGCAGGACCCCCAGGTGGTTATCCCAGTCACCATGACGGCAAATGTTTACATTCGGATGGTTGTTGAACCTATTGTACTGCCATTCATGGCTGGTATGCCAGGGGGGCTGTTCCAACAGGATAACGCTCGACCCCACACTGCCGCTGCAACCCAACGTGCCCTTCAGGGTGTCCACATCCTACCATGGCCAGCACGACAACCAGATCTGTCGCCCATCGAGAACATCTGGGACATGTTCGGACGCCGTGTCAGGGCGCTTCCACAACCAGCAACAACTGTCGCTGATCTGACCATCCAAATACAACAGGCATGGAATGCCATACCACAAAATGACATTCGGCATCTCTACGACCGTATGCATGCACGTGTGCAGGCCTGCATAGACCAGCGCGGCGACTACAGCGGGTACTAAAGTCCGTGCTTTTCACCATGTACAGGGTGGCGCTGGTGGCGCCCCCTATAAGTTGTAACCTTGAAACTTGAATCAATTGAATAAATACTATAGCTGAATATACTGTCCAAATTTCATTCGCCTAGCACAAGTCCTTCGTGGTGTTGGGATTTTTTTTCCGCCAGTGTACTTGTGTCCGGTCCAAAAATAAAAATTTGGAGAAAACCCCTTATCGTTTTGTTTATTTTTGAGAGCAACTGAAATTCAACTCATTCTATCGACGATATCTTGCTGAATTTTGACGATATTTGCTTGGGCTTTTTATAAGAGTAGCTCTATACAATTGGCTAACAAATTATGCAAAAGACATTTTGGTAATGCTTTCGCATGCGCAGCTAAACATTATTTAGTAAAAAAATGTTCATATTTCTTCAAGTATTTAATATTTTTAAATTCTGATTGGAGGGTTTTGTCTCTACTGTAGTAATCTCTAATTTCGATTATTTTTTTTTTTGTTAAAAAGCCTTTATACGTGCTATTCTCATACAAACGAACACAGATAAGTAAAAGAAGCCTCATAACCATAATGCTACAACTACAAGGCCTTTCAAGTATTTTTTACAGGGTGATCCCAAATAATACTTTTTTGGTTCAATTTGTTTTTGGTGCTTATTTGCCTTCGGGACAAAACATTCGCTGAAATATATGATGTGTAACATGCTCTTTACACCCCTGAAGTTTCAGGATAATTCGTCAAGTATTTTTCTAGACATAACTTTCGACAAAACGCCTAAAATCGAAAGTGTTCAATTACGTTTTGGTAGATTTTGGAAAATTCCAAAAATATTCTAGATCGCCTACTATTTACCAACGTAGTAACGATACATTCAAGAATGAGTAAATATTGATTATATTCCACTTAATTTAGATTATTTAGAAATTTTTTTGGTACAATTGAAATTCATTGCTGAATTTCATCATAAGATTTGCTTTTTGGAATAGTTTTGCTTTCTTTCGTTATATTTATTAATGGATTTTTTTGAATTGCTGAACATATTTTTACAATATATTTGAAATAATATTTAATTTTATGATTCTATAAAATGTTTCTATTTTTTTGAATAGAAAATATTGAGAGTTACTTGTATTGGAAAGAAAACAAATTGAATGAAATGGAAAGTTTTCGCTAATTCGTAATGATATTAATCATATTTGGCATTTCATTTAACAGTACTTTACAGACATTTAATAAAAGAAAAAGTCTGTACACGATTTTCCTAATCTTCCAATGTAATTTTGTGTGCTCTTAGAGCAAATTATACGTTTTGGAACTTGTTTGATCGTTTCACGTTAAAGAACCGTATTGACTCAGCTACAGTTCCGGTTTCAACGTCAGTTTAATGTCTTACGCCCAAAATAGATATTGAAACATCCTGATCTTTGGAAATATCTCGTAACTTTAAAAAGCATAGCAAAGCAGTGTCGTTCTTATATAATTTTATACAACGAAACCACATATGGAAATTATTTCCATGAATTTTCTAAGAGATTTTTATTGTAAGTTTTCTTTGGTAGTTTTAAGAAATAGTCCCTCCCAAAATAATGTTCTAAGAAAATGCAATGGAAACAAGTTTCTCTGCTAAGATTCCGAGACTTGGAGATACTAGCGTGAATAAAATGAAAATGTTATAGGTTTATTTAATGAGATGAGAAGAACCTTAAAAGATATTTTATAAATTTATTTATCGGAAAGCTAATATAAATTCTCGCATTTCACTTGCATCCATTCTGGATGGTGTGGAATTTAATATTAAAAGTTTTTAAAAAGTTATTTGAAAATATCAAGAATTAAAAGATATAAAAAAAATTACTCAGCAAAAAGTGTAAACATTTATGAACAGCAATACTTTAAAATATGAAATCCCATTTCCAAAGAAGCATTACATAATCAACAGAACGAGATTATCATAAGAATTCAAAACCACACACGACTATTGTAATAATTAACATAAATTATAAAATAGCATATGCTGCGGAAGCTAATTCAATAAACTAGAAAAGGTTTAGTTGTTAAAGTGGACCTAAATCACTGCTTTTAAAGGAATTCATTTCTTCTACTCTCGCTCTTTCCCATTCACACACATACACACAAAACACGCAATACACACTTTCTAGCTTTCTCGTAACCGGTTCCACGGCATGAAATGAATTCCCTAAGGTCACAAAAATCCTGTTGCAGAAGTATTTATTAGAGCCACTATGAGACAATAAAGCTAACTCGTATTGTGATGATAGGCCTTTGAAAAAAAGTTATGTACTTCCTATATTTATTTTTAAACATAACAGTAAAAAATTTATTTTACCGTTTTAATGCATTCAGCTTACGTCTTTCAAGCGGAAAAAATTGATTTAATCTTATCCCTTGAGGTTATTTTCTCGAAGAAACAATTCAGATCTAATAATTCAAAGGAACAAACCATACGCTTAATTCATTATTAGATACATACCAAATAAATTTATTAGGAATTATATTGGAATTTCTTCATTTTTGATTTTTGTATAAAGTTAGCTCAAAATGCAGGGGGAATCCTGTCGTTCATAAAAGGTATTCGTCGGATTAAGATTAAGCAATTAAGGTTTCTTAAATATTGCATTCGTTTAATGTAAAAAAATCAAAATATTCTGTCCAATATAGTTAATTCACAAACTATTGATTAAAAAGTATAACTTTATTTATAATGAGGCGTTGAAGAGAATCAACAGGTCGCTTCGAATATAAGATTATTTAATTTTATTCGTAGAATTTTATGTCCTTCGAATATAAGATTTCATAATATTTCATTTGCAACCATAGAATTGTGGATGTGCGACCTCTTGCTTCTTTTCAACTCTTCACTTTGGTACGTGCTCCGCGGTTTCTCAAAATTTTATTTCTGCTTTATTTACTTATAATGTTTAAGTTTTAACTCAAAACCTTTTGTTGTTCTGGATTGTCTAAGCTTGTAAGATATGATTATAGGGAAAAGGAACCTATATATATATATATATACAGAAAACTCAAAATATTAATATATACAGTTTCCGTGTATTTTTCTCATTTTGCTGTCTTTTTTATGCAGTATGTGAGATGATGTCCTTCGGTTTTTTCCTTAGTATGTTTTGGAGGCGTTCACGCTCGTATAAACTTCTTAAATACAAAAAAATTACATAGATGCATTTCAATTCAGCATTACCATGACTGGGAAAACTTACGTGTGAAAAATAACAAGCTGAACATGTTCTAGAGGCATTTATATTTCTCTGCGTTTTTAAAATATGCTGTAGGCAGTTATTTTTCTTAAGCACTCACTTCTGTTCAATTTCTATCAGCGAAAAAAATATCTTGTATTTTCGATACTCTTCATTTCTCATATAATGTTTACATTCTCCAATTTAAACATTACAAAATATGAGCAGTTCTTGAACTTATATTCGCCCTATAACCTATTTATCTCGTCTGTATTCGAATTTGATTTTATTTGCAAAAACCATCTTTAAAAATTCACGCTTCTTGCCTAATTTCGGTTAATCCACGTGAGTAGATTTAATATTTGTCTACCTGAAATTATTTATTTATTTATTTATCAAGGCTTAGAGAACGAATTTTTCTTAATATTTTGTGATACTTTGATATTTCAAGATCTTATAAAACATGATTTAAAATGGTCTTTTCCTTGTTTACTTTTCAAGTAACATTGCCACAAATTAATTGCCATAAATGTTGATGTCATAAGCGAAAATACTTTAGTTATACCACTTCATAAAATGAGAAGATGAGAAATATGTAAATGTGACTAAAAGATGAAACTCGGCTAACAGGTTTGTTATTCTGTGACAGAACTGTGATTCAGGTCTAGCAGCAGGATTTTATGGCACACGACTCTCAAGAAATATAACCATATTTGAAAAATATTTTTTAAGGACACTCATGTGAAAAGTACTTTGTAATGAAAACTGAAGTATTAATATAAAAAAATGTTAAATGGTGCGTTAAGAATGCCTCTACAAGCTTTAAATGTTCACATAAGAATTAACTATTGTTCCTACGCATGAATTTTATTACATTAGATAGAAAAAAGTAAAATAAAAAAATCTGAATAGCAGGTGGACAGAAGCTGCCCTTTGTCAAAGCAAAAAAATAAAATAAAATAAAATAAATGAGATCGATTTAATTCAAATTGATACATGTATAACGGTTTCTAATTTTTAATCCATTTAAGATTATAATTTACAGTAACAAATTATTTTCTAAAAAGCTAAAATTATTAAACACAAATCGAAAAATAAAAAAAAATTGATGATTTTCTAATTAAATATAGAAAATTTTATTTTAAAATTGTAGGCTTATTTTTTTTGGGGGGGGGGTTAGAGTAGTTTTTAATAATTAAGGAAACTTTGAGATAATTTTCTAACTACTTTAAATTTTGAGCTTTGACAAAGAATTTTTATCATTATTTATTTATAATTATAATCAGATGACACTGATAATCTTAAGAGATCAATATAATTGAGTATGTACATTTTACAGCGTTCGAAATATGTGCAGCTAACAAAACTTGTTCAGAGGCGACGGTCCAGGGCTATCTCAACAACAACTGGAAAGACTGCGATAACAACAACGTTGTTGACTGTTTGGACTTTGCTAGAATTCACAAGGCCGGCGGTGACAATTGTCATCAGTCGTGGGTAGAGCAATCTCCCTATTGGAAGTCCTTCCGGCAATGTCTCGCTCAACGAAGACCTTCACCTCCAATCACAGGTAAAGGACGACCTTCTTTCTTTGGTCAATACAAACATTTTGCCAAATAAATTAAAGCTTAACCATAATAAACTAGCTTTGCATAACCTTTCAGAATTACTCTAATTATAAAATTGTTTTAAAAGTAATTAACTTGTTAGCATCAAAAACAAATATCTTTTTCAACTATCACTTTGAAAGTGTATTATTTTATGACTAATTTCAATTTCTTTCCGATGTTTCAAAGTGAAAAATCAAAACAACGATAAAAAGTTGTCGCAGTTAAATCGAAATTCCAGAAAATATTTCAGCTATTTTTTACATGTCATTTGATTTATTAACAACCTTATAATTTACGACGCTAAGGATATTCTGCACTTAAATGGCTATAACCCTTGCTCATTTCAATGCCTCCAATTTTCACGATCTCTTTGTGGAAGTGCCACTTTTCATAACGTTTCTCAATAAATTTTAACTTGAACCACAATCGGTGCCGTCCCTTAAAGGTGGGCCTTAAACCTTCTGCCGTTTGCTATTGTTCTCTGGCCCAGATACTCTCAATGTCGTCTGAGTCGATGAAATTTTGCAATGGAACACCACCTACAGGGAGAAGATGCTAAAGAGGAAAAGTTCTACGAATTATTCCTGAAACTTTCAATTAAACAGAAATTTATACTTACACTGTGAAATGAACTCAACAAATGACGAACAAAAAAAAAAAAAAAAAAATTAAAACAGAAATTATATTGTGCTACTAGATTGAACGTTTTTATGAACACGTATAAGAATATATTAATATTAATTCTGTTTTACTTTTTGTGTAATTGAATTATCCCCAATGTTTCTTAATAAGAAATTTATACTTTTCTATCATTTTCTGAATTTTAGCTACCCGTTTTCTTAAATATATGTAATAAAAAGTGTTCCGACTATTTAACTCTGTAAAAATATTTTTATGGGCAATAGCAAAACAACACATTGTCATTTAAATTACTAAAAAAAAAATGGGGGGAGGGATTATATTAATAACTCCAAAATGGCTCATCAGAGCCAAAAAATTTATTTACAATAATTATCGTCACAATGAGAGGAGTCCATTTTTATGTCAAATTTATTGATTTGGTTCGCTGGTATAACGATACAACCATTTCTTTATTCTTAAAAAAAAAAATTAATATCTCTAAAAAGACTTAGCAATGGTCTTATAAAATGCGTCAAGCACAATTTATGGTACCCTCTATCAGTGTATTGATTTCATTTGGTTTTCGGAGATTTGAGCTGCACAAAAGTTGTCACATACGTACAGAGGATTTTTTTCTTCAAAATTTCAAATATATTCTCGAATCATGAGTTTTTAAATCGATTTCAAGGGGAAAATTTTTTTGAGTTGGGGAATGAATACATAGGCCACTATTCTTAGTTAGTTATCGGTCAAAAAGGAGGGAAATGCATTTATAATATAAAATTTCAGAAAGAGAAAATAAAACTCGGTTTCTGTAATTTCAATTTCGAGGTAAGCAAGCAATAATCAGGTGAAGCATGGAAAGGCTTTTAGGGATATCATAAGACAAGGTCAAGAGTCAAGGTCATGGTCATTGTTTGCTTTCTACTTTATAGAACACTTATATTCACTTAAATTCAATTTTATCAGGGCAGAAAATGGATTGTATAAATTGTTTTTTCAGTGCAACGAAGAAAATATCAAGCATTTTCGAATTCTATAGAAGTTTTATAATGGAGTAATTTTTTGATATTATCTAATACCTACTCGGATAGATTTTTGCCTGTTTTTGAGAGGCAATTTCCAAACATTTTTTTTTCTATTCAATCCTTAAAGTTTCAGAATGACAATAATAATAACACTAAGCTATGCTTTAGCCGCGTAACTTGCATCATTTTTTGTACACATGACTGAATCAATAGGGTTGTTACAAGAGAATAAGTGTAAACGAACTTGTGGAATTCGAACCTACAACCCTGAATATCAGAAAACTGCATCCGAGATCTAGTCGCATCAACAAATGCTGACATTGAAATGTCATTGAAAAGTAAATGCGTTTGTTTTTGGCTCAAGTTCACAATTCAAAAATTTTCTCATTGACTTCTCGTGCTTTACAAGCTACTAAAGGGCTTGTTTAATACAATTTGAAAATGGTATTCGCTTTATGGAATGGAGCAATATTTACAATATCACTTAAAGTATTTTATCATTTTCTTAAATGATATTATTATTTTATAAATTATCAATGTAACTTTGTTTCAAGTTTATAAAATGCCTGATTTTTGATTTGTGGGAATATTTTAAAGTTATACATTTGACAAAAGCCAGTCATTAATTACTCCATTATAAAATACAGCACTTATCAGAAATATGAGAAAAAGAAAAATGTTTAATATACTGATAAAAATGTACTCATTTTTTTTATTTTCCTGTGACGGACATAGTGGTGAGATTCGCAAAATAGTTTTATATAAACTGATGTTAAAATAAAGAATTTTTTTAAAAAAATCGTTATTATGCCTTGAAGTCATAGTGATGTATAAATTAAATTAATAGCAAAATAAAAGTTTATAGTGTACAAATAAGCTGTTCTTTTTAGTTCTTGTAAACAGTAATGCTTATGGCTACTTTTTTCCTTCCTAGTTAAAGTAGGATAGTTAAAGTCTGTACAGTTTACTTGAAATAATGAATATGGTCTCTGGGATCTGCTTTGAAATAAGAGTGTACAAAAAATGTTTAAGTATGAATATTGGATGACGTTTAAAAAAATAAAATTGAAATAGTTAATTAATATAATCTATTAAATCCTTTTGATAATTTAATTTTGCTATAATCATTTAAACTTTTCAGATAAAGAATTAGTGGCAAATTTCTAAATTAGACCGCGATAAAAATAACTTGTGATAATAGTTCTTAAGCATATCTATAATTCGACAAGAAAGAAATTAAATTTTTCATCCAAGAAATTAAATTAAACACGAGATTTCAGCTTACAAAATCTTTTTAAATTAAAGAAAGCAATTTCATTTAAAGCAAACAACTAGTAAATTCTAATGAAAAAAATATCAGGTTTAAATGAATAAACTTTCAGAAAATAATGAATAATCGAAGGACTTTCAATCGAAAAGACCATAGTAATTTTTTCTTTCTTTCCCTTTTGCCTTCCTTTCCCCTCCCACTCTTCCTGATGACGTGTGAGCACGTCTTGCGACATTCTGTCTACGTCATGGAAACGAAATCATTTCCCCTCCCCCTTATTACTCCTTCAATTCTTTCTACACTGGAGGCTGAACTATTGTTGTCCTCTGGCTCGTATAAAAGCCTCTTCTCAATGAAATTACTCTGACAACTTCTCGCTCGGTCTTTAGAGGTTTCTGTGTCCTAGGCTGCCAGGATGTCGCTCGTGGCTCTTCTTTTCTTGTTTGCCTCCGGGATCTGCATTTTAGGTAAAGAGGGATGAATAATTGAATATTCCAAGCATACATGGAGATTTATTTGTTTTATATTTATATTATTTATTTTAAGAGTTTATTTTTTATATTTATTTTTCTTTAAAATTTTCATTTTAATTTTGTTAAAATTCTTAATGAACTTTATTGATGGAAGGTGCACTAGCTATTATTCCTCTGTATTTTTTATATCTTCTATATATTTCATCACAGTTTTAAACTATACTCTTTAATTTTTTAGCACATTTTCGTATATAAAAAAAGCACTTTCTTGAAAATGGCCAGCTTTCCGTTCGTCCGTCCGTGTGCAGACACAATTCCAATAATGGGGAGATCCTAGTGGATTGTTTAAGGACGACTCTTCCTAATAATGGAGAGAACCCAGTTGCTTGATAGCGTTTATATCTTTTATCCATTAAGTTCACTGTGCAATTGAAACTCCATTGTTGAAATGGATGACCGTTCCATTTCCTAAACGAAATGTTTACGAACAAAAAAACCTAACAACGAAAGAGCGTTGTTTTTCAATTTAATATCGGCTTAAAATCGGTTAGCCTAGCTCTTATGTGTCTTAGTTGAACGTTTATAATATCTTTTCAAACATTAATTAATAAGTTGAAATCATTTATATAAAATCAGCGACGGTGGACGTTATCACAACACAGAAAAACTCTAACAATGGGTGGGTTCGCTTCTAGTAATATATAAAACTGCAATTGCTAAAATTGATATCAATTTATTTATTTAATAATTAATTTTTATTTGTAAAAAAATATTTCACTTTTTGTTATTGAAGTTTTTTACGATTGTCAGTCCTTCTTTACAACTTCCAAAATTATCCACAACTATAGATATTTTAGTTTAATTTTTAGACTTTAAAATTGTTATGGACTTGTATTATATCAATTACTTATCCTTGGAAACATCCTTTAAGCTTGCCTGCACAAGCTTTTCCTCTCTTGTTAAGATGTACGCTTACATTTGTACAAGACTGTTTATTTATATTAAAGACAATGAAATACGGAGAACCATTTCTTTTTTTATTGTCAAAATTTCGACTAAGGAAATCGCAAGGAATGTTTTCTATTAAATTTTCCATTTTATATTTATTTTAAGAATTTCATAAAATAAAGTAATAGTAAATATGGTTTAATCCATAGTTCTTAAAGCTGACAATCACTATCAATATCACCAATTAATATAAGTTTACACTTGCAATTTGAAAAATTCTTATTAAAGTTTTAACGAAATAAGCATTTTATAATAGAATATGATTTTATTCTTTTAATAGTGAAAATCGCTTGTTTTTTAAGTATTATCGCTAAAAGAAGTTAAGAACAATTTTCGCTATGTAGATCATTCCTGTCGCTATTGGACTTAGCAGAATTAATATATCGCTTTACTTGCTCAATTGAAAGGTTTATATTTTTTAATCCGTAATTTTTTCCACCTGTATTTTCTTTCGTTTAGCTATTGATTTTCGAGAATATTTCTTTCACTTAGTAATATGTTCATGATCTGGCTCTAGTAAAGCAACACAATAGATGTGATTATCAGCTGTCATAGAGGTGAAGCTGAAAAAAATTACAAAGTCAATGAAAGATAAATACTCTACTGGAATATAAAATAATAAAAAACATCTTTATGAAAGTCAATACAAAATGTTTACAAATACCCTGAATAAATTTACACTAAATATTTGAATATTTGATATATTCGTCGATCTACGTTACTGAACTTAATTTTTTCAGGTTTTTTTTTAGCTATTTTTTTTTATTCGAAGAAATTCTTTTAACTTCTTGTGATCGGTCTGTTTACTCTGCACTTCGTGTGATTTTCTCTCTTACTAATTTCTTTTCCATTCTGTATGTGTACGTGAGTTCATCGAGGAACCAGTTTCTTGACAGATCACGTGATAATGGGCGACCTTGGCTAGCCACTGGCAAATTCAGTTTCTTGCCTTGAACATAGACAATTCACCGTTTGCCTCCGTTCCCATCTCAACATCAATAAATCTTGATTCTTCGTCGAAATCAAGATGGCATCTGTTTGACCTGCTTTTTTTTTTTGCCTTGTTTTTAATCGTAGATCCTCCTTCTTAGAAATTTAATTTCTCGTTAAGTGTGTTCGTTGAAATTTTACAAAAAATACTAGGGATTAGAGCAAAGAATTATATGTGGGATATTAAAATTTTAAGTGAAATGTTATTTCGTCAAACATTAAATATTCTGCTTTCCATAATTTTTTCCGGTGGAAAAGTAGGAAACTTATGCAAGCGCTCTGGGAAAAAGCAAACAATAGCTGTTTTTTCATGCCTGGTTTTTAATTTAATTTAATTAGACATTAACTTAAAGGTAAATAATAGCTTGTGAAGTCACGAGATTAGATATTATGGACTAAATAATAGGAAAGCAAAACGTAAGCGAACCATACGAAAAAATTGTTCTCACATAGATTCGAATTTTTTAAATTATCTTATGACAGTAAACAGACTGATTAAAGCATTTTTATTATATTGATTGTGTTAATATGAAATTGCTTCTATACATGATTCAATTTTTTTTAAAAAAATATGATAATTTATATACTTTATATTAAATTCAGGCCAAAACCAAGTACCACCAGGACTCCGGAAACCCCCTTTTATAGTCGTGCCACCGGCAAACGAACCAGCTACTGCTGGCTCGGAAAGAGTGGACGTCTTCGCCAACCAGCCGCCCGTTGTGGCTGTTCCTCCTCAGACGAACCAACCGCCCATTGTAGGTGTTCCTCCTCAGGCGAACCAACCGCCCGTTGTAGCTGTTCCTCCCCAAGCAAACCAACCGCAATCGGTGTTCGTACAACCTCAGGGACATCAGCCCCCACCATCGGTTGTCATACCACCTCACCAGGGTAGCGTCCCTTTTCCCTCAGCGCCCGCCCCGCCACCCAACGACGAGACCGCTCTCAGTCCCGAACACATCAAACTTGTGGAACAGACACTCGACCGGACGTGTTTGAACTGCTTATGCCAGGTAACCGTTTATATACTGATTTTTAATGAATGAAAAAAAGAAGAATTATTTGAAAATTGAGAAATTAAATTAAATAAATGAAGAAATTCCAATTACCTCTCCCCCAAATCATGGATAGGTCATTCATTGATCTATACTATAGGTATACATGTAGTACAAGGTGAGACCGGAAAATTCGGTGATTCACCCCTTACTGTTATAATGGGAAATGTCCGACTCCCGGCGACATACGTACTACATGTATACCTATGTGTCTCGACTAATATATGCAAACGTGGCTTCACCATTGTTGACAGACGTACATGCGGCAATAACAATTGCTGACACCATTGTTAATCAATGCAGTGCGTTTATCACTGATAATGGAGCATAGAGTCAATATGAAATTGGGTAAAACCGCAAAGGAAACTAATGAAATGTTAAAGACAGCGTAGGGTAAATATGCTGTGACTCGAAAATGTCTGTACCAGTGGTTTAAGCGTTTCCTTGAAGGACGAGAAACCTTCTAAGATGAACCACGATGTGGAAGGCATCGTGGTTCATCTTCGAGGTTCATCCTGTTTCCTCGTTTGAAATCAACAATGAAAGGATACAGATTTCATGACGTTCCGCGTATTCAAACGACCGTGACGAGGGAACTTCAAACAGTACCGAAAGAGGATTTTTCACACGCCACGCAACAGTTGTACGAATGATGTCTAACTGTGTATTGTGTATTGTGGCCATGGAGGCTTACTTTGAAGAACAGTAAAGTATCATCTCTGAAATACCTGTCCCTGTTTGTTTTTCCGAGTCATTAACCGAACTTTCCGGTCTCACCTTGTTGATAGTTCATTGATCTATACTGCTTCTAAATCATGATACCATTTAACATGATTTCACTCCTCCTATGATTATCGCTTTTAGTTCAAATTTCAACTTCGATTCTTTTTAATACGGATATTTGGACAGGAAAAAGAAATAAGTTTATAGAGCTATTGCAAAAATTAGGGGGGGTGTATTTGAACCTTATTTAAAAATGAATATAATCAGGAAACCTACCTTCAATAAAATTTCTTTAAAAAAAATAACTGTTATTCAAAATTACTCGCAATACTTCATATAGATTTTCCATAAATAAGTAAAAATAAACCTTTGGGGCTCTGGTTACTTGCTGCGTTAAGAAACAGGAGACATAAGATCCACTTTACCATAAAAAGTTGACTTTTATTGGCATAAATTACTAGTACTTTAAGAAACGTTCATAACGTTACAGCTAGAAAAAGTTATGCCTATGAAGTTTGCAACAATGAAAACCGAAAGTCTGAAATGTTTTATACAATTCAGTCATAAAAACCGAATGATTCGTATTACATTTGAATTATGTTATTCGATCTGAATATATAAACTTGGAAAAAAAAACAAATTTTAATAATAAAATTGAAATTAATAAAACTCATTTAGATATATGGGAATCCAGAAAATGAAGATAGAGAAGGGTTCAATATTAGTACTAACCATGTCTATTAATTAGCCTATCAAATCGACAGATAGGGCATGTTCTCCGGCGCCCTTATCCCTTGATCTGTCCTAGTTTCAACATGTATATAGGGTGACTCAGAACTTGTTCTGGATAAAATCATAATCAGCTAAACTTTTTCCGATCTCCGAAATTATTAATGATGATACGACCTTCTCCTCGACATTATGCAAACATCATTCTAAACGTGTAATTAATTTGTCAGTCACTTGAAATCTGTTCTCATTTTCTGTAATCATCCCAAATCGCTTTCTTCTGCCACTTTATCTCACTTTTCTTCTAGTTCGATTTGCTTTCTTCGTTTGTTTTTTTTTTATTAGAAGAAAGTCTAACACATGACATTCATATGACAGCCCATGACTTAACTCCCTCCCCCCCCCTCTCTCTCTCTCTCTCTCTTTCTCTCTTTCTCAATTTCGATGTAGATATAGAAGAGAAAATCAGTACATGCCAAACCTTTTCTTTGCCTATCTAAAGAAAGAATTTCGAAATAAATAATAGTACCAGTGCAATGTTTTAATCCTTACAAATAATTCATCAAAATTCTTAATGGTCAACGAAGATCAAATTTTACAGAGTGTATCTAAACCCCTGTCACAAATTTCTGGTGGTGATTTCCCACAGCGAGGTGAAAACAAAAGTTCATATAAACACGGTTCGGATAACGAACCGTTTATGAGATTTCCGCAAACGGGAGACTTGCCAGAAACTGTGGACTAATAACGACCAAATAAACCAGGGGAAACCACCATTCCACAAAGAGAATTTATTAGCACGGATGCACATTTCAATGGCCAAGCTGCCTTCGTCAGCGTGATACAAGATGACCAGAAGGCATCTGATCATCTTGTATCACGCTGATGAAGGCGGCTTGGTCGTCGAAATGCGCATCCGTGCTAATAAATTCTCTTTTGTGGAATCGTGGTTTCCCTGGTTTGTTTAGATTTCCGCAGTTAATCTCCGGATGTCACCTGCCATCCACAGAGTACAAAACCAGCTGCTGAAACTTCACTTTTAACTGCGGAAATAATCATAAACGGTTCGTTATCCGAACCATGTTTAAGCTTATATGAACTTTTGTTTTCATCTCGTTGTGGGGAATACATACCAGAAGTTTGTGACAGGGATTTAGATATACCCTGTATAAAAATGTTAATTTAACAAATTTTCTTACTGATTTAGCTTATAAACTTTTAAACATACACATTATTTACATTTTATAATATTTATTATGAAAATTTTCATTTCACAATGCGCCTTTTTATTTTTATAATGCATAAATTATTATATTTAAAAAATCTCAATGAAACATAAGCAAATTAAAGATAAATAGACTATAACATTACAAACTGATTGGTGATATTTGTCTTTCAGGCTTCAACCAAGTGTGAAAAGACTGAATGTTTCCTTGCTGGACCAGAGCAATATTATTGCGGCCCTTATCAAATCTCGTTCGCCTACTGGGCTGACAGTGGAAAACCCGGAGACAATCCCAACGACGCTCACGGTAGGTTTCGCTTATTCTATCCTTTAAAAATTTCTTGTAATTCCCCCTCCCATGTTGTTTTCTTAATTAAATTTTTACATCCAGAACTATTTTTTACCATTCACCAATTATGTTATTTAATTCGCTCAGTGAAGAGTAGATTCAATTACTTTTTGTCTTTTTTACGAAAATCATGTAAGACGACATTTTAACAACAAAATATTAAGAGTTTAATTTGTCTCAACAATAAAAATTAATTATGGAAGGTAATACATAGTGAAAACTACAAACACTGCAAGCATTTAAAGAATATTATCAAGAAACGTTATCCTAAATTGTTAAAAATGAGGTACGAGGATTGTTAGGGATCTATGGTAACAATTAGCTTATTAAAATGGCGGACACGTTCATTAAAATCACGTGAAGTAGTGTTAGGGCAGGTATTAAAATAGTTGGTATTCCAACAGCGAGCAAAAACATTGACTTACGTCATCGAAAATTGACGGATTGGGAGGTCTACATAACAGCCTTGTCCGAGTCAAATTCAGCTATTCCGAAATTATGAAAGCATACGTGAAGCGAGGCTTCGTAGTTTCCAAGAAACGGATATCAAGTGTATTAAATAACATTAGCAAAACCGGAAGCGACCGCTTTTGGTGATCTTTGTTATACGCTTTTATTTAGCTTGCTTTTCTGTAAAAAAAAATCACTTAAAACTTCTTTACTAACAAAGGTAAGTAATCTATGCACATTTTACATAAAAAAAATCTGTGTGTATGTGTGCACATTTGTGTGTGCGGGTCAAACCTTGCAATCAATATTAAACCAACTTTCCAACAAGCAAGAGAGCTGTAACTTGATACACATAGACAGTACCGATGACAACGCATATTAAAAAAAAATTCAAATCGGTTCACTGGTTCGTATTCTAATGGTACTAATTCCTTACTATGAATTGTCCAATTGCCACAATAAACAATTCGTTTGATGAGGATTATATGTATACGTTGTTTATTGTTGCTAAACAAGAATAAAAGCGTGGTTTAAAAAAACCATAGTTTTCCTCTTATCTTGTTTTTACGTAAATGCCATCATTTTTTGTCAAGCTATTCAATCGTACCACTGGGCTGCTAAGCAAGTAACTATTCATCCTTATGCAGTTTATTACAACAATAATAATGAAAAAATAAAAATAAAATTTTCGTAAGAGTGTCAGAAAATTTACAACATGATTCTGTGGCAGTAAATTTATTCAATTGCAAATTAGTTGATTATTTGAAAAATAATTTCGAGTTACAAAATGTTAACAAAAGATTTTACTTTTCCGACGGTGCTGGTTAATAGTACAAAATTCGAAATCTGTATTTTTTAAAAATGATTTCGTCCATTCGTATAGATCTTTCCGTGAAGTAATTGGTCGTCCATTAACACGAAGGATACTTATAGGTTTGCGTGCATGTCTTTTGACAGTACCTCCGAAGCCATCGCAAAATTTCACGCTGCTTCTACATCATGATCTTCTTTATGATAAAGTAAATTGACGAAGTTTGACTTGTTTTTGTACTGAGAAACAGTACCGTCGGAAAATTAATATACATGTATTTTGTTACATTTTGTAAGCCGAAATTAATTTTCATATAATCAACTAATTTGCAATTGAATAAATTTACTGTCACAGAATCATGTTGTAAGTTTTCCGATACTATTACGAAATTTTTATTTTTTATTTCATTAGTTTTGTTCTAATAAATTGCATAATTTCGTAGTAATGAATCAATACCATTAGAACACGAACCAGTAAACCGATTTGAATTTTTTTAACATGCATTGTCATCGGTCCTGTGTGTGTGTGTATCAAGTTTCAGCTCTCTTGCTTGTCGGGAAGTTGGTTTAATATTGATTACAAGATTTGACCCGAACCCACATACAGAAAAGCAAGCTAAATAAAAGCGTATAACAAAGATCACCAAACTTTTTTTTCAAATTCTAAATCGTTAATTCAGTCTGTTTTTTTCAAAAATGTTGAAATAGATTGAGAACTTGAAAAGATATTCATTTTTTTTATTAAAAATTTATTTTTTACACAAAAATTTTTTTCTCATTCTTTTATGTTTTGTTATGAAATATATACTTTTTACTTGTTATCTTTAAAATTTCAAAGAGATTTGAAAAAATTAGCTTGAGATATGACTTTTTAAACAAAAAGTACCAAAAAAAATGTCTTTGCTTATAACTTTTTAACAAATAGAAATTTTTCAAAAATATTTGGGAAATTTTAATACTCCATTAAATACTACCAAATTATAATAAAAGTTTTAAATTTTACATGTTTGTTTTTGAGGGGCCCATTTCAGGACCCAGATATTTAATAATTCAAGTTAGAAATAAAACTTATAAGAAAATAAAAGTAGCTTTTAAACACGTGTTCTTTTTTAATATTTTCTCCTTTACTTGTTACTTTAGCTTTTGAGAAGTGCCTGAAGAACAAGCCGTGCGCAGAGCGTTCGATTCTCGACTACATGATCAAGTATGCGAGAGACTGCAACGGCGATGGAGTTTTCGACTGCCAGGACATCGCCCTTATCCACAAGGGAGGACCGCACAACTGCAATGGTGAATGGATCCTCAACACTGAGTACTGGAGAAGGTTCGGCAGTTGTTGGGGTGGACCATCGGTCGATCTAAGAAGTGGACATCTCTTTGGCAAAAAATGAATTAGCAGGAAAATCCAAGTCAAAAAAGTGTATCGCCATTTCATTAATTAATTTGGAAGTGATAACTAAAAAGAATTCCGCCCATGTTTGGACCCATAATTATAGCTATAATTCAAGTTTTTTTCATATATATATGTATATATATATATTATTATTCCATGTTTGGAATATCATTGCGTTTAAACAAAGTTGAAAAATTATAACAGATACAGGATATGTTTTAGGAATTCATATTTTAGGGAACTGGATTATACGGTTCTTCTTCACCTGTTTCAAATGCTCCGTATAAATAATTTGTAGGAATTCGCCTAAAAAACAGATCTCATTATGTTTCCATTGCTAATTTGATCCGTTTGAAGACGTCCAAATAAGTTTGTACATAACTTGAAGTTTGTCCTAAGTAAGACCTAACAATTGAAGACATTAGGTTCTTTATTTGTTAGTGCATTGCTGTATATTAAATTCAGTCTCGCTGAACTCGGACAAAGCATTTGCTCCGTTTCACTTTTTTTCTGTCATAGGTAACAAAACTGAAAAATTTCTAATGAACTTCTTATTAAGTAAAAGCGTTAAAAATATTTTAATAATTGGAAAGTGCAAAACAATAAATTCATTGAATTCAATATATTTAAACACTGATTGTGACTATTTACTGTATATAGAAACATTAGATGTATTTGATCGCATTCTTAATTACTTAAGACTGCCGTTAAAATATAAAGTTCTAAGACAGAAAAAAGAGCGTGGTGACTTTCAGGTTCAAATAAATCATCTGTCACTATATTGCGCGGTACAATCTTTGAATTCCTAAACTACGCTTATAGCTAAAAAAGAAAATTTCTTAATACTTTTAACGTACGTCATTAAAAATTGTTTTGCCTTGTAAATAAGCAATTTATGAATTTACTTTTATCATGCTGGCATTAATTTACTATTCCTCCCCATATTCAGGATTCAACTAAAAAGAATTCCGCCCATTAAACGTTTCTTATTGAAATGTTATAATTTAAAAATTCTTTCAGAAATCATCCACTGTTCATATGAAGTATCTTTTTTTATGTTTCATTCTATAAATGTAATTTCCGAAATATTTTTATTTGTTGAGAATGCTGACGTGATATATTTAAAACATTCCATTGCATATTTTTATACGCCGTTTACATGTTGAACTGTAAATTCCATTTTTATGTGTATTTTCTACACAAGCTCTTTACACGATTTTTGTAATTCATTTGAATATTTATAATAAATATTGCCATTTTTTTTAAAAAAAAATAAATTTTCTTTTTTTCTGTAGTAATACTGCTTTGAAAAACATATCAATTAATGAAAAACTCCAACGTTGAACTTATTTAATAATTAAATCTTTTAAATATTCCAAGAAGGAGTGGTAGTTTTAAATTTGTTGAATAAATTTAAGAAAAGTAGTAGACGATTTTATTAAGTCGATATAAATATTTACAAATTTTTAGTTTCACTTATTCTTTCATTTTCCTAGTAGTTTCTTCGGCCAACCTGAAGCGCTCAATAGTGCTTAAATGATAAATTATAAATAATATTTATATTCATTCATGACTCATAAGAATTGATTGGTGGATCACATGCCAAATCCTATATATATGCATATGGAATCCAAGTAGTTAATCATATTTCTGGCATAATAGACGCTTGCTAATTGGGACCAAAACAGAATTTCAACAAGCTGATGGTGATGAAAGATGTATGGAATCAATCTTTCCTTAAGCATTCCTTCAGATAAACTTCGACGTTCACGGTCCCTTCTGCAAAAAATTGCACCGACACATTTCCATCCTGGTTATTGGCTTGCCAGATTAAATGCCTCTTGGGAAATTTAATAAAGTAATCGATGCATCCAGAATGGTTGGTCTAAAGTAAGTTGGTAAGGATCGACCGTAATATGATAAAAAAAATGTCTTCCCGGTACCTCTTTTGGATCATAAGGGATGTACGTCTCATCATCAATTACCGAAGCTCTTTTCTTCATTTTTTCGTATAGATTGAGAAGAGCTGTTTTCGAACGTTGCTCTTGGGACCTGTGTAATTAAGGGCGTTTCTCTTAACCCTAGCTAGAATGCCTAACATACGGACTTTGATGTACTCACAGTCGATGTCTTCATACCAAATCGTGAAGCTCCACGACGATCACTCAAGTTCGGGTTCTTGGCAAAAGCATTCTGAATTCTGGCGACATGTTTCTCCGACTATTTTATGGGAGGTCTCCCAGTTAGCTTCTTGTAAGTTGCACATCCTGAAACTTCACCTGTCCTAATTATTTAATTATTTTCCAAATAAGCTCTCGCGAACTGGCTTGTTCAACGAAGTTTTTTACAGCTTTTTTCTTATCACTGTTGTAGTGATCTTTACAGTATCGGAAAACCATTTTTGCGAAGATTTTATTTTCATAGCGCCTCATTTTTCTGCTTTTCACGTTAAAGAATTTCTACTTGTAACCTACACAGTCCAGTCACATTATTATGACCACCCTCTACGTTCAACATCAGTGGAAAATGGTTACGTGCAGAAGGTTACGATTGGGCTATTGCAGACACCTGAACAGCCATGCTGTTACTAAGTGTCTTAAAGACAACCAAGCAGTCTTTACCTGTTGTTTGGAGTTTGCTCCAGTATAATTTCTTTATTTCTTATTGTGTGGTCATCAAACTTTCTGATGGTTTGGATAGGAGAAATTCACGATCTGTGAACCGGGAACTTGGTTGTCTTTAAGACATTTAGTGATAGCATGGCTGTTCAAGTGTCTGTGATAGCCCAATTGATAGAGGCGTCGACCATGACAGTCGACATTCCTGGTTCGAATCCAGGTCGCGGAATTTTTCCATCAATTTTTCTAATTGGTAACTGTTGCAATTCACACTCTGTTCTCGAGGTCTTGAAGCAAAACTGGTGCATTCATTACTTGGTGTGATCTGGCAGCCGCAGTTTCTTCTGTTGACACATTTGCATTGACGACCACAGGGTCACTCACCACTTGTTTAGTTGAAGCAGTGGGCTGGAAAAATCGATATAGCATCGAGTGAAGGGGCTGCTTTCTCTGCCGCCTTTCCACTGTTTTTCAATAGTCTGCTAACTCTCCGTTATTTCCATTTACTCTACAATTCGTTACCCCCCTCCCTGTAAGAGGTTAATATGTTACGTTTGTAGTACCACACCAGTTAATGTGTTAAGTATATAGTGCAACATCAGTTAATGGTTAAGTATATAGTGCAATACCAATTAATGCGTTAACAAAATTTCAGCCCCCCTTTTCCCCTCTTTTCCGTGAATTTTTCCGATATTTTAATAGTTATTCTGCTATTCGGAGCGGAGACGAATCCAACAAATCAGAGATCATTAAAATCGGGCCAGCCGTTGTTGAGTTATAAACGGTGTAACTAAGCCGACTTTGTTTTATGTATTTAGATGTATTAAACATTTAAATGATTAATTTGGAGATCGTAAGCATAAAACTGTGTATGTAACACATGGGTATGAACATTGTTCTTCGACTGCATAGAAACATGCCACGCTTATTCCGAGGATCATACCATGGGTGATTTTCTAAAATCCGACCAGATCTACTTTCTGTGCGCTGGCGCAAAATAATATCACCATATGCACTGACTCCCTGCCAGGTAAAAAACCACAGCAACGACCGAAGTTGTCGGTAAATTTTAGGGTCGACGGTCATTAGGTTGAACGTTTCAGGAATTAAACCATACAACAGCCATTTCTGAATAATCAGGTTCAATATAAGCTACAATACTCAGCGGGAATAACGCAGGCAATTCGTTTTTATGGAAAGAATACCGTTACAGGCGAGTGATCATTTTGAAGAGTTCAAACGTCGACAATTTCCAGTTCGCCCAGCTTATGCAATAACAATTAACAAGCCCCAGGATCAAAGCTTAAACAACATTGATATACACTCACGTGCCAAAAGTCTTGGGATAGCAGTGGACTATTTTTCAAGTGGCAGTAGCATCATGTGCAAACAGTCTAAATATGCAAATCAGTTTCAATAGGTTTAGTTATACTGTCATGAGTAAGGGATGAGGTGTTCCGTGTGATAATGGCTACACGACAAGAGCTATCTGAGTTTGAACGTGGCCTGGAATGTGGAGCACAATATACGGGTCATTCAATATCGGAGGTGGCTCAAGAATTCAACATCCCACGGTCTACAGTTTCAAGAGTCTACCGAGAGTACCAATTTGACATCATTACCTCCCACCATGAACAACGCAGTGGTCGACCACACCGTCTCAATGAACGGGACCAACGGCGTCTGAGTAGGATGGTCACCGCTAACAGGCAGCTGACACTACTCCAGAGCTGTATCGATGCGAACTGTGGAACGAAATCTGGCGTTCATGGGATATGGAAGCAGAAGACCGACAAGGGTGCCCTTGCTAACAACAAGACATCGTCAGCAACATCTCTCCTGGGCCCATGAATACATCGACTGGACACTTGACAACTGGAAACGTGTGACCTGATGAGTCTCGATTCCAGCTGATACGAACTGACAGGGTTGCCAGGTCCAAGCACTATTTGGTCGCCCAATTGGGGAACTTTAGTAGCCCAAAATCGCCCAATGCATGAAAATAGCCCTTTTCCCTGACTTTCCCTGACCTTTTCCCATTTCCCTGACTTTCCAGAATGTGGGAATTCCGCAATTCTACATTATGTCTATGATGTAAGCTTCCAACTATTACTGAACATTATGAAAATACAAATAAACCATACAATAAGAATATTCGTAAATTACAAACTTTTATTCTTCAAAAAAATACAAATCAAAATCAAAGATTAAAAGACATCGCTATAAATTGAATTGTTAAATCTTGTTAACATTTCATTAGTTGGGATGAAAGAATTGCAACATTTGTTTTCACTTTGAAGTTGTGTCCTTATTCTAATGATTGCGTCTAACAAAGGTAACTCCATTCTATTTCGGAGAGGAGTTTTGACATTATTCATGATGGAAAAGACTCTTTCGACGGATGCATTGCTGATAGGAAGAGTGAGAACTCTTAGTGCAAATGTTGCAATTTCTCGAAATGCATACTCATTTCCAGCATTTTTGTAATGGTACAATTCAGTCCAAAATTGATGACAGTCATTTGGCACATTTTCACTAAAATATAAGGTCCAATCTTTAGTAATTATTGATCGCCACTGAGATTCAATCATGCTAATTTCTAAACCTTCCATGTTGATCAGTTTTAGTGGCAATTCAGAAAATGGTTTTCTGCATTGACTG
Source organism: Rhysida immarginata (assembly GCA_023313115.1). Classification (NCBI taxonomy): domain Eukaryota; kingdom Metazoa; phylum Arthropoda; class Chilopoda; order Scolopendromorpha; family Scolopendridae; genus Rhysida; species Rhysida immarginata. The sequence goes on from JAHWFO010097475.1 coordinate 367,809, forward strand.
AGAATGAGTGCAGGAGAAAGATTTTTTACCTTTTCATACATTACAAAATTACTAGGAAATCGTCGTAGAATTTCTGCACACAATGAACGTAAAAAGTTGAAACATCGCTCCTTTAAAACATCCTTATTAACACCTTTTCCACTTTTATGCAGCTCTTGTAAAAATTCAAATCCTAAATCTACTTTGTTTAATGGCAAAAAGATAGATTCAAAATTTGAAACGTTTGTTTCTAACGAGACATGATTAGGATGTACAATTCTTTTTAATAACGATAAGGCCAAGCCTTTCAATTCTGAAAGAATAAAAAAATGGTCAGCATTTTCTCGTTGAAACAGTAAGTTAACGTTATTGAGCTCCTGTAAAACTGGCTTTAAAAAAATAAAATACAACAGTTCGGAACTGATGGTATGGCTCATATGTGGCGCAGACCCCATAAAGGCCATGGTCCCAAATTGTCAAGCATGCACTGTGCAAGCCAGTGGTGGCTCCGTAATGGGCAATTGTGGGAAGCTTCAAAACTGTAGAAATGATGAAATGTGATTCAAATCGCGTGTAAAAAAAAACAA
>JAHWFO010097475.1:368620-389355 GCA_023313115.1 Rhysida immarginata
GGCTCCCATATTCCATACCATGCAGTGTATGGCGAACAATGCATTCAGACAACATTTGAGAGGATCCCTGATAAAGATCTGCAGTAATTTGATGCGCTGTTGCCCTTCTGTTGTCTTGTATTAGTCTTGCCATTCTCCTTTCGGTCCGAACACTGATGGCCTTAACTGGCACGTTCAGACCCAGTTTTCCAGCAGACAGTCCAGTCTGTAACAATTTAACAGCAGCTGCTCTTGAACATTTAATGAACGCAGCCGTTTTGTTGATATTAGCTCGATGGCTCCGAGCGCCAACAATCATCAAAGCCTGCTAAATCGCGTCGTTTACCTATAATATTCTGAATCAAATCACTTCCAATGTCGTGGTAAACAACCTGCTTGCCTATTTACACTAGTCCATCTCTTTAGCAACTACAGCGCGAGATCATAGCTAATCTGCCTACAAACATCAGGTGGTCATAATAATCTGACCACTCAGAATAAACACTTCCTAGTATAGATCTCACTACACAATTGTACAAAGCTTTAACAATACAAATATCATTGATATCAGTGTCGATCAGTCATCTATAGTTAGACCAGTCGGTCAGTATAGGTTCACATACATTAAAGAGTTACATTTCAAAAAATTGTAAAAACTTATAATACCATATTTTTGAATAGTTTTAAATTTGTTTTACACAGCATGAAATCTTTCACACAGGACTGATGAAAGTGATGAAGCTAAGATATTACACTCCTGTTACCTAGGTGCTTCAAGTCCTTCTCAAAAAAAAAACCATTACAAACATTAGGCTACACGAATATCCAAATTCATTGTTTATGAATATAGAAGGAAATATGAATTCCGTGTCCCAAACTGTCGCATATACAGAGTGAGGCATTTATCTTGAGACAACTGAATATCTCGGAAACTAAGCATTGTACGAAAAAATGTCTAAAATCAAAAGTGAATCATTTCGCGGGAGAAATTCATTAATTAAAAAATTACCCCTCTCCCCCTTGTGAGGGGGGCTGGGGGGAGGGGGTAACTTTGAAATCTTAAATAGGAACCTGTATCTTTAATGGTATAGTCAGATTGTACATAATATTTGAGAAATGTTTTATTCTCGGTGTTTTTTCAATTGCTCCAACCATTTAGGAGACAGAGGCCCTGAAAGTGTTGAACTTTTAAAGTTTTGAACCCAATTCTATCGATGAAGACAAAGAGATAAAGAGTGGGTCATACAGACATTCCTGTTCCACTTTTTAATGGTCTTTAAAAATCCGAAATCAGAATTTCAAAAATCCAATATTTTTCAATACACACTTATAGACTCTGTCTCCATAGGACTGCTGCCCCCAAAAGTTTACTTGTGCACTAAAAATTTTTGAATTTTTGAAATTCTAACTCAGATTCATAAAGACCATTAAAAAGTAGAATAGGAATGTCTGTAAGACCCACTCTCTATCTCTTTGTCTTCATCGATAAAATTGGGTTCAAAACTTTAAAAGTTCCACACTTTTAGGGCCTGTATCTCCTAAACGGTTGGATCGATTGAAAAAACACTGATAATAAAACATTTCTCAAATATTGTTTACAATCTGAATATACCATTAATGTACCGTTTATACTTTGTTTGAAATGAATGTTTCTGCCATATCTTCATTTTTTCAAAAAGGCTTAGTCCATTTCCATAAAAAATGGTCAATGTATAACTTAAGAACCCCATTGTCTGAATTTCTAAAAAAAAATTTAAAAAAATATGAAAAAATAAAAAAAAATTGATGGCGGGAGGGTCTTGGGGGAGGTGATAGTAAATAACTCCAAAACAGATCATCACAGCCAAACAAGTCATTTACAAAAAAAATTTGCCTTAATGAGAGGAGTATGTAATGTCGAGTTTATTGAGTTTGGTTCACTCGTTTGAACGCTACAGCCATTTTTTATTTTTAGAAAATAATTAATATCTCGTAAAAGGCTTACCCAATTGACATAAAATATACACTAAGGCACAATTTAAGGAAACCTCTAAGTATGTATAATTTTTATTTGGTTCGGCTATTTACCGTTTCAAAGGAGTTAGCTGCACAAAATTGGTCACATACGTACATACATACGTACAAACGGAAAATTTTGTATTCAAAATTTCAACATAGCTTTACGAATCATGAGTTTTTTAAGTCGATTTCAGCAAAAAAAAAAATTTGAGTTTCTGAAACGAAAACAAAGGCCTTCACTCTTAGAGAGTGGTAGGAGTGGTAAGCCAATAAATAAATAAATAAATAAATAAATAAATAAATAAATAAATAAAAAATAAAATAATCAATAATAAATAAATTTACTGTTTTTGGATGTGAAAAGTCTTTGACTGCAGATATTATTTCTGGATCGCGTGCAATCCCTTTTTCTGAAACTGCAGTTCATCTTGGAAAAACTGACATTTGCAAGGCTTAAGTTTCAGATTTGTCTCTTTTAACCTCTTAAACCTTCTAGATGTTCCTCAAATGTCTCACTGAAGACCAAAAAATCATCTAAGTAGCATAGTTTTTGAACAGTCAACAATGATAAAATTAGTAGTTCAGTGTCATAAAGCAAGGGAGTTCTTGAGTCTCATAGAGTGTCTTTTGAACTAAGTGCCCTATACTGTGTAAAATCCCGTTTTCTGGCGACCTGTTTAAGCTGGAAGTATCCCTGGTCCGTGTTTAGGACACAGAAATATTTCGCTTTTCCCAGCTGTGATAGCATTTCAATTCTAATTGGTAAAGGAAAAATGTCAGAACAATCACTTTATTAAGCTTTCGATAGTCTACCACGAACCATCTCTTTTCTTAACTAGGAGAGCAAGTGCAGTCCAGGGGGTTGAGCTTTTTTCTACCACATCATGATCTAATAGTTTATCAACCATTTATTTCATTATGCCTCTGCGAATTTGGTATTTGATTAGGCAATTGGGCAATGCAGGGGATGAAGCAGTGTCTAAGATATAGTTTTGTAATTTATAACTACCAATGTCATAGTTATATTGTAACAGCCAGTTTAGCGTTACAAATCTGTCTTTCCCTTCCATCCTTCTTCCCCCCCCCCCACCCCTACCTTCTTATTCTCCTCTGTCAACTACAACCTGAAGAAGTCGTCGTACAAAAAAAATAATTTTGACGTCATTTCTAGATGTCCCTCCCTTAGTTGAAAAAAAAGCGATAACAATGATGGACGCAACAATAAACTTAACAATAAGAATTTTGAATATACGAGCCCGAGGTCGTTGCTCAGAAGAAAAGCATGTCAGAAAAGGATGATTCAGGGTTTTTTTTAGAACGATGGCCGCCATCGAGCGATGCGGTTTAAAAAGAAAAAAAGCTTGAAGACGGAATCGAGATATTCACAGAAGAAAAAGTCTTTGTCATAGCTGCTCGGCCTCTTCCCTCTTCTGAATTAAACATTGAGATGCAACGTTCCAGAAATGGAAAACTTTGTCTTAGTGGGACCCCAGAAGATGAATCCCACGAATGTGGAAGAGCTATGAAACTCCTTGAATCTGGTACTAGGCGCCGAATTTGGGCCGTTAGTCTAGCAGACTCCATTTGTTAATGTGTTTTGTTATTTATTTATTTTAGTAAAAGGATACAACTCCGATCGAGAGAAGTTGAATATACGACTCTTCGCTAAGCGAATTCATTCCGCACTCGATGTCATGTCACGAGATTCGACACCAGAAATACGTACCGTCGAAAAGGAATGTCACGGAGAAAAAGTAATGCTATGTGTTCGAAATTGTTGAAGGTTAGCACAGTAAGCTCCCCCTACTAACATACCCACCTTTTGATTACTTTGTTTGCTTTGGGTTCTCTCCTTCCCCACCCGTTATTCTTAGCTCAGTCCTTGTTAGAATATTCCCTCCCCCTTACTGTAGCTACGTCTTCCACGTTCTGAAGAATGTCCCTACGCGTCGCCTGAACATTAATTATTTAAAAAATAAAAATAAAAAAAAAAAAATTACAGAGACAGAAATACGGTTTCCAATAATAAGAATTTATTGAATCGTTAGAAGATTGCCTACCTGAACTTTGGAGTATGAGGATAAAGCAAAGGGAATACGTAGAAAGACAAATAAATAGAGAACTTACCAGTGTACTTGTCGGTGTAATTGAGAAATCATATAAACGATAAAGATAGAGATAAACTTTTATGAATGATAATACAATGAGTGTGAACTACAGAACTTATAAGAAAAAAAAATGACTTACCTAAAAATGATTGCCAAAAAATTATATTTTATTGAGTGTTTGAGATTAATTTATCCTACGTTTAAGTTCTTTACTTAGTAATTGATACCTTTTAAATATGTTTATATATATATATATTTTTTTTGAACGCCCGGTGGCGACAAGCTTGAAGGACACACCTGTATGAATTTTGTAACCAGAATTTTGGTGATGAAACCAATTCAAGAAAGGACGATCTAATTCTATAATAACGGAATTATTGTAGAAATCGATAATTTTAAGGGAAGGTTCTTGTGTCTATATTGTATGTTGAATTTGCTTACTATGGTATGTCATGAGTTGGAAAATATTATTTAATAAAGCCCCGGCTATTTTTTGCGTCAGACTTGAGGTTGTCGGCGTAGAGAAAATTTTCTTTTTCACCCCTGAAGAGTAGAAGATGCTCCCTCAAACACCGAAAGATATCGAAGGGAGGTTTCGTCATCATTTTGTTTATCCTTAGGAATGTTCTTGGGTTACGAATGTCTAGACGTAATTGCTAACGGTATCTTTCTTTCTTTGCAGTCAAACCACTGCACCTGAAGATCTCTGTACGGGAAGCGTCACATGAATCCCTCCTTTGCGTCGTCAGTTACTTTTACCCGTTACAATATAACCAATAAACTCTGAATATGAGTATAACAAATTTTACAAAGCTGTTAGTTTTTCCTCAGTCAGATGATCCATTTAAATAGTCTTAAAAATTACGTTTTACTGATTTTCTTTTCCTTCCCTTCCTCAACATTATTACTGTAATCTCCATTCGCTCCTCATCTGCCCCTACAATTTTTCTATGATTTTGTTATTGTGCAAGGTTATCTGCTCACCAAAGTGGTTCATGGTCCTGATAGATAATGTACAGGAGTTGGAAATCTGTGCCAATAACCTAGCTCCTATCAAACATGCTTAACAAACGGTATTCAAATTTCACTAATAACACATTATAAAACGCTTATCACTTATAAATAGTGAAACAATAAAATATACGATAGAAAGTTAATACAAAACATGAAATTCCCATTTGCTGTAAGCAAAAAAATGCTATGAAATTGGTCAAAATCAGAGACGATCAATTAACGAGACATGGCATTTTATTGTTTCCCATAGCAAATTTGTTATATTTATTGTGGTGGCGCCATCTGGAGTTTTCAACTGCAACTCTAGGGACACTTCATGAATGTCGTCACACAGATGAGAATTAAATGACGTCATTCCAAGTATACACGCCCCCCCCCCCCCCAGGGACGTGAATGTATCGTCTTCCCTTCCCCCGCTGTACACATTATTTATTTATATTTATATATTTAATTCTATTAGTAAATAAAGTATTTAATTTACTTATTCATTACACAAATTAAATTTCTGAAATCTAATAATTCACACAATAGCAACAGAATGCCATCAATTTAAGCAGAAGTAAATCAAATTTAGGAAATTTTCAATCCAAAATTTAACAAGCGTGTTTTAAAGAGCAAGTAATTATTTTCTACAAATATCGAGAACGTGCCTAAAAACTTTTGTGAGAAGATTAAATGAATGAACTTTGAGAATGATTGATGTATAAATGATCTTAATTATGAAGTTTCAATGCCTCCCATAATTGCATTCAGTAAAAATGAAAGTAAAATGCAGAGACAATTACAGAAATTATTTAACGGTCGCTGATAAAATGAAATATGGTTAAGATCATCTCTGCCTGCAAGCACTCAAACATGTGACTCAACGGCCACTTGCAGTTAGCTAATAGATCGTCTATGACCTAACAAATGTTCAAGATGGAAAAACCGAAACTAACTCTCAAATTATCGGGTTTAGTGTCCCCTGGAGTTGTCGGATGCAACACAAACCTGCACAGAGAGAAAGATGGATATAACAAAAATATTGCTCAAATTTCAAATCTCATTAATTGATCGTCTCTGGTCGAAATTGACAGCAGCACTGTTATTTCGCACAGCCGCCACTCGCCTGATTTTTAGCATTGGTTACTATGAGAGTAATCACACATATTAATTCTAGTCGCTATGGAATAAGTGTAAATTGAAATAAAATTTAAAAATGATTATTGCAGGGGAAATGTAACTTAAGAAAATTACTAAATATTAAGAACTTGTTTCATGTTCTGCCTATTGATTATAATTCCTAAAATATAAAGTTAAAACTTTCATGGCCATTTTTGCACGACACGGTTTTTACTGGCAAACTGCTCGTTCGTGTTCAGCAATAGAATATCCTAATGAACATTTGTCCTGTAAGGATTACACTAGAAGCATGAAATATTGCAAATAACATTTGTTATATCTAATTTAATGTTAATTGCAGTTTCCTTTTTTGACAGAAGTTTGCTGATTGTTAACATTTTGAGCAATGTCCTGATTATTTTTAATATAATGAATCTAGTCACGAAATCTTCAGCCTGTAATCAACTTTTGGAACAATCATGTCATCATTTGCCAACACTTTCTTAAATTTATAAAAAAAATTTGTTAAATCTAATAGATTTTTCGAACCCACGACCAGGTGGACTGGAGAACTAGAAAGCCCATGCCCTAGCCCTCTCGGCCACCAGGCCAGCCCAAATGATTGGTAACATCTATAAATGAGATTACATAATTTACAATAAATGTTGAAAGAAAATTATTTTCATTTTAATAGTTTACTCCATAATCAAATTCTATAAAATTTGAAATCTCAACAATAATAATTAAAAATAAAAAATAATAATACAAATTAAAAAACTCCCTACCCCATCCCCATAATGCAACTAACCCACTCGAAAAATATTCTTATTTACATTATTTTGATTTAATTACAAATAAGAAAGGGCAAAACATTAATTTTCTGATGTGAATTAATTGATGTGAATGCGACAATCGACAATCGAACAGTGAAGTGTACATTCGTTAGGATGGGACGAAAGCAGCGCTTTCACAAAGCTCATCTAACCAGAATAAACTCCAAAGGAAATACACTGAGGTAGTCAAGAAGCCTAACCAACCCAAGCGGTCTTCCATATAAATGATGTGAATACCCAAGAGCCCTGTATTTATACAGGCTGACCTCCTTGCTCCCCCTGACATATTTTGGACCACACTGTACACTCATTTGCATATCTTCTATCACTTCCTTTTATGGCCACATAAAAATGGCAAGAACTTTTGTGGTTACCTAGTATTATTCAATTACATCAATTGCCGAATGTATCAGTTTGAAAGACTTTAATTAAATTATACTTATTCACACTTATTAGTGTTTCCCTCTCTGTTCCCATATTGGTACATAAATAACCATTACAATATGAATTGCTTGAACAGAATCTCAATACTCTTTAGAATATTAATAATAATAGTGTAACAACAACTGGAAATAACCCACCAGAAAATAAAAACTGGAAACCCAAACCCTCCAGTTGCCCCAACAGGCCTAAGGCCCAAAACGGGATTTACGAGTATACATATAAAAAGCAAAAATTATTGAAAAGAAAAGACACAATAAAAACAGAAAAATATATTGTAATTGAGAAATTTATTTACTAAAATGTACGATTCATACAAATTACATAATTTATATTGATATTGTATTCTTATATATTGTACATAATCTCCTAAAGAGTCACCCCAACAGAGCAAACTCGACTGAGGGGTTAAGACATATAAAAAAAAATATCAAGATTAAAAAGCACATTAAAAGATGTCAGGTTTCATAACAGATCGATTATAATAATCGACAACATGTTTGTATCTTAAATCTAAATATTTGGCATTAGTACGGTAAAATATAGGCTAAAAAAAGTAGTTAAACCAGACCTTAAAGAACCCTTTGAATAACGTAAACATAAATTATCCAAAAGGGGGGGGGTATCAAGATAATTTTTAAATAGCTTAATCAAAGTCTTAGCATAAACCTGATCAGCAAGCAATTGTATAGAAGTATTATGATTAATGTGGTTCTTCCCCTGAGGGTCCACAGTAGGAAAGAAAAATGTAGAAAATTTTCTCAATTTAAGGTCAGGACTGTGTGTTAAAAAATTTTGTCTTAAGAAATTTCAATAGTAAATAAAAGACGCGATTTAACCAAAGAATTATATAGTAGTTTAAAAGTTTTATTACATTCAAATTAAGAATGCAGCCTCAGAAATAAAACTGATATCCTCGAGATATCAGTAATAACAGCAGAGATATGCCGATTAACAAACCGGCATTATCAAAGACAACTCCTAAGTTCTTAAATTCTTTAAAACTCACAATTAGTTTAAAATCTATTGAATATTTAAAAACAACTGGATTATCTATCTTTGAAATCGACATAACATATGTCTTAGCGAAGTTCTCATTTGTCCATAAACAAAGATTAATCAATTGCTGCTCTAAAATCTGATGATCCGCTAAATTCGAAATCATACAGGAGAACTTCATATCATCCACATAGGCCAGTAAATTCACTGATGAAAGATCGATAAAGATCTATGCTGTAAAGAACAAAAAGTAAAGGCCGAGTGGCGAATCCCGTGGAAAAATGCTCCTGACCCTTACAGAGTAAGAAAAAAGACCCTACGAACATACTCTAAATTTTAGAGTCTAAAAGATCTATTTTCAAGAAGATGTCTCATTAACAGCGTACTTTTATCACTCAATCCGAGTACACTCAAGTTTTCAAACAATCAAGAATGGTTTACCGAATCAAATGCCTTAGCATCATCAAGATAAACAACATCCACCTGACTTTGGGTGTTAAGAGCATTAGCAATGTTTAAAGAATGATGCACTAAGTTTGCTCTACAGATCTATTCTTAATAAACCTATGTTGCCATTCTCTTATCACAGGAGAACAATAATTATAAAGATCTTTGGTGATTAAAGCTTCAAAAAGTTTCGCTGGAAAAGGCATAATCATAATAGGCCTAAAATCCATAGGCGATGTGGCATTATGAACTTAGGCGTTCTGCTAGACAAGGGATTCAATTATCTGATGTCTTATAAATATAGCCTGGGATCAAGACGTCTAAAACATTTCATATAATGAGCACAAGAAATTAAATCACTTATTTTTTGTAATATAAATAATAAATTCATATAAATAAGATATATTAATCTCTTCATATCTACAAAAATATCTGATTTTGAAAATATAAGAATTTTCAACTTTAAATAAGACTCATTAATGAGATTCTTTAATAATTTAATTTCAAACTTTCTAATTGTTAGCATGCCTTGACTATAAAAAAATCTAATAGGTTGTAAAAGTTTTGGGACAATATTCTCTTTTAAAAAGTTTTTAGAAATTTTTATGTGAGGCTGAACTTACATATTTTAAAGGCAATAATCTCTTAAGACCTGAGGGAGGATTTGGCTAATGGAAAAATATAAAGTGTCCTAAGCATAATGGCAATGATACGTTAAAGTGAATAATAAAATTGAATTACATTTAAAAGATTTAATACTTCAAACAATTGAATTCTCAAATACAAATTCTTAAAATTTCATAAAAGCACAGGTTTAATTTAAATTCATTAATCTTAAAAGCGAATGATAATTCTTAGAAACCAATAATAAATTTGTTGTGAAAACAAGCCAATTTTAAATTTTATAACAATGAAGCCTGATAACAATTTTGACATTTGTTTGAAACATAATAAATATATAATCTTTTATATATACATGTAATTCAATTACACTATACACTATAAAAACTTAAATATTTCAGTAGAAAGTGTGACTTGGATTGGAATTGTGTAGTACTTTTCTTAATAGCAGATAGTTTCAAGAAACCGGTTCAATTTTTTTTAATGTTCCTGTATTTTTATAAGCTTTTATTAACTTTGCTGTGTTAGTTTGTTTAGGTCAAATCTTGTAATCAATATTAAACCAACTTTCCGACAAGCTAGGGAGCTGCAATTTGACACACTTGTGCAGAATCGATGACAATTTTTGATAAAGAAAAAAATTTTCAAATCGGTTCATTGGTTCGTGTTCTAATGGTACTAACTCATTACTACGAATTGATTGTTGTAACAATTGGACATTTCGTTATGGCGAGAGTAAATGTATCTATTGTTTATTGTTGCAAAATTAAGCTGTATTGTTGCCACTAAATAAAACATTATAAAAGCTTGGTTTGATAAAACCTTTTTCCTCTTAACTTGTTAACATTTATACTAACTGAAATCTACGCCTGTAGATATGGGAAATCTTAGACTCTGATTGATTCCTAATTGATAAGGGAAACTTTTACAAATGGACATCTTAACGGCGATTCATCAGTGAGGAGTAGCACGTATTAATGAAACACACACATGGCTAACAAAGAACTGTGGGCAAACTTGGCGACCCTTTAAAGCATGTAAGATGGCATAACTTCCCCTTACATAGTACTTACTCGTCTGTCTATTTATGTTATTGTGTAGGTTGTGCACAAATTAGAATAAATGCAAATCCTATCTTCTAAACCTTAAGAAATAGACAAAAATTTCCTATTACAAACTTGTTCAAAAAAGGTTTTGCAAAATTTGATCAATGGACCACCCAAAAATCGCATTGCAGACAAATAATTACATCAAGCATTGCATATATCTTAGTTGCTATAATGGCTTCAATGAAATTAACTGCAGAATTACGCTATGAGGCAGGCAAACACCTTGTGCATCTTTGTTGCAGATTGACTGTTTGGAATGACTTCAATTCTATCTTATTATTATTTGTAAACTATAAATATTATAGGAGCAATTGTCCAACTGCAAAGGTTAGGTGATCCGTTGATGAAATTTTGGAAAATGTTTTTTTTTGTTTTGTTCGGACTTTGATGCTAAAGAAGTGTGTAATTGGAAGCTATCTCTTAAAGTTTAAAGATACGATTTCCATTTGTCCTAATTTGCATAGTTGAAATCAATCTGATTCTACCATCATAAAGGTCACCTTCAATTTCCTATTCAATAGCTTATTAGAATTCACATGTTTTGTATCGTTTAGGAGGTCGGTAACAGATTTTTGACTTCCCCATTATATACAGGTTGCTTACTTAACATGCGGCAAACATTCAAGGGATGATTCTTTGTCTTATTTTAAGAATCTTTTGTCCTTTAATGATTTTGGTAATGTTATGATTTTGTGCGTCATGCAGAAATAAGTTGTTCACAGAAGCAGCAAGTAAACATTCTTTTTACTAGCAATGAAAGAATAGAATGAATACACGGAGCTAAAATGCGCTGCAACTCAATACATTCTCTATAACTATAACAATACAAGCGCATGCCAGCTTAACAAAGCAGAACGTGCTAAAGGAAACGGCGGTTAAGATTAGGAATTACAACAGTTTCGAAGTTACAGGACGATAAAGGTTTTCGACAAAAACAATCTTTTATTACCTAATATTACACTAAACTTCTTAATCTGCCACCAGTTAAAATGCACGAATCAAATCTTCTGCTCATTGGCTGTCAAACTCTTTCAAAAACCTTAGTGTTTTTCATTCCGATTTCTCAAATTTTAGATTCTTTGGGTTATTTTCAACAATACGTATGAAATCCACGGGTAAACTGATACTGCTTTCAATATCTACATTAACCTGGATTAATCTGCAGAAAGCAGCCATTTTTAGTAATCTAAATGTTGTTAAAAGATATCGGTATTGTTTTTGTCGAAAAACCTTTATCGCCTTGTATCTTCGAAACAAAGAGGCATTCCGAAAATCATCAAAGGACAAAAGATTCTTATAATAAGCTAAAGAATCGCCCCTTTGATTTTTGTCGTATGTTTAGTGAACACACTCTGCATATTTATCCTGATTAAAGGGTACTTCAGTTGCTGTTCTCTTCCACTCTGATGTTAGCGCCTTTGGTGGCATTTATTAATACTTAGATAGATTTTCAAATATATACATGGAATGTTCTGCATTATAAAATTTTAGAAAAATTAAATAGACTGCATGGCTAATGAAACAACCTCTGTATTTATATTCAAATTGGTTTATTCTGTATCTAAAGTCACTCAAAGTCTTCTTCCCAGCATTCGATAAATCTTTTCCAATATTGAGTTGTTGTGATAGACGAACTGTTGCAGTCTTCCGCTCCTGTCTTGTGGATGAGGACGACGTCCTGGCAGTCGAAGAGGCCATCGTCGTTACAGTCTGTCGCATACCTCGTCATGTAGCCAAGTATGGTCCGCTCTGCACAATCCATGTCATTCACGCATTTCTCAAAAGCTGAAAGAAAAAGCATATATTAATAATAAATGATTAAAATAGAGAAAAATAATTTAAAAAATTCCAGGGCTGGAACTCGAACCAGGGACCTATACGCAAATGCTATAACCCTAAGCCACTATGGATATGGAAGTTGTCACTATCAAACATGTCTTATGGGCATAGGTTAAAGTGCGACACCTTGTTCGTAAGCCAGGACTATCTTTACTATTAAATGACGAATAATATTATTTAATGGTAATGTAACAAAAACAGGAAATAACCAGCCAGAAAACAAACTGGAAGGCCAAGCCCCATGTTGCCCCCCAATTAGCCGAAGGCCCAAAACGGGGTTAATGAGGTTACTTATAAAACAAAAAACGAAAAGAAAAATAATAAAAAAGTATTATAACTTTATTTATTTAAAAAAAGAAAAAAAAAGAATATTAATTTACGAATAAAGTACATTAAAAAATATTAGGTTTCATAATTGATCGATTATAATAATCGACAAGTCTATATCTTAAAACTAGAAATTTGGCGTTAGTACGATAAAAAAAGAATTGATCTAGACCTTAACGAACCCTTTGAATAACGTCAACATAAATTATCCAAAAGAAAAGGAGCAACAATATAATTTTTAAATAGCTTGATCTAGGTCTTAGCATAAACCTGATCAGCAAGCAATTGTGTAGAAATATCATAGTTAAGATGATCATTCCCCTGAGGGTCCAAGGTAGGAAAGAAAAGTGTAAAAAATTTCTTCAATTTAAGATCAAGACGGTGTGGTAAAAAATTTTGTCTTAAAAGGCAAGTTTCAATAGCAAATAGAGGGCGCGATTTAACCAAAGAATTAAAAAGAACTTTAAAAGTTTTATTACATTTAAAATATAAACGCAGCCTCAAAATCAGCCCCAACTTCCTTGAAATATCGCTAATAACGGTAGATATATGCTGATTAAATGATCCGGCAGCATCAAAGATAATTCCAGTCCTTGAATTTTTGACCCTCGCAATTGGCTTAAAATCCAACGAATATTCAAAGATAATTGGATTATCCTTTTTTGAAATCGACATGACATATGTCTTAGCGCATTGATATTTAGTTTATTCTCGTTCGTCCATAAGCAAAGATTAGTTAATTCCCATTCTAAAATCTGACAATCTGCCACATTCCGAATTTTCCGAGACAGCTTCATATCGTCCGCACAGGCCAACAAGTTCACCGAAGAAAGATAGATAAATCTATGCCAATCTAAGATGTAAAGAACAAAAATTAAAGGACCGAGCGGCGAACCCTGTGGAATACCACTCCTGACTCTTACAGAGTAAGAAAGAAGACCCTGCAAACATACTCTGAAGGATGTATTTTCAAGAAGAGATTTCATTAATAATTTACTTTTATCACTCAAACCAAGTGCACCCAACTTTTCGAGCAATCGAGAGTGATTCGCCTTGGCGTAGTCGACATATACGACATCCAGCTGACTTTGAGTGATAAGAGTGTTAGCAATGTTTAAAGAGTGATGAGCTAAGCTTGATACTATAGACCTTTTCTTAATAAACCCATGTTGCCATTCAGGTATCACAGGAGAGAAGTAATTATAAAGACCTTTGGTGATTAAAGCTTCGAAAATTTTCGCCGGAAAGGGCATAATCATTATAGGCCTAAAATCTGTAGGTAACTTAACATTATGGGTTTTAGGAATAGGGACACAGAAAGAATTCTGCCATGCAAAGGAAATAGTCCCTGGTTCAATTATCCGACTGAAAATCTGACGTAACGGAAATGCAAGAACCGCAATACAGCTCCTATATATAAAACCTACTACGCCAAACCTTCTCCTGATGTAAATCTGGACGTCTAAAACATTTCATGTTACGAGACAAGAAATTGAATCATGTATTTTTAAATCCTGAAAATTAAACTTATTTTGTATCGTATTTGTCAGGCTATCCAAAATAACCTTAGTAGATTCATTCAATATACTAGGTCCGTCGTTTGCTGTATTATTCTCAAAGATATTAGCAATTGTGTCACGATTTACAATATTATTCATATATGTATTAATTTTAAGATTTAAAGTTTTACGGCCTAATAAATTATTAGCGACCTTCCAAAAGTCGTTAGGATCTTTAGAGATTTGTTTTTCCAAAGAGGCATAATAAGCAATCTTGTCATTAGCAAAAGATACTTTAAACAAACGTCTATATTCAGAGAACTGAGAATTGTCAGAGTCTTTTCCATCGCGCTTCCAAAATTTATGAAAAAAAACTACGTTTATCCCAAAACGATGTCGCTGATACTCAAATAGGAAATCGAGATTTCTTTAGATTTCCAAAAATTCTCGATTGAGGAACATACAAACCCGCATCTCGTCAAACCAGCCGGATATGGATCTTGCTTTGTGGCAAGGCGCATTGTCTTGCTGGAGAGGAACGGCCCGTCACCGAAGTGTTCCTACAGCGCTGGAAGTGCCCCGTTTTCCAGAATGGTCCTGTAGCCATCAGCATTGAGGTTTCCATCCACCTTGATGAGCGGGCTCAGTCCAGTCCAGGAGAAACACCCCAGGTAAGAAGAGAAATTGAATTATATAACCCTATGTGTATGCATGTGTATGTGCTCAAGGAAAGTAAGCGATTATTATAACAGAAGAGAAATTGAATTGTGTAACCCTAAAATTGTATAAAAAACCTTCTGATTCATATAATTATTCCTGTAATATAAGAGCATCGGTGCCACATTGATGACCCGAACAGCTGTTAAAAAGACATAAAAATATTAAAAAAAGCTCGCTCTCATGTTCAAAAATTTGAACAATTACAGCAGAACGAGACTACTCAAAATTCCTTCACTACTGCCAAGAAGGCAGTAACTCATGCCACATTGTTAAAACATCCCATTCCTGGATCACAACTGAGTGTTTGGGTTGACGCCTCAGATTTTGCCGTAGGATGAACTCTAAGGCGTTGATTCCACATGCGTAAAAACAACGGCCGAACCCACAAAGCAGAAAACGTTTTGCATCACTTCCTGCTTTCGTCTTTCTGCCCGACAGAAAACTCCTGTTTTTTTATTTGGATTAGGTCATAGCCTACAAAGATAAGAGAATTTTTTGCCGGCCAGAAAGACGAAAGCAGGAAGTGATGTCAAAAATTTTTCTGCTTTGTGGTTTCTGCCTTTGTTTTTACGCATGTGTTATCCACGGCGAATGCAACTTTCCAAAGGTTTTTCTGAAATCCTCACCTTCTTCTTAATGAAGCTTATTAAAAGCCAACAAAAATGGTCAACATATAACAAAGAATTAATTGTTTGCAATTTACTCTTCAATAAAAAAATTTAAGCATATATTGGAATGAAGAAATTTTGAAATACAGGGTGAATACAAAAGTCTGAATTCCCCTTTTATTTTTTGAACCGAAGCAGATATGTCAATTTTGATGAATCCAATGAATAGGAAGTTGTGGGTGGCCTATCCCATGGTGCACTTTTCATCTCATTCAAAATTTATCAAAAAAACCGTAAGGGATAGAGAAAAAAACCCAATTGCAAACTTGTTCAGCATAAAAAAACAAACAAAACAAAAAAAATCATCCAAATCAAACCAACCAATCACTCACAATCACGTGGTGAATTGTTTGTAGCTTACAAACAGACACACTGCATAAACAAGTTACTTCAAAAAGTTTTAAAAAAATGTTAATCAACAAAATGCTCGATGTGACGACCGTGGGCACCATAACACAATTGGGCACGGAACCTAAATGACGCCAAAATATCGGTAAGCATGACTGGTGCCACTCCTCGGCACGCTTCCTGGATTCGTTGAACCAGATCCTCCAGTGAGGTGGGCTGCGTAGCATAAACCTTGTCCTTCAGGTATCCCCACAAGAAAAAGTCAAGTGGTGTAAAATCAGGGGAGCGGGGTGACCAACGAACTGGTCCTCCTCGGCCAATCCATTGTTGTCCAAACATCTCCAGACGCTCGCGAACGACCAACCCATAATGTGGAGGAGCTCCATCATGCTGAAACCACGTGCGCTGATACGAGGCCAATGGCAAAATGTCAATGATGTCTATGACTACCACGTTGAGAATTTCAGCCCGGTAGCGTTCTGCAGTCAGTGTTCCATCGTAAAAATACGGTCCAACCACAGTGTCATTGTACAATCCACACCACACATTGATTCTCCAGTTCACTTGATGAGTTGCTTCTCGCAGACATCGTGGGTAATCCAATGGCAGTAACTCCTGGTGACAATGAATATGGTATGAGTGAAAATGATGTGCGTGTAGAATGTTGAGAACATTTCTCTGATGGCACCCAACATCTGCAGCAATTGCTTTGCTGCTTGTATGGGGATTTGCAGCAACTGCAGCCAGAACTAGTGTTGTTGTATCCTCGTCGCCTTGTGCCCTTGGTCGTCCTCGTTCTGCATTAACATTCTTTGTAGCCTCGAATCTTTGAATAATGTGACGCATTGTTTGACGAGATGGATGGCGTTCGTTAGGGTATCTGTCTCGATACAACCTAACTGCAGCATGTAGGTTTCTCCTTGCCTCTCCGAAGCAGAAGATCATGTTGACCATTTCCGGAACAGTGTAGCTTGCCATCCTGGAATTGTTGTCTTCTGTGTGCTGAAACATGCCTTTTATTTGCTTTTCCTCATGAAAGTGAATGAGAGTATGGTAATTTATGTTAATTTTTTGATTTGCATGCTTTACATGGTGGAAATATCAACATTCAGTTTTCCTTGTGCAGTATGATTGTTTGTAAGCTACAAACAGTTCACCAAGTGACTGTGGGTGATTGGTTGGTCCGACTTGGATGATTTTTTTTGTTTTGTTTGCTTTTTTATGCTGAATATGTTTGCAATTGGGTTTTTTTCTCTATCCCTTACGGTTTTTGAGATAAATTTTGAATGTTTCCTAATTTGCATATTTGGGATGGTGAAAAGTGCAGCATGGGATAGGCCACCTACAACTTCCTATTCATTGGATTCATCAAAATTGACATATCTGCTTCGGTTCAAAAAATAAAAGAGGGGTTCAGAATTTTGTATTCACCCTGTATATACGGATCAGAAACCACTAATTTATGCATTTAAGCAAAAATCTGATAAATGTTCTCCCCTACACCTGAGACACTTAGACTTTATTTCGCAGTATTCAATTGGTATGAGACTTATACAAGGATGTAAAAATTTAACTTCAGTTATCTTATCACGAATTGAAGTTGATGCAATTACTAAATCGGAACCGTTGAATTTTGAGAAATTTTCCAAAAAACAAATTCCAGGTCCAGAAATACAAGCATTACTCAACAACGACTCACCATATTTGAAACTAAAATTACTCCCCAATCCTATATCAATAACCGACATCTGGTGCGACATTTCAATAGGTGCAGTCTAGTGCATAAAGGTTTAAACTTAAGTAATATTTGAACATGTCAATATTACATCCCGAGCGTATACTACTAACCTATTTTCATTCAGAAGTGACAGGTCCAGTCTAATCTGCCTTGACTCTCAGTAAAAGTACCTGATTTTGCAAGCGATCAACATCCGGTAAGCTCAGTTCCTATGGAGCAGGTAAAAACCTTTTTGACCCGACTGTACACCTCGTTTTTTTGTAACAAAAATCCTTCAGGAAATTATCTTTGATCATTTCCATCTCTCTCACCCTGGAATATCAGCAACTAACAAACTCATCAACACTCATTATGTCACGTGCCTTTTTGTTGCGCAGTGGAAGATTTGTAAATAAGGGCACAAAGTTAACACACAAGACAACAGCCAAACATTTAGTTATAGAAATCAAAAAGATTTTAATGCACAATAATAAAACCAACACAAGATATAACTATAATCAATAGATATAACAAAAATGAATGATATGATAGAAACGAAGCTTCAATAGCTTAGAGTAATCAAAGGCAAGTGCAACAAGAATTACAGGAAAACGTTATAATTGACTTTAACCAAATAATGCTCTAAAATTAAGTGATACTTTTAATTGATAAAAGCTTAAAGAGTTATAGCAGAAAACAATGCTTTCAATTAGCAACTTGCCAAAATTTTGAAACAAAAAAAGCACGAACTCGTGAATAAACTTATTTCACTTGAAATAATCTATAACTATTTTTATCAACAATCAATAGTAATCAAAAGACAAAACTATGCTTAATAAGCTATAATTATCTTAATGGTTAAGGACCAATTCCTATGTATCGGATTGCAGAGTCTTCTTCGAGCAACAATAACAGTCCAGTTCGTAACAGTAATAACTCAGTCCAGTCAATATACAGGGTCGGGACACATTGATATGACCACCTGTCCTCGAACATGATTGAACGTCCCAGATGAAAAGTCATTGCATATCATTAAAAGCTGACAACAGCATCCGTTAACACAGCAATTGTCAACGTCATGGTCAGACCAATCAGCGTGCCACTGTTGAGCAACTGACACAGCAAATGAACAGTGGGGCCACTAGGCGTGTCAGCACCAAGACAGTGCAACGATCCCTCTTAGTTTGGGGTTCCGGAGCAGACGTATGGTAACAGCACCCATGTTGACGCCCGTACATCGCCGAAAACGCCTCCAATTCGTAATGGACTATCGCCATTGGACCTCGGCCAAGTGGCAAAGGGTTGCTTTCTCCGACGAGTCGCGGTTTCTGCTGAACAGAGTGGATGGAGGATGGAGAATTCGCCGGGAAATATCTGAGAACAGGCATGCCGACACCATCGTTGGCAGACGACAGGCTGGTGCGGGAGGTGTGACTGTTTGGGGGGATGCATCGTAGTCTGAGTCCACTGATACCGCTGGAGGGTACACTGAATGCTGTTTGTTACCTGACGATCGTCGCAGACCAGGTACACCCCTTCATGTCGAAATGTGATGGCACCTTTCAACAGAACAATGCTCCCTGCCAAACTGCCAAAATTGTCCACGACTCGTTCGAGGAGCATGAGGATGAATTCAAGCTACTTCCACCAAACTCTCCGGACCTCAACCCCATTGAACATTTGTGGGACCATCTCGATCACCATGTCCGCAAGCTGGACCCTCCACCACGCATGGTGATGGAATTACAGGATGCACTGATCGCCGAATGGTCCCAGATACCTGCAACCACCTTCCGAGCACTTATTGACTCTGCCACGTTGACTAGCTGCTGTGCTTGCCGCCAAAGGTGGATATTCCGGATACTAGCAGGTGGTCATATTAATGTGTCCCGACCTTGTATGTAACTAGCGTGAGTACCTTAAAACTTGTACAGCTTTAATGATGAACTGCTAAAATAGATAAATCAAAACACAATGAGACATCCACAAACGATCACATTTCAGCAAAGATAAAAATTTTTCTTAATTTAAAATTAGTCCATAACAGGCCTATTTGTAAGTAACTAGCTGAGCCTTAAAGGGCAACTGACACGAAAAATGATCCATCAATTTTATTTTTTTATAACATAAAGGATCATGAACTAACTCTAATTCGACTTGTAAAATTTTTATAACTTAAGTAGTTTTTTAAATATAATTTTTCAAACATCAGTTTTCAAAACTCACGTCTTTTGAGCTTCGCCTCGATTCACCGCTAGGGCATGACGTCACACAGGAGAATCGTCTTGGCTATCTAACATAGAATAACTCATCATCGTTTTTCTTTTTTGATTATTTTCTATCCTTAATTTTGGAAAATCCAAACAAAAAAATGAGATCCACTTACATTGAAATGTTCCTTATTGCACTAGCGTTATTCGGGTTCAAATTTACAACAAACTTGAATTTCATTTTATTTTTCATTATTTGATTAATATGTGTCGGTTTCAAATGTTCAACTAAAGTTACAGCATTTAAGAAGATTTATACATGAACTGTGGCTTTGGCCTCTCATCTTGTTTCTCATTTTTTACTTTTCTTTATATATCTTTCCTTATATGTGACAGTTATATATAAGGGGCACATATATATCGTTAAATCAATTCATATTTACATATTTAATCAATTGTCGATTGGTTTGTTAACATGCCTTATTATTGATTGATTAACAATTACACTCGTTAGTTTACATATTAATAATGTGTTTATAACATTCTCTTATGTATTTACTTGGTTGTAATGATTTCGCTCTCCACCCGTGTCAATTTCTCTTACGACCGGTGCCCATAAATATATCTAATTATAAATATTGGTTAATGTTCACTTCTGCACATCGCGCGATGACTGATCATGCGACTAAGGAAAGAATTTATTTGAATTTATTTTTTAAAGACTGAAGGACTGCGCCCACCAGACCGCCCCCCCCCC
>JAHWFO010097475.1:409355-427675 GCA_023313115.1 Rhysida immarginata
CCTATTAAAAGTTTTATGTGGATCAGTGGTTTCCTGTTATCTTTATTGAAGTTCGTCCACAGTGTCCGGCTCCAGTTCTCTTTCAAAAAATTGTTATTTCTTTGTTTATTTGTTTGTATCCTTGCAATATTGAGGACAGGCAATGCCACACCTAAGTTCATTCTCGTTAAGACATTTGATGATAGTATATTGGCGTCAGCGAGCAGTGGGGTTTTTAGGTTTCCTCATTTGAATAACTTCGCTTTGTCAATGTTATCCAGATTGCAGAGTGAAATTAAACCTTGGATAATGGCTGTAAATGTATATCGTTTATTAACAAAGCGTTTGATGAGCAAATTCTAACATTCAAAATGCAAAGATGAAACTGTTTTGGAATTAAAGTAAAATTATTAAAATGAAATTCGTTCACATAATATGATGAAGACTTTAAAAACATTTCAGCTATTTAAGCACATTAAAAACTGATGATGTAACAATGCTGTATGTTGAATTTCTCGAACTTCACTGAAGATGCAAAATGTAACTTGCACAAAAATAAAGATAGCCGCACGTTTTCCTTGAAACTTCCTTTGCAGCCAACGCAGATTTTGGAGTGTTTGAGTCATTGCAAAGAATTAGCATTCAATAGCATTAATTATCAAGTGAGTGTTCTTATGAAAAACATAATCATCATCATCTAAGTATGGAATTGTTATTCGTATTTCTGCCAATAATAATCCCTGAAATTGCACTTATTATTATAGCTACTATATTATACCGAGCCCACTTGTAATAATAATGCATGCTACAAGAGCGAGAATTTTTATCTTTCTGGTTAAAATCTTTGCGAAAATGAAGCTAGAAATATATCTAGCGGCTTGCGTTCTATATTCTCCTTGCGAGTCGCTATATCCTCCTTGGGATTACACATGTTTCTAGCTTCATTTATATGGCCCTCTCTTGACGAGAAGAGGCAACATTATAAATATTAAAATTTCTTCGAAATATTGGTAATAATAGTCTTCCATCGCACTTGCATATACTAATCTGGTACTGCTCTTTCCATTTCTTCCAATTTAGCCACTTTCGCAAAAATTTTAATCAGCAAGATAAAAATCTCGCTCTTGTAGCATGCATTACTATTACAGGTAGGCTCCGTAATGGCGGTCGAGTCAGCTAGGAAAATATAGTAGCTCTACTGATAACGGAAACGTCATACCACAGATTACCGAGTAGACAGATACGACATTAGAGGATATGAGCGGTTGCGCCTGGTATGCCAGCGATCCTGGTGGAAAAAGAGGGGCACTATGTTTCGTTGTAATGGAAATGCCATGGGAACTACGTTTCATCTGCTTTCCCGGTTGTTGTTTTTTTTTGTTGTTTTTTGTGAAAATTTTTACATTTTTCGCTTGCATATCTCTCAATATTCTTTAAAATGGATTCTTTTCAAATATAACATATTTTCTCTATATTTTTGCTTTTTTTCTCTGTATTTTATCAATGAAATATGAATGAAATGTGAATGATTAAAATCATTCAAGGTTGATTTAAGTCAAGGTTGATTAAAATACATGGCAAAGGTTTAAAATACATTCTACTTATCATTTTTTTTACTATCATTTCGTTTTTTTCCGATTAATTTTGAAACTCAAATACACCGTTTTTCCATTTCAGAGTACACATTGTCAAGTAATTCCCCTCTTTTTCACTTGAGGGCGCGACCGTTCATCCATTGTTAAAAAGCGCACCCAATTATCCATTGTTAAAAAGGGCTTATGTCGCATCTGTCTACTAGAGGTACGTTCACTTATTCGTTCGGAGTCATGCTCCGAGTCAATGTGATCACGTGATCAGAGTACTAGCGTCATGGCTCAGAGTCAACATAACGACGTAACAATCGAAGACTTTGATCGTTGTGCAGTATTGCCAATTTAGCCTTGTTTTTCATGCGCTTGTCTTTTGTTGGACATTTTGAATAAAAATTAAACAATGCACAGGAACCATCTACCATTCATTTACAAGTCTTCAATTCTCTTCAAAAACTGTCACCATTATTCATTGGTGAACTTGTTATTATTTATTCTTATTATTTGTTATTTTATCTTCTTCATTTATAAATGAGTATGGAATCATTCATTAATAAATAAACATATTATACTACTTCGTAAATTAATGTATAATGCACAAAACAATGAAAATGAGCTTTTAAATTGGACACATCCCTGCTAAATTGGCAACACTGCTTATCAACGATTCAGGATATTTTTTCCCCTCTTCGCAACATCCGGAGGCATCAGTAAAGCATGAGCAGTGCCCATGGCACTTTTGGTTATGGGGAATCTTTAACATTAAGTTATTTTTTTATTAACAGGAATAAACAATAACATATTTTTTTATTTTTTATTATTTTTATAAAAACAAAGTTCTGGTCATAATTGTAATTTTAATTTATTATCACAGAGGATAGGGTGGCCTCATGCGTAAAGATGGAACTGACATTGAGCATATAAAAATTAATGCTGAAGAAACTGTCTTGAATCCAATTTTCGATCAATTTAAGCTAAATTTTCGTTTGTATCGTGCCAAGCCTACAACAATGGAAGGCTAACTAATTATGGTAAGCTATGATCGTGCACTTTCGAAAGATAGAGGCGGCCATGTTGATAGTTAAACAACGTATGCGCCAGCTTGAAGAAATAAGTCTTCTCTTGTTTGTGTGGCTCAATGACGTATATTAAAGATAGACTCCGAATCCTATTGTTGTAACTTGAAGCAAATTGGGAAGCTCCATGCCCAGAACTGTCATGGCCGAAAGTGAGTGAAGATGATGTAAAACACAAGGCTAAACACAAGAGTAGCTGATTAATAATTCTTTCACACGCCGATAACGGACTGATAAGTTTATCATTTCGTTTACTTTGTATTTGAAGTATTTTATTATATTTTATAAACCATTTTTCCATCATGGTTTCAATTTCAATTTCGTTTCGATTGTCTTTCAGTTATGTATTTGCATTTTAGTTACGTATTTTTGATTTATTTTTGTGGAAAATGATTCCTGATACTTTTTCTTGTCTGTTTGTAAAGTTGTACGCAGTTTAACTTTGAGGAATGGTTTTGAATTAATTATTCCTCAGGCCCAAAATCTTCAGAAACAAAGCAGCCACACAGCTAATTACTCCACGGCTCACTCCTGCCCAGAACTATCATGGCTCAATCTGCTTCACTTTTTGCCGCTATTAACAATAGGATTCGGAGTCTATCTTTAATATACGTCATTGGTGTGGCTGCCACGGCTTCTAACAAGCGCGCTCGCAAACGATATCTCATTGTAACAAAATTATACTTCGTCCAACAAGAGAAAAACAGGGTGTGTTTCCGGTCTGATATCGACTACTCACTCATCCGCAATGCTTTGTGGGATCTCTCCTTCAGCGGCTGCACAAGTCAATTTGTAATGGCGACGCCCGTGCAACAACTCTTCAGCCAAACAAGAAAAAACTATTCCCAGCCAGGCTAGGGAGATTTGTGTGGAACGTATTTTGCTACTTTAAAGGAAAATAGTGTTTTAAAAGCTCATCTGCTTTGATAGAAAAAACTTCCAAGGCAACGCAAGTTTCTTTTTCTTGCGTTCGAACAATTGTTCAAGAAGGAAACGAAGCGTCTTCATGCGAAGCTACCACCCCCTTCTCCTCGCTTTTCGACTCCTGGAAAGAAAAGGCCCAGGGAATCTCGAACAACGATATATATAAAATTGAGTTAAAAGATAATTTTATGAAGGGTACAACATTTTTAATTATAATTAAAGCAAAGCAATTGAATAATATTAAAGCTTCTGCTGTAATATTATAAAGCGCTTCTTCAATGAGACATGAGACAGAAGTGATTAAGCGCATGAGGCCCCCTTTCTCTGATTGGCTAATCTGAAACTTCCTGTGACACACCCTGTTTTTCTCTTGTTGGATGAACTATAATCATCGTTGAAGTCGCAACTTTGTTGGCACTCTTCATTGTTGCGTCGTCTTTCTCATTAAATTTTTTGACTCCGATGACTCCAGCTTGAAAGCAGGAGTTAAGGGAGTTAACCCGAGTCGCACTCCAAGCGAATAAAGAAACAAACTCCGAAAGACTCCGAGCGTACCCTGATGTTGGAGGTCAAGGGAATTAACTCCAAGCGAATATAGAAACGGAGACCAAATGACTCGGAGCAAATAAAGAAACGAAATCCGAATGACTCAGAGTCACGGGAGTCACTCGGAGTGACTCCAAGTGAATAAGTGAACGCACCCTAGGTAATCTGTGATCATACATTGTTACATCATCATTAGTCGACCAAATTTAGGGCTTATTATTGGTAGAAATAGGATTAACAATGGTCGTCTAATGATGATGTAATAATGTATGGCTTTTCCGTTATCAGGCCTTATGTCTATGCGGCACCTGGCGCGATCTATTTTCCTTAGCTTCTTGAAACAATGAAAAATTTCGGAATCTCGATGACCATTTATATAACACCTCCTAAAGAGAAAGCCTCTGCACGGAAACCGTCATACATTATTACATCACCATAAGAAGTAGAGCTACTATATTTCTCCTAGCTGACTCGACCACCATTACGGAGCCCACTTGCAATAGTAATGCATGCTACAAGAGCGAGGATTTTAATCTTGCTGATTAAAATCTTTGCGAAAATGGCTAAAATTGGAAGAAATGGAAAGAGCAGTGCCAGATTAGTATAAGCATGCGCGATGGAACGCTATTATTACCAATATTTTCGAAGAAATTTTAATATTTAAATGTCGAAAGAGCATAATGTTGCCTCTTCTTGTCAAGAGAGGGCCATATAAATGAAGCTAGAAACATATCTAGCGACTCGCGTTCTATAGGAAATTACACGGGATTACACTTGTTTCTAGCTTCATAACATAGGTGGTGGGTTAGAGTTTGACGAATTCTGGGCGAAGACCATTTACCACAAGGGTATATCGCAGTTTATTAAGAGAAAAAAGTGGGAAGAAACGTCAGTACGAATTTGAATGCCATAGACATTGTGCCACCTGCGTCATCCAGTGAAAAAATATGGCAGAAAAATTGGTGATACGCGGCCTCTTTTGTCACTGTTGGAAAAAGGGGACCAGTGCGCGAGCAGCCGCCGCCAAAATTTGCAGGGTGGAAGATCAGGGTGTGACCGATGAACGGACAGCACGACGGTGGTTCTCCCGCTTTTCGTCTGGAGCCATGGGCCTGGAAGATGCGCCAAGGAGCGGAAGACCCAAAGAAGTGGATGACGCAGCCCTACGGCAACAAGTAGAAGCCAACCCAGGTAGCACCACCCGTGGACTAGTGGCGGACATCGGGACATCACAATCGAGTGTGGTTCCATCTGCACGCCTTGGGAAAGGTCAACAGGAGCTGCCGAGTTGAGCATGGTGCTGTGCCACGCTGATTTTGCCTAGCGGCATCACTGATTTCCAATTGAAAAAAAAATACACTATCTACCCAAGAGTAACACTGGTCTACAAAATTTGACTGTAAAAAAATTTTTGTTCAGGTAAAGGAGCTCTTTTTATTGATTTAATTGACGATGACATTTTAGAAGAGGTTACAAATATAAAAGATCTTGGTGTCATTTTTGACAATAGAATGACTTTTACGTCTCATGTAGATTATATCCTCAAATAATCCCATGAGCTGACGCCTGCGCAAGCACAACAACGGGTGAAGGTGTGTCGTCAATTGCTGGAAAAAATCGAGGTTCTGCCACATCCAGCATACAGCCCCGACCTGGCACCTTCGAACTACCATCTCTTCCGGTCCATGGCGCACTTCCTGCGTCGACGGCGCTTCGCCAATATCATTGAGGTTGAAGACGCCGTGCGTGACTTTATCGCCCCGAAACCGGAGGAGTGGTTTCGTGAGGGCATCCGCCAATTGGCTGATCGTTGGATGAAGACCATCGAGCATGATGGACTCTACTTTGAAAATTAGCAATGTGTGGTTCCTGTCTGGTGCCCATTTAAAAGTTTGCGCGATGATCGGCCACTACTTTTGACTCAACCTTTGTATTACAAGTGGGCTCCGTAATGGCGGTCGAGTCAGCTCAGTATAATATAGTAGCTATTATACGAAGTAATGTTCAATTGTATTTCTATCACGGTCTATAGATATTCATGGTCATCGAGCTCCATTGTTAAAATGAAGCTAAAGTTTCTAGCTCCCGGTAGGGGGGGAACTCTATTGAAAAGTGGCGCTGCATGTACAATCTGCCCAACTGCGCCTGCAGCGCCACCCTATCGGCAGACAGAAACTTTACTTTCGTATTCAGTTTCAATGAAAATCTCTATCGCAGGTTGCGGTCGGGAATAGTGCGATCTATGCGGCACCTGGCGCGATCTGATTTCCTTAGCTTCTCGAAACAATGGAAAATGGCCGAAGCTCGATGACCATGAATATCTACAGACCGTGATTTCTACCAATAATAAGCCCTAAATTATGACTCCACATAATGATGTAACAATGTATGAAATTTTCACGCTCAGACTTTGAGTAGAGGTGGTATAGGGGAAAATATCTTCGCATTGAATGATGGGTACAGCTGCCATTTTTTGAGGGCAAGAGGAAGACAATCCTATACTGCTACTCATCGAAGTGCGCCGTTTTTGCCCGACTTGTTATTGTATAACGATGGTAACGAGTTGTTGCGTGTTTGGATGTATTGTATAACAATGGGATAAGTTCAGAGCCATGGCAGCCATGGGTCTCGATGCCCTCAAAATATGGCGGATATTCAATGTTTATGTTTTGATATTTCTCCCTATTGATACAACACCTCGTAGAAAGAAAGCCAAACAACTGAAACGTCATCATCATATTTCGACCCGTAGCCGACGAGAAAGACAGGCCGCGGCACTGAAAAGTCACCTGATCATAGTGGTCCGAGCAACAATCCAATTTTCATTTTCTTCATTTTGGATTTTAGCAATCAGTGTTTTTCGTTTGTTAGAAACAATGAAGGTTGGATTGTTACTCGGGCTAGTATGGTCAGATGACTTTTCAGTGCCGGGGCCTGTCTCTTTCGTCGGCTACGATTTCGACCATTGTTAATCGATTTCTACCAGTACTAAGCCCTAAATGATGTCGACTAATGATGATGTAACAATGTGTGATGTTTCCGTTATCAGGCCTTCTATCTAGAACCAACACCTCCTAGAAAGAAAGCCTCACAACCAATGACGTATATTAAAGATAGACTCCGAATCCTATTGTTGTAACTTGAAGCAAATTGGGAAGCTCCATGCCCAGAACTGTCATGGCTGAAAGTGAGTGAAGATGATGCAAAACACATGGCTAAACACGAGAGTAGCTGATTAATAATTCTTTCACACGCCGATCACGGAGTGACAAGTTTATCTTTTCTTTGACTTTGTATTTGAAGTATTTTATAAACAATTTTTCGATCATGGTTTCAGTTTCAATTTCGTTTCGATTGTCTTTCAGTAACGTATTTTCATTTTAGTTACGTATTTTTGATTGTTTTTGTGGAAAATGATTTCTGATCCTTTTTCTTGTCTGTTTGTACAGTTGTACGCAGAACAACTTTGAATAATGGTTTTGAATTAATAATTCCTCGGGTCCAAAATCTTCGAAAACAAAGCAACCAGACATCTAATTACTCCACGGCTCACTCCTGCCCAGAACTATCATGGCTCAATTTGCTTCACTTTTTGCCGCTGTTAACAATAGGATTCGGAGTCTATCTTTAATATACGTCATTGGTGCTAACAACAATCCAACCTTCATTGTCCCCATCTTGGACGTTAACAATCAGTGTTTTTCCTTTTGTTAGAAACAATGAAGGTTGAATTGTTGCTAGCACCCAGTTGGTCAGGTGACTTTTTCGCTTTCAGGCCTTATCTCGTTGGCCTCGTAACAAAAGTAAATGACGTGACAAAAGTAAGCAATTAGAATCTCCTTTCTTTTTAACAATATAACACGGTGTTAATTAAAATCATGCAAATTCCCTCAAATGTGACGATGCCAATGAAACATCAATGGAAACGTAGCCTGAAGGGGAAAGTCTTCTTTTGATAAAAATGAGTTTTAAAGTTCCCTCTTTTATTTGCAGCCAGATGATTTGCCGAGAGGTGGTTAATTCAATACAGAGTTACCAATTACTTCTATTTAATGTAACAGGGTTTCTTTATTTTATAAAGAAAATTTTGACGAAATCTTATTATCATTTGCACACATACATGGCAACCCCCTGCGGAGAATATCTTAAAAAAATTGTTGAATATCTTAAAATTTGAATTTTTAAATACTATTTTTTTTGCTAGATTTATAATACTTCAAAGAATATAACTAAATAAAAATTCAAAAAAGTCAAATTTCACCCCCAGGCTATGTTTTTATTGGCACCAATTTTGGCACTGTCAAAATTTTCAATGTGCTGTTAAGAGCAATTAAGATCCGGTTCTACCAATCTCGGATAAATTCTCAGATAGAATAAGTACTGGAATAAACCTCAGATAAGTCAAAGCGGTGTTCTACCATACTCAAATAGGATAAATCCTCAGATAAACACTAGAATAAACCCGGCCCTAAGTCGTTATTTCAATTCCACATGTGGGAATTCGAAAAATAGCTCTGTTTATGTTATTTATGATGACAAACTTAAGGAAGTGTATACTTGCGATTCATGAGCTCAGAGATGTATTTGGCAAAGAAACGACGGCATTTCACACGAATATAGGGGAGCAAAAAACAAACGATGTTTATCCATTGAGTAGTACAATAAGAAGAGGGAAGCACAAGTAACCCCACACAGTGACAAAACTGAAAATAAGCAAATACGTAAAAATCCTTAACATAATTTCCCCTGCCTTGAAAGGCTTGACTTTCAAAACGTGGCAAAAATGGAACAAAACAAGTAAGGAACATTAACATTCGTTGGTAAGGGACAAATCTTAGAGAACGATCTTTTCAAAAGTCCGGTAGAGGTGCGGATGGTGGCTACACGAGGGATGCCATCTCTGCCAGGTTGAAGTTGGGTGATACGGCCGAGCTTCCAATGGATAGGTGGTTGGAGATCGCCCTTGATGAGCACAAGGGAGTCTAGTTTCAAGTTGGATCTGCAGTGAAGCCATTTCGCTTTCAGCTGTAATTCACCGATGTACTCCAAACTCTATCGTTTCCAGAAGTGCTGCAGCAGTTGCTGAATCAACTGGAATCGGGAAAGTCTCGATAAAGGAATGGGAATGACCGAGGGATCTGGAATCGTGGTAAGAGCTCTTCCAATAAGAAAGTGACCTGGTGTCAAAGGTTCGAAATCCTCAGGTTCACTGGATAGCGGAGTCAGAGGACGAGAGTTCAGTACTGCTTCGATTTGGGTTAAAAGAGTATAAAGCTCTTCAAAAGTTAATTTAGCGTTGCCAATGACTCTTTTAAGATGATGCTTAGAAGATTTAATACCGGCTTCCCAAAGACCGCCAAAATGGGGAGAACGAGAAGGAATGAAAGTGCCACTGAATACCAAGCTCAGAAGCAGAACGAGTAATGCAATCCTCGCTGGACTTCAAAAACACGCCAAGATCTCTCAGCAAGGAACGGGCTCCCAGGAAATTTCTCCCGTTGTCAGAAAAAATGTGAAGGGCAGCCACGACGAGATAGGAATCTTCTTAAAGTCAGAATGAAGGAATCTGTTGTCAAGTCAGTGACGAGCTCGAGGTGAAAGGCTTTGGTGGTGAAGCAAACACATAAGCACACAAAACACTTAAACGTCTTGCAGCCTCGACCCTTTTGTCTTTAATCAAATAGGGCCTGCGTAATCTATTCCAACAGATTGAAAGGGAAAGGATGTTTCAACTCTGTTACGAGGAAAATTACCCATGACGGGTGTAATGCTTTTCGGAGCAACACGGAAGCATTTAACACACTGATGAACAACCCATTTGACCAAATTTCTTCCATAGTAATCCAGGATCTTTCTCTTAGTGATGCAAGAAGTAGTTGAGGACCGGCATGCAGAAAGCGAAGGTGTTCTGGGGTGATTAACAGTCTGGCTAGCAGATGATTCCCAGAGATGAGGAAGGGAAATTTCTTATCGAACGAATAATCAGAATTAAGCAATCTACCTCCAGCTCGCAGCAAGCCATCAGAGTCTAAAAACAAGGACAAGGAGGGTAGCTTCGAACGTGATCGAGGAGCGTGGGATTGACAAATTTTAATCTCATCAGGAAAAGAGTGGTTTTGAGAAAGTCTAACAAGAGTCAGAAAGGCATGCTCAATTTCAGAAGGTGTAAGAGAGCCATACATTCGGGCATCCTTGGGGCATAGGCAATTGGCCTTAAAGCGCAATATGAAGGCAACGATGCGATTTAGATGATCAAAATCAGAGAATCTTGAAAATGGAAATGAAGAACATGCAGCGGTGGCCGATATTACATCTAACCTTTTTACTTCCGGAAGATCAAGCGGTATGAAAGGCGTTTGGAGAGTAGGCCAGGACGATTCTTCTAGAGAGAGCCATAGTGGTCCATGAAACCACAAGGCGGAATCATTCAGCACAGTAGGAGAGACCCCTCTTGAGAGGATGTCGGCAGGATTGTTGCTACTGGAGACATGATTCAACACACAATTCTTGGACATTGTCTGGATTTCAGATATACAATTGGTGACAAACGATTTCAGATATACAATTGTGTAGACGATTTGGGTGCATTTTCAACCAACCAAGTACAATAGTGAAGTCAGTCCAGAAGAAGCACTGATCAAATGTTATTTGGAGCGCAGAAGTAACCTGCTGGGTTAAGCGGCCGAGAATGAGAGCACCACAAAGTTCTAATTTGGGAATGGATATAGACTTCAGAGGAACCACTTTGGCTTTCGAACACAATAAATTTGAAAAAATAGCGCCGTTTTGATCAACAGAGCGTACATAGATGCAGGCACCATAGGCTTGATGGACGCGTCAGAGAAGGTATGAAGCTGAATACTTTTCGGCTCATCGCAGATGATACGTCTGGGAAAGGCAACTTCGTTTAGGGCAGGAAAATCATCTTTCAGGTTCAACCATTGAGTGAACAAGGAACGAGAAATATCATCGTCACAGGAAAGTTTCTCTAACCAAAGTGCTTGCAACATCATCTTGGCCTTAATAGTGCAAGGGCTTAACAAGCCAAGAGGGTCGAAAATCTGCGAGATGTCGGACAGGATAGCACGCTAAGTTATCCTTTTTGGAGAGGTAAGAGAAATACACGGTGATTCAGTCAATTTCTGACCATTTCAGTACTATGATTTATTGACCCATTAATGTTTACAAACTTAGCATTTCACTATGAGATTTTAGGCAGTTCGGAGTTTTTATTCCCGTGGAAAAGTCTTGATGATATGTTCAATGTGGCCACCACGAACGTTTTGAACTGCTCGTAGCCAAATGGTGAAGTTGTTCATAACTCTATCCAGGATTTCTGCATCCACAAAGGTTCAGCAGTCGACGATGCTTTGTCGCAGCTGGTCTAGGGTTCTTGGTGCTGAAGTGAACACACTGTCTTTAAGAAACCCCCAGAGATAAAAATCACATGGGTTTAGGTCAGGACTCGTAGGGGGCCAAAGAAAGCCACTCCCGAATCGATCTGGAAATCTGTTTGAAATGGACACGATTTCCGAATTTCTGATTGAGAAAGTCTAGCACTTCATTAGTGGTGTGAGGCGTAGCCCCATCTTTTTGAAACCATTGATGTCGAAGCGGTATACGCCTCCTTCGCAGCTCGGGGATGAAGAAGGATTCCAACATGTTAAGGTAAGCCTGTGACTTTACGGTGCCCTCAAAAAAGAACGGACCAATGATGCCTCTTTAGGAAATCGCGCACCAAGCCATAACCTTTCGTGGAAGAAGAGGTGACTTTTGGATCTCATGAGGGTGCTGGGAACCCCAAAAACGAACGTTGTGTTTATTAACGTCACCTGACAGATGGAAGAAGGCCTCATCTGACACCCACAGGTTGTCCACAATGTCCTCATTGGCTTCCATTTCTGCTCCAAACTCCATCGCAAATTGTTGTCGCCTTCTGTTTTCCAATGTCTGTTAACTCCTGAAAAACATGGATCTTATACGGGAACAGGTGTAAATCCTTTCTCGTGGTATACGACAGCCCTTCTTCAATGGATAGGCGGCGAACAGATTTTTTGGTAGGGGAATCGACCAACCTTGTGCGAACATTTTCGACAACTTCGGCCGTTCGAACACGAGCTTCGCTCCCGCCTTTTTTCTTGCCTTTAACACATCCAGTGGCACGAAATTGCTTGACAAAATCCATGATTGCTTGCCTGCCTGTGCGTCTCGACACTTATACTCCTTCCGGAACTTTCTTTGCACGGTTACAGGTGATTTTGTCTCGAAATACCATTCGACGACCTTGCATTTCTGCTCTGTTGATAAAGCGGGCGCTATTTTTCAACAATACGATTTTCATGCATCGCCGTTGCAAGAATACAAACCCCAACTATTTAGAAATTCGATATGGCGCTCATATTCTTTCAATTGTTTATCCCTAATGCACGTCATTCGAGTGAAATTTTCAGACATTGACTGAATCACCCTGTAGATAATGTCAACTTATCGTCAAGTGGCGACTAATGCAGTCCAAGAGTCTTTGTGCTACCATGAGAGCCAATATCAACTAGTATAGGGTGAATGTCGGATTCCATGAAGTCTGAAAGAATTAGAAGCTCGTTCCAGATCCATTTTCGTAAGTTGAAGCAACCAGTTTGCTAAGTAGCAGATAGGTTTTTGCACAGTACCTTTGCTGTGGAAACGTCGTTCGCTCCATTCAACAAATCGTCAACGTAGACGTCCTCTTTTATGATTCCAGAGACCTCAGGAAGGGATTGTGCGCATTCAATGCCTAGTTCGTACAAACATCGAATTGCTAAGAAGTTAGCAGAAGTGGTACCATAAGTAACAGTGTTCAGATTATAGGATTTGAGGGCGTCATTTGGATCAGGTCTCCAAAAGATGGGCTGCAAGGGTCTTTGAGACTCATCAACCAAAAGGGTCTTGGCGATACATCTTTTCTATATCGGCTGAGAAGTCATAGACATGCTTGCGAAATCGGATTAAAACACTGAACAGATCTTGTTGAATGGTAGGGCCGACTAATTGTAAGGAGTTGAACGATTCATCAGATGTAGTGGGAGCAGAAGCGTTGAAAACGACACGAAGCTTTGTGGCTAAGTTATCTTCTTTGAGAACGCCATGATGAGGTAAAAAGCAGGAAACTTCAGAAGGTGCAGGATCGCAAACGGACATGTGGCCCAAGTCTTCATATTCTCGCATGAACTGTGCATAACGCTGATGCAAGACAGTGTTGGAAGCAAATTTTCTTTCCAGATTTAGAAGGGAATTTTCAGCTATTTCGTATGAGTCACCTAATACTTCTGGAGCTTTATTAAGAGGAATACTGACAATAAATCGACCACTAGAATCACGCTTGGTGTGGCTCTTGAATTGAGATTCACACTCGTCTTCTTCCAATGTGCGGAGCTTAGGGGTATCAAGTTCTTCCATGTTCCAGAAATTCTCTAATTGCTCTTGAATGCGGACAGAGCTGCGACTAAAATTACAACGAATGTCTTGGGGGGGGGGGGTATTGCAAGGGTGCAAGGAAATGAGCCACCTACAACCATCCAAAATGAGAAGCTTGCAGAATAGGCATTCTGAGTCCAAGTGGAATGCGCCGAGTGAAAACAATTTGCCAAAATGAATTTACCCCAAGGAGGATGTCTATTTCTCCACGGACAATGAAGTGAGGATCAGTTATTTTCAGGCCATGAGGAATGTTTATGCTGGCGAGATCAACTGGTGTATTGGTTAGATGGCCAGTAATCTGAGCAACAACCAAGCATTGAGACTTCAGGCGAAAATTGGAGACTCGAGAATGCAAAAGAATTTCACAGCGACAATGGACACTGGTAGTAGAATTGGTGATGCCCTGAACTTGGATGTTGACTGGAGTTTGAGGCAGCTTGAGCTTCTTACATAGAGGAGAAGTCACAAACGATGAAGTGCTACCACAATCAAGTAGGACTCTAGCTTGATGAGTTTGACCTTGATGATCAACAGCATTCACAAGAGCAGTGGAGAGAATAGCATATTGTTCGGAAGAGGACAATGCCGAAAGAGTAACTGTTATCATTTTCAACAACTGACTTCTCAGGGGTGGTTATGGGATCAAGATGTAGAAGAGTATGACGTCTAGCTTTGCACTTATTGCAGCTGTGCTTAGAGCTACAGTTCATAGCGAAGTGACTCTTAGAAAGGCAATTTATGCAGCATCTTAAATTCTTTACCTTTGCAAAACGTTCTTTGACAGGCATAGATTTGAAAATTGAACAAGAGTACAAGCTGTGATCTTTATTGCAGACCGGACAGGAGGACGACATCGAGACGAAACTTCTAGACGTGGCGGATCACTCATTTGTGGGTTTAGCATGTCTTTGTTCTAGAGTTTCCAATAAAGAGGTCTTGTTTTCTAGAAATTTATTGAGATCATCAAATGAAGTTGGATCAGAAGTAGCAGTCTTGTTTTCAAATTCTTTTACAGTGGAGTTATCTAATTTGGAGTTGATAAGAAAGACAAGGAATTCATCCCTCTGATGCTCTTTATTGAGCAAAGATCCAGAAAATGAAGATTTTTCTTGGCCGAGTCAATCAAGGTGCATAGTCTAGCAGAGGATTCTTTGGGAATGGGCTCTAGATCGAAGATGGCTTTCATAAGGTAATAAATTAGTATTTTTCGATTGTCATACTATCATGAAGGCTGTCCCAAGCAATAATGTATTGTCACCAGTGAAGGTGAGATTCTTAACCTCTGCAGCTTTGCCAGACGAGACACGCAGATAATGAAATTTTTGTATATTGCTGAGTTCGTCATTTTCATGAATGAGACTCGTAAATAAGTCTTTAAAGTTCAGCCAGTCTTCAGACTTTCCACTAAATTCTGGTAGTTTAATGGTAGGCAACTTAATTAAATTAGATGACGAATGAGAATGGCGTGAGCTAACATGCGAACTTACAGAACTGGGGGGGGGGGGGGGAGGTTGGGCAAGGCATGGTTCTACTTAAGAAACTATCAGCATCAATAATTATTTTAAAGTACCGGCATGGAATGGCGCTCTATGCAATATTCGTATACGAAATTAGACACGAAGACGCAGGTTAACAAGTCTTTAATCGTTACTAAAATTAATTACATGTTGAATGTGACCTCCACCATTTACTGAAAGCAGGTTACACCCAACGATAAAAAATGAGTTGATTGCTCATGAGCTGCTTTCAGCGCCACCAACACGTCCCCATTTGAAAGCCTGTCGGCCATTGCTTTGGTTGGAAAAAAATGGCCTTCATCATATTATATACTACATTTATGAAAAAGCATCTAAATTTGGGAGAGGTTGCTTAAGAAACTTCAGACTACAAGCACGACGTTGGTGGGGGGGGGGGGGTGCTTTCTCAGCTGGCGACAAAGCGGATATATAGTAGTGGCGCTTTGGCTGGCGTTGTTGTTCTGCCAACCACAGTAATGGCGCCTACACTAACAATAGAGATTCGTTCCACTTTTCGCCACCTTCAAATTGCCCCAAAGATGGCGGCCACATATTCGAGGTTACACCGGATTACTGTGTCTAATTTCGTATACGAATATTGCATAGAGCGCCATTCCATGCTGGTGGTGACCTTTTGAACTAATTTTTTTTTTGGTGGGTATGAACTTCCCATGCCCTCTTGTATAATATTACCAAGTATTATAACTTTTGGTCCAGTAGGTTTTTTTTATGGCCATGTCAAAATGGAACTTTAATTATAAAGACCATGTACTTATCTTCAAACTCTGCGGATTCAGAGTCATCGTTTGTTTCATCTGCGTCGATTTCTAGTTGAATCTCATGAAACGAAGCAAATAATGGTTTTACGTTGAGCACCCATTCACGTAATAGAGCAGCATCACGGTCATTCAATGGCGCAGAAGGATTTGCAGATGAAAGTGCTTGAACATAGGATTTAAAACGAGTTAGCAAAGCTTTGATGGAAGCGCGTTTTCTTTTAGAATTCATTGTATTTGATGAAGCAAATGAATCAGGAGGAGATGCGCAGAGACAATATGATGAAATGGCGGGAGAACAAAACGATGGCGGGAATCGCGAACAGTGTTGAGCAAACGACAGCATGGAGCGGCGAGAAAACAGTCACAAACACGAAGAATAATCAGTACAATTAAGTGGAGGAAAGAACCATCACGATGTCTTCTTAATAAAAACACACATTCAACAGTTCGAAGGACCAGGAGCAATCATCAACTGAGTTCATGAGAACAAAAGCACTCGAGAGAAATAACTGCGACAGTTGCAAATATAATCGGGCTCGAAGGACCAAAATGTTTATGTTATTTATGATGACATATTTAAGGAAGGAAGTGTATACTTGCGATTCATGAGCTCATAGAGTTGTGTTTGACGAAAGAAACGACGGCATTTCAGACGAATATAAGGGAGCATAAAACAAACGATGTTTATTCATTGAGTAGTACAATAAGAAGAGGGAAAAAAAGTAACGCCACACAGTGACAAAACTGAAAATAAGCAAATACGTAAAAATCCTTAACATGCTCGATAATTGTTTGATGCGTGTAATAACAATTAGTAAGCGAAAATTTCACACAAACGCGGAAGTCGAAGTCTATGTGTCACGTGGCAGTGGAAATGAAATATAGATATATAGAAGTAAGAGACAAAGCGTTAGAATAACTTAATTTATTCAAAAATTATACGCAAAGATACACTTCTTCCTGAAGGTAAACACAATGAAATAAATAAATATATATGGATTGAGTCTAACGTCTGTCAGGTATAGGACAGTGTGATGTCCGTTATCAACCACTTAGGGAACACAAATATGCAATTAACCCAAAGCCCATTAATTTAAGGAGTCGGGAACTCCATAAAGCCTGGAGGCGTATCAACTTTCTTAAACTAACTAAACGGCGAGGTATCAAGTATAAGAACGTTGATCACCAATCGCATGTACAGTAGTAGATAGAAAAAAAGAGTAGGCTGCGACGGAATAAATGCAGCTGGAAACAAAGTGGATCAGCGATGCACACAAAACTTAATTACACCAAACACCTGCTGAGCTGCACTGGCTTGATGAACACGAAATTACTGATTTAAATTGTAAGGGTATATTTACGCACAAATCACACAAGAACACTTGCACTAACACAATCACTGAGGGTGGTTGCGTGATCGCCTCTGATGCCCGAGTACGCGGGTTCGACCCCGGCCGAGGACGACGAGGATTTTTTCAGGGGAAAAATCCTGAGATCACGCACTTCCTTCGGAAGGGAAGTAAAGCCGTTGGTCCCGTGTAGTTGTTTGTCGGCTGCATGTTAAAGAACCCTTGCGAGGCAAAATTTGCGGCCTCTATAACGCCGTCCTGATATGACCATGGCAGTTGAAAAGGACGTTAATACCAAACAAACCAAACCAAACCAATCACTGAGGTTATCACCACATTTCATATAATGGCTTTCGTGATTCAAATTGTAGATACGGGTGAAACACGCCACACATTCGTTGAAGAAAATTTTTTAATAGGTGCGTAACTTTTTCTGACCACTAGAAGCACATGCAATTTGCACTAAATTTTAGCAACGCCAACAATAGACACTAATCCACACTAAATTGAAGGCACTCGTAGATGCGAATATAAAACCGGCTACGTAGAAGTTGAGGAAATACTTTCTTTTCCACAATGCGTAGCAATTGCAGCAAATAGTTTTAAATGCAATGAAAGGAAAAGTAAGGCAGCTTGTAATTGGCGTTACGCTTAAAGTAAAAATTAACTCTGAGGATACTACTCAACGAGTGTAAATGAAAGTTTCGATCCAGTACGAAGATAGTTAGTAAGCCGTAGCGGCGTTAGCAAGGATGGCGTTCCATAGAAATACTTAGTTTTAGTTTAACAGTAGCTTTGCTAGCTTACCAGAATTATTCACTGATATTGATGAGAATGCGAACGATCTCATGGAGAATCTAGTCCTTCGAGGCAACCCAAATCCTCATTGAGAAATCCACGGAAGCCGAACGGAAAAATGCCGTGACAATCCGCCATGGTTAAAGAAATCCTTTCCTCGGTCGTTCGGCGAACGCTGTCCTCATTTTTAAGGTTTTAGCACCATCTAAAACCCTATTAACGTTGGTACAGATGTATGTAACATGTATGTCACACGCTATAACTTTTGAAAGGATTGACCTAGAGGCTTGAAATTTTCTACACACGT
>JAHWFO010097475.1:454645-485301 GCA_023313115.1 Rhysida immarginata
GCTTCAAAACGCATCAAAATTTGCTTCAATATTGATGGAGGATCATATTTTCCAAAAAGCATCACCAATACTCATTCAGCGAAAAATATTCGCACTGCTTGGTCGTGGTTGTTATAAATTTCGAAATGTTTTCCAATTCGGATTTGGGTTTTCTAGCATTGACTCTTGCACTGTGCGAACAAAAATAGACGCTGGTCCAAAGAGTGGTACAAACTGAGAAGCCGCTTTTTTTGCATTGCAATTGTTTTTTTATCTTTTTTATAATAATTTTTTGACTTCACACACCACAATTCCGGATAATCACGATATGCAGCTATTAGCAGGGTTGTGAAATCCCGATCACTAGAAGGGGAGCTTGGTGAGCTCGGTGGGTCAGCCATGTTCTCACTTCGCCGTCTCGCAAACAACTGAAGGAAACCTTCGCGGTGTCGCAAATAACCTTGATATTGAAGGAAATTTTGACAAAAACCTCCTATACGTTTAATATTGATAGGACGCTTTCTTCAATATTGACAGAAAATATAATTTTCTATCAATATCCGTCAATATTGATAGGACGCTTCAAAACACTCTTAGACGATCAAAATTTGCATCAATATGGTCTTCCATCAATATTGAAGCGAATTTTGATCAAAATTTTGATCGTCTAGGGGCTACTTAATAAGTAAAAATATCAATGTTCGAAATACAGAAATAAATAAATAAATAAATAAATAAATAAATAAATAAATAAGCTAAATATATACTGAAGAAAATAAGAAAGAAAATTCCACAGCTTAGATTCGAACTTCAGCTCCTCGAAGGTTACCGGTTCAAAATCAGCCTGTGGAGTTTTCGTTCCTATTTTCATCAATAATTTAAACATCTGAGGTTTTACATAGGATAAACCCTCATCGAACATTCTTGAGATATTCTTAAATATTTATTGCTTTGTTTTTAATAAGTGCGTTAAATATTTCATCTGCAAAGTCGATTCTATTGAAATAAAAAGCAGCGATTAATCTTTTCAGTTAAAAGTGCTGTAATTCGCCCACACCAGTCACAAACCTCATCCCTATTTCCACTCTGGACGGCCATGTACATTTTAATCTTCTACGATGTTCGTTCAAATTACTGGACTTTATAAGCGATCAATTTCGCTTAGCTGAACTCTTGCCAAGCAAGTGAAAACGTTTTTGGAATGAACTGTACGTACTCCTCTCATTAAGGCGAATTTATTTTTGTAAATGACTTGTTTGGCTGTGTTGAGCCGCTTTGGAGTTATTTACTATCCCCTCCCCCATCATTTTTTATTTCTTTTTTTTTTTTTAGAAATTCAGACAGTGGGGTTCTTAAATTATGCAGTGACCATTTTTTATGGAAATGGGCTAAGCCTTTTTACAGAAATTAATTTTTTTTGAAAAAAGGAAGAAATGGCAGAAACAGTCATTTCAAAGCTCAAAACACAATATAAACGGCATGAAGAGCTTCCTCTTATTGAAAAATACAATTTTCTTTTTGATGTAGAATACGTCTTGTGTTTCGATACTGGGATGCCACGCTTAAATCGTGAATGTCACGAAAAGTGTTGATCACGAAAACCTTAATAACGTCAAAACTATCAAAAAATAACGTCATCGGCTGATGCAATCGAAGTACAAAGTTGAGTCAGAAAATCTGCTCTCCGGCGGAGATTAATTTAGTCTATCTCCGGCTTCCTTTGTGATAGCACGACATTTTAGGTATCATTTGTGTTATCTTTTTGCGCTTTATAAAATAGCTTAAAAATTAAACCTCACTATTTAATAGATCTAAGATATCGGCCTTCGAATTGTGGAAATCTTGCAAAAGTTACAGAATTTACAAGTTCATGCATAATAAACGCCAGAAAAATTACAGAAAACGTCACACGTAAACAAATCGAGTGATGGGGAATCCATGAAGACCCAGATGTCCGATGTTCAACGTCAACGGGCTCAGCAGGAACGACTGAAAAGTTGAGTCGTGGCACCGCCAAAGTGAACTATAGCCAATAAACTCCATCGCTCAGTTCGACGCAAATAGCATATCTGATGATATAAAAGTTTCAACATCGAGTGATAAAATCCAAC
Source organism: Rhysida immarginata (assembly GCA_023313115.1). Lineage (NCBI taxonomy): Eukaryota > Metazoa > Arthropoda > Chilopoda > Scolopendromorpha > Scolopendridae > Rhysida > Rhysida immarginata. The sequence continues at coordinate 456,736 of JAHWFO010097475.1, forward strand.
CCATGGAGGTCTATAATGAACCATAACCGTCAACATTAGCAGCATATTCATCAAATGCGATTTATGTACGGAGCGATATATATATGCGACAATTTGGGATGCTGAATTCATATTTCGTTTTATATTCAGAAACAATGAATTTGGATATTCGTGTAAAGTTTGGGATAGATTTTATTTTGAGAAGGATTTAAAGCACCCACGTAACAGAAGTGTGATATCTCAGCTTCATCACTTTCATCAGTCCTGTGTGAAAGATTTCATGCTGTGTAATCATTGTAGAACAAATTTAAAACTATTCAAAAATATGGTGTTATAAGTTATAGGAGCGGAGGCGTTTTTTCAATTTTTTTTTGAAATGTTAACTCTTTAACGACAGACTGAACCTATACTGAGAGACTGGTTCTAACTATAGACGACTGATTGACGCTGGTATCAATGATATTTGTATTTTTAAAGCGTTGTACAGGGTGATTCAGTCAATTTCTAACCATTTCACTCGAATGACGTGCATTAGGGATAAACAATTGAAAGAATATGAGCGCCATATCGAATTTCTAAATAGTTGGAGTTTGTATTGTTGCAACGGCGCCGCATAAAAATCGTATTGTTGAAAAATGGCGCCCGCTTTATCAACAGAGCAGAAATGCAAGATTGTCGAATGGTATTTCGAGAAAAAATCACCTGTAACCGTGCAAAGAAAGTTCCGGAAGGGGTATAAGTGTCGAGACGCACCAGGCAAGCAAGCAAACATGGATTTTGTCAAGCAATTTCGTGCCACTGGATGTGTTAAAGGCAAGAAAGAAGCGGGAGCGAAGCTCGTGTTCGAACGGCCGAAGTTGTCGAAAATGTTCGCACAAGGTTGGTCGATTCCCCTACCAAAAAATCTGTTTGCCGCCTATCCATTGAAGAAGGGCTGTCGTAAACAACGACGTGGCGAATTTTGAGAAAGGATTTACACCTGTTCCCATATAAGATCCATGTTTATCAGGAGTTAACAGACACTGGAAGACAGAAGCGACAACAATTTGCGATGGAGTTTGGAGCAGAAATGGAAGCCAATCAGGACATTGTGGACAACCTGTGGGACCTTCCATCTGTTAGGTGACGTTAATAAACACAACGTTCGTTTTTAGGGTTCCCAGCACCCTCATGAGACCCATAAGTCACCTCTTCATCCACGAAAGGTTATGGCTTGGTGCGCGATTTCCAAAAGAGGCATCATTGGTCCGTTCTTTTTGAGGGCACCGTAGCGTCACAGGCTTACCTTAACATGTTGGAAACCTTCTTTATCCCCGAGCTGCGAAGGAGGCGTATACCGCTTCGACATCAATAGTTTCAACAGGATGGGGCTAGGCCAAACACCACTAATGAAGTGCTAGACTTTCTCAATCAGAAATTCGGAAATCGTGTCATTTAAAACAGGTTTCCAGATCGATTCGGGGGTGGCTTTCTTTGGCCCCCTACGAGTCCTGACCCAAACCCATGTAATTTTTATCTCTGGGGGTTCCTTAAAGACAGTGTGTTCACTACAGCACCAAGAACCCTAGACCAGCTGCGACAAAGTATCGTCGACTGCTGCACCCTTGTGGATGCAGAAATCCTGGATAGAGTTATGAACAACTTCACCATTCGGCTGCGAGCAGTTCAAAACATTCGTGGTGGCTACATTGAGCATATCATCAAGACTTTTCCACGGGAATAAAAACTCCGAACTGCCTAAAATATCATACTGAAATGCTAAGTTTGTAAACATTAATGGGTCAATAAATCATAGTACTGAAATGGTCAGAAATTGACTGAATCACCCTGTACAATAGTGAGATCTATACTAGGAAGTGTTTACTCTGAGTGGCCAGATTATTATGACCAACTTATGTTTGTAGGCAAATTAGCTATAATTTCGTGCTGAAGTTGCTAGAGAGCCGGACTAGTGTAAATAGGCAAGCAGGTTCTTTACCACGACATTGGAAGTGATTTGTTTCTGAAGATTATAGGTAAACGACGCGAGATAGCAGCCTTTAATGATTGTTGGCGCTCGGAGCCATGGAGCTAATATCAGCAAAACTGCTGCATTCCTTAAATGTTCAAGAGCAGCTGCTGTTAAATTGTTACAGACAATCTGCCGGAAAACTGGGTCTGAACGTGCCTGCTACAAGACGACAGTAAGGAGAGAGGTAAGCCTGCTACAAGACAACAGAAGGGCAAAAGTGGATCAAATTACTGCAGATCTTTATCATGGATCCTTACAAATGATCTCTGAACGCACTGTTCGGCATACACGGCATACACTGCATATATGGAATATTGTGGGGGCAGTTATGGTTTGGGGTATGTTTTCCTGGCATGATATGGGTCCTTTAATTTGTGTAGAAAAACGTCTGAATATCAGAACATATCTAAGTATCTTTGCTGATCAAGTTCATGCAAGCATGTTGATGGTGTATCCCAATGGCTATGGCTTCTTCCAACGTGACAATGCGCCATGCCACGCTACTCGTATTTTGCAAGAATAGTTTCAAGAACAAACTATTCCTGTGAGTTGTTTGCTTAAAAAAAATTTTTTTGCTACTGAATGTATGCTTTAATCCCTATGTTGATTCGACAATTGAAAATGATAGTAAGGCGAAATGGTTGCGATCGCCACGAATGACGACGAACCTGGCTAAGGTAGCCCCCATAATGACCAAATTTCAATCCAATTGAGCATTTGTGGGAGAAAGTTGAAAGAGCCATCAGACAGGCGGTTACAAAACCAACAAATTTCACACAACAGGACAGTGCTATTCATCAGACAAAGACTGTTATGACAGCCTATAAGAAGCAGGGAAAGACATCATCTGCACAACAGGGGACGAAAGTCAAAGTTCACTGATAGAGACAGAAGCGATTTGAAGCAGATTGTGGCCAGAAAGCACAAGACAACAGCATTCATGGTGTCAGCTTCTTCGCATGACCTTTCAACATATCGTGGAGTAAATGCGAATCGCCACAGTATTGAAGGCAGAAGGTGGCCCAACGAAGTACTGATGGGGTAGTCATAATAATCTGGCCACTCAGTGTATATTCATCCTAAAGTGTCGATATCTGATATGGAAATGTTGTTCAGTGCGATAATGATATATTCACCAATAACTAGACCAGTCAGTGACAACATGGAGGGGGTTACTAATATTGCAATTATGACAGTTAGCATTATCAATTTACATTAAATTTATACGCTCTTAGATTTATGAAGAAACATTTTAATTTAGATTACAAACCCGTCGAATCACCTATAACATTGGGTGGCAGTACTATAAATTTGGTGTTTGCGCGAAATATTGGTTCTTGCCTGTTGCCATTTCTAACATACTCCTCTTATTATTGACCAGTGATTTGTAAGTTGGGAATGTCATAAAGGTTTGGTTGAAAATTTATGATGAATTGCAAGTACATTTTTTGTTTGAACATTTTATATCAGAAATTAAATTTTTTAAAATGTGTTGCAGAAAATTCTTTCTTATTCGCCATTTGGCCTCAAGACGTATTCTACGGTTTAACTAGCGGCCGTGTCCCAACACAGCCCCGTAAAAAATTTTTTGGATTCCGTATCATTATCTCGTGATAGGCCTATACGAATGTACCATTCCGGCATACCAATTTATTTCTTGTTGTTGTTGTCGTGGTTGCCCATGATGTGGGGAGGAATGGACTATACATTTGGGGGGGAAGTCAGCATAAGCTATGGGGGGGGGGGTACCCCTGATCGGACGCACCCCATTTAAATCCCCGTCGTATCACTGGGTATTCACCTTTTATTCGGTAGAATCGGAGCAGATGGTGCTGCTTACCGGAAGTTGTAAATCAAACCCTCTTCCATTTCCGTTATTAGTGAGTTTAAGCCAGGATTAAACTGTGCCTTCTATATAGACTGTGCCTTACTGCGCACGGAAACGTCATACATTGTTACATCATCATACGAAGTCATAAATTAGGGCTTGTTATTGGTAGAAGTACAATTAAAAATGACTTTTTATGATGATATAACAATGTATGACGTTTCCGTACGCCTTCTCTCTAGTGGTGTTGACCCAACTAGGTGTTTGCATTTTTGACTTCGCCCATACTAATGCCATAATCTTTTATTATGTTAGATCTTTAATACAGTATATGTACAGGGTGCTTTTGAATAGGATGTCGTGAGATATCTAGCGATGTTCTGCACCTTAAACACAAGTTTCCTCATACGATTTGTCGAAATTGCATTCCATAAAGGAATAAACAGCTCGTGAAGTTAGGTTAAACTCCACCCATAACGGAAACAAAAGCGCATGAAAAAAGTAAATACCATCACGTGTTCCATTAATAAGTTTCTGCGAACTACCTGCACTAATGTGTTGGCCCAAGGTAAGAGTATAAGGTATGCTCGATCATTGCCTAATGGGCTCTGGCTCACGTCATTTTGACGTCATCGTTGCTCCCGCCATCTGTTGAGCACCGGGAGAAACGACCCGATCATATAGTAAGCAGCGGCTCGATCGGGCCGTTTTTCCTGGTGTTCACCAGATGGCGGAAGCATCGATGACGTCAGCCAGAGCCCGGAAGGCAGTGATCGAGCATACCTTATACTCTACTTGCCTTGGTATGGCCCTAAACTCATTATGCAATGCAGTTGAAGGAATGCAATTTCGACAAAACGTATGAGGAAACTTGTGTTCATTTTAAGGTGCAGAACATCACTAGGTATCTCATGACATCCTTTTCAAAAGCGCCGTGTATATTGAAACACCTTTCATAGCAATTTTCCATTTCCGGTCTGCGACATTTTGCATTTGAAAAGCACACAAATATTTTAAATATGTTTTGTTTAGATTACTTCAAAAAAGCCCAAAATTAAAGAAAAAAAAATTGATATCTAAATTTAATAAAATTAAATAAGTAAAATTAATCTATAAAAAATTAGCATAGGTTATAACAAGTTTCGAAACATTCACGTCCTTCATAGAAATACTCGTAAAATTGAGTCATCAAATTTAGACAACTTTTTTCACCTAAAAAATAAACTCAATTAAAAAAATATGATACTTAAATGATATAAAATATTTTAAAGGATAACATTGATTTAATAATTCATGAAATTGGTTCCATACTATTATACTCTTATTGATGAATGTACTTTTTATACTGCTTTTGTTCTAAATTGTTTTAAGAATTATTTTATAACTGGATCTCTGATACACAGTTCTTGAAATAATTTTTAAAATCTATAACGGGAAAAATTGGCAACAAAATATTTCTACATATTTATAAGTATGTAGGAAAAATGACTGAAATTCGCTTTTGTATTTTAAACTGAGGATAAAAAATGACTGAAAATCTCTTTTTGTTGACATTACTGATGAATGTTTTTTTCCTAGCCACTCTTCCATTGAAATTATTGAAGCTGAATAAAAATTAAAAAATGCTTAGAAACTAAGGACACTATAGCTAAAAAAGGAAGAAGAAAACCATAAACAAAAATCCACAAAGAAAAATTTTAATGATTTGGATGTTTGTGCATCATAATATGATTTACAACCAGTTCACTTCATCACTCAAGACCTGTGATTTATTTTGTGGTCGACAAATGAATGAAAGAATAACCAGGAAGGAAGAGCATCTGCAAAACCTTTATTTCACAATCTTTACTGATATCACTATCAGGAAACATTTAAAATTTATGAGGAAATAATTGCTTTTATCATTGAGCATGCAATATTCAACAACGCTGTTCCATGTGAAGAACTGATTATGATGATGCAGATTTTACTCTACAATCAGTCGGATATTTTTAATTTTCTTAACCAAAAACCATAATGGAGAGATCGCCATCACAAGTAAATTGTTCTTTAATTTTGTTCAATGAAACAGAATTCGTAATCAGTGATGGCATTCTATATCTAACCAAAATCAATCAGTCATTAACTCATTATGTTTTCAATACATCATATGCTAGAGTTTGTTTTCCATTCACTGTCGACTACATGGGATGTACTAAGTGGAAACTCCAAGCAAATGAATACGAAGTGACTAGTAATAATTCAGTGAAATACAGAGAGACAGGTGAGCTATTTTCCCTTGGTAATTACGATCGAAGAGAAGATGGATCTGTGTTAGTGTGTGTCCCATCCAACTATTTCATTAAAGGATTTGAGTACATAGACATCTGGTTTATTCTGTTGTGGACAGTTTCCTCCATTGTTTTAGCGGTTGCTATAAGAGTGGCAGCAACAAAGAGATCGAAAAATTGCGACTCCATGGCAATGATTTGTCACATGGTGTGCATTCTATTAACGAACCTGCTGCTCATTCGATTTCAACTAACAAGCAGCCGACACACAAATGAAACCCTAGCTCTCTTCATGTCGTACGCTTACGATTTCTTCTCCTGCGCAGTTATGACTTGGGTCCATGTTGTCTATTTCAATTTCTGGAACCTATTCCGTCCTCAGACTATCATACTAATGCGACTGAACAAACAAAAAGAATATTGTGCTTTGAAATCTTTGTACGGTTGGGGCATTCCTACCATAATCACGGTGTCCCTTTTTGTCTGTGACTACGGATGGCCTACTTTACCAAAGAATGAAATAACTGGAGGAGATTTTGGTAATAATTTGCATCATTTGATAATTGTCGCCTGCACCGTATTATTGCTCCTCATGAATCTCGTTTTATATTTGCTGTGTATAAAAAACTTATGTAACGCTGCTAAATGCGTTTCTTCGGTTGACGAAGATATATTTCAAAGGATGTAAGTACATTTTCTTCATCAATATTAAGGTGTCTTAAAGTTGCAAAGCTTCTTAATTAAAATTTTAAATAACAATAAAAAGTTAATTTACTTAATGATAACTTTAGTAACGTGGAACATTGAAATGTATCCTAAATCGTTTAAGTTGTTATTTGTCAACTTAAGTTCGTTCTTTCGCAGTTTTTTCGAATTTATTTTTATTGGCCGTACCCCGGAGGGGGCTAAGGGGGGGGGGGGCGCCCCCCCCCCCCCCCCCCGAAATAAAATTCTGGGTATGGTCCTGATAATCCGCTGTAATAACAACACGTCTGTCCTATCACTTCGGGAACATGGCCAAAATGGCGGTCAAAGTTGGGTCAAAATTTTAAGTGTGATATTATATAGGCGATTCAAATTGTGTGTAAAACAATTTAAGTGAGTATTATAGAGGTCAAGGTAAACACAAAGTCCTATGAACATGGGTCCGAATTTGAACGATAACTGAGATATGAACAGAAATAAAAATGCCGCCACCAAGATCAGCAAGTTAATAACTCAGGTTCTGTGAAGCCTAGATTAATGAAATTTGAAGGAATAACAGGGTACTAAGACTGTGTATACCGTTAAAATTTGTTTGAATTCCAACGAGAAGTTTCCGAGTTACGCAGTCAAAATTGTAACAAGTGCTGATTAGTACCCACAAGTGAACACGTCTTATGATGTTGAATGAGTAACTGGGAAACTTCTTGGTAACAAACAAACAGACAAACATCCTTCTTTATATATATATATATATATAGAAAGATTGTAAAGCCTCGGTCCATATCGTTCCGAAAAACTATGAATAAAAAATATTTGGCATAATTATAATTACTAGGACCCCCCAATGATCGAAATTCGATCACATTTTTGAGAAAAAAAATATATGTGTAATTGTTCTAGCCTATTAATAAACTTTAAAGAATGAGAAATAGATAACACAATATCCAAAATGCTTTGCATGACACTCCCGATTCAGTTGATTGGTTTATTAGAAATTTTGGCGTCAACTACTAAGGTCATTTTGCGCCTTTTACACAAGTTATAACTGGACGCAGCCCAGGGCAAACACAAATAATCATGCCCACGGCGGGATTCGAACTCACGACTAGGCGGACTTGAGTACTAGAAAGCCTACGCCCTAGCCCTCTCGGCCACCACTCCCGATTCATTTCACCACAATGATAACTTTGAAAATTTCTCGGAATAATATTTAAAGCACATATAAAGGTATCTTTTAATATATCTATCAAATTATTACCTAAATATTATATTTAAGCTAAATTGTCCCTCCCTATCTCTGCGTCTCTCCTCCCGTCCCATTGTGGAAAATTAAGGTCTGTTTCGGACCAAAAATCGATAACTTTTTTGTTACTAAACAAAGAGTGTTAACAAAATTTTTAAAAAATAAATAAAAATAAAAAACTTCAAAATTAGTATTTGTTTTACTTTTAACTAAAAATATTACTTTCAAAGTTTATGAAAAAAAACCTTAAAATAGCTTAGAAAACGACGAAAAATACATAAAATGCGTACCTACTAATTATAGAAATATTTTAAATAGTTGGTTAATAACAATATTTAAGTAGTTGCTTTTATGGAATAATGTATAGGTACATTAAAAGTACTATATTATACTTGGGGACCTTCAGGTTCTGAAATCAGTTCGATGACTTTCAAAAACTGCAGAGTATTTGTTAGACGGTTTTCTAATGCTTTCCAATGAATATCAACAACATAACAATTAAAATTCTTTCAAATGAACATCAACAATGATTTGAGTTAATTTGATATTTATTATTAAAAAAAAAATAAAAAAAGCAATGCTACATGCGTTGACAAATATAGTGCACAAACTGTTCGTTAATGCTACCTTTTTTGAAACGCTTTTTACCTGTGTTAACGTGAACAAATACGCAAACAAAATATATTGTGCACATCTAGAGCACAGTAACTTTCCAACTATATAAGTTTCATGCGTATTCGTCCACGTTAACACAGGTAAAAGTGCATAACAAAAAATGTGTTGCCGTATTTATATATAGACTAGCTTTCGGGCTCTTTTTTGATGAAAGCTTGCAATATCTGAATGGGAATATACAGTAAAAATTAACATATTAAAACAGTAAAAATTCATATAGAAAAACCGAAAAAAAACTTTTAAAATGTTCCTAATGGATGGCCCTGTAACAGTTCTCCCCGGTTCCTGTTGGAAAATTGTGTATAGCTGAGCAAGTTTACCCATAGTGCAGGAGAAACAATGTGTGGAATAATGTGTATGGCTACGAAATTGGGAGGAAATAGAATGAAAATGAAACAATAGTTTGATCTGATGTTTTTTCAGTCCTGGCTATGGCTGTAGTTCTTCTATATTGTGTGATCTGACCTTTAAAAATTCATTTGTTTATCTAAAAATTCAACAATTCCAAAATTCTCTCCTTGGGTCGCGATGGATGTACATGATCGTTTGTGTCTGTATATTCTGCAATTCCAATAATTCATAAACTGTTAGGAAATAAAGAAATTGAACTGGAGCAAACTCCAAGCATCAGGCAAATGATATTAATTAGAAAAATGGCTAGAAAATTCTGTGACTTAGATTCGAACCAGGAACCTCGACCGTCATGGTCGACGCCTCTACTAATTGGGCTATCGCAGACACCTGAACAGCCATGCTATCACTAAGTGTCTTAAAAACAACCGAGTAGTCTTTACCTAATGTTTGGTGTTTGCTCCAGTTTAATTTCTTTATTTCTTATTGTGTGTTCATCAAACTTTCTGATGGTTTGGATAGGAGAAATTCACGATCTGTGAACCGGGTGCCCACTTACCATTGGGCTTTCCTTCTTGACAACTTGGTTGTCTTTACGACACTTAGTGACAACATGACTGTTCAAGTGTCTGTGATAGCCCAATTGACAGAGTCGTCGACCATGACAGTCGGGGTTCCTGGTTCGAATCCAGGTCGCGGAATTTTTCCATCAATTTTTCTAATTGGTAAACTGTTGCAATTCACACTCTGCTCTCGAGGTCTTGAAGCAAAACTGGTGCATTCATCACTTGGTGTGATCTGGCAGTCGCAGTTTCTTCTGTTGACACATTTGCATCGACTGGCACAGGGTCACTCACCACTTGTTTAGTTGAAGCAGTTGTACTGGAAAAATCGATACAACACCGAGTAAAGGGGCTGCTTTCTCTGCCGCCTTTCCACTGTTTCTCAATAGTCTGCTAACTCTCCATTATTTTCATTTACTGCTCATTTTTAAAGCTTTACAAGAAAATGTTACATTTTAACAACTATCAATTCTAAGAAAAGCACAAAGGACAGGAATTATATGTATGGTTAAAATTTCCGACGCCTTCCCACTGATTCTCAGAGGAGGAAGACCCTTCCAGCTGTATACTGACGGCCATTACGCGAAACTTTAAATTATGATCAGGAAATTAGAAAGCCCGAAGAATATTATATTTTATAAGAGGGTGGTCCTCGATTTATGCCTGTAAGTCGTGTGTCCTCAAAATATATTTGTTAATGAAATTTACAAAATGCTCAGTCTTGAGATTCATTTACATGTCTTAATGGACATGTCTTACATACTTAACTATTTGATTGGCTGAATCTGGTATATTTTCTCCAATTTTTGTATTTAATGCCACATCATTTTTAGAATTCTGTGTTACTGTCACTACTGTTGAAACAAACAGAGCAGTCCAAACTTTACCTTGCAGTCACTATAGAGCAGTCACAGAGCAGTCACTACAGTTGCACAAACTTTACCTTGCATTGTCCGTTAGGAGATATATAATTTTGGTGCATAATTTGAATTTAAATCCATGAATTATTATCTATAAATATTATTTTTTCGAAATCTCATGTAGACAGTGACCTTCTTCTTGATTGAAGATCAAATTTGCAAATTTCATCAAGATTGGAATTAAACTATAAATTTATATAAGAAAGAAACACACATGGGCCCATCCGTTCGCTATGCATCTCAAAATGGCTAGACCAATTTTGATGACATTTTTCATGGTAATTCCGATGGACCCTGGGAAGGTTTTAGGTAGGTTATAGTGGAGATATCACGCTACATGGATAGCACACTCTACAATTCGTTACCCCCTCCCTAAAAGAGGTTTATATGGTTAATTATGTAGTGCCACACCAGTAAATTTGTTATGTTTGTAGTGCCACACCAGTAAATGTGTTACGTTTTTAGTGCCACACCAGTTCATGTGTTAACAAATTTTCAATCCCCCTTTCCCCCCCTTAGGGGTTGGTTTTCCTTATTCTTATTTGTTTGAAACCACCCCTGTATTAGAGGAAACAAAACAAAAAAAAATTATTCAAATCTGTCAAGCCGTTTTTAAGTTTTAGCGAGACTGACGAACAGCAATTCATTTTTATATATACATTTTTATATATCTGTATACGAGGGGCGATTGATAAATAAGGTCTCCATGGGCTGTAACTTTTTTATTTGTTAACCGATTTTTAAAATTCTTTTTGTATCTGATACTCACATTTGTCCTCTATGTAATGCACTATTCACTTTTCGACATAGTCCCCATTCCTTTCCAAGCATTGCGCCAACGCGTGACTGGTTGAGTGAACCTTTCGGAGAGGAATTCCGGAGTTGTTGTCGACACCAGGTTTGAATGGCAGCGCTTACCTCGCCGTCAGAACCAACTCATGTCCCTTACGGGGCTCTTTCTTTTTTGGGAAGTGGTGAAAGTCGCAATGTGCAAAGTCTTTCATTTTTGAACTGCAATTTTTCATCTTTGAACTGTAGGCGCTGCAACGTCTCTGGTGTGTGGTGACTCGTGTGCGGGCGGACGTTATCGTACTCCAGAAGAGGGTCCAAAGCTGCCATTCAATCCTGGTGTCGACAACAACTCCGGAATTCCTCTCCGACGGGTTCACCCAACTAGTAAACGCGTGGAATGGGATGGGGACTATGTCGAAAAGTGAATAGTGCATTACATACAGGACCAATGTGAGTATAAGATACAAAAAAAATTTTGAAAATCGGTTAACAAATAAAAAAGTTACAGCCATGGAGACCTTATTTATCAATCGCCCCTCGTAGATTAGGTAAATCATTAAATACCTTTTGATAGCTATAATCTATCTGCTGAAATACAAAAGAGTGTTTATGATGCTGAAATACACTACGGAGGGTCGAGTACGTTACAACTAAACGATTTACATATGCAAATTCTCCAGTCACTTGGTTGACAGGGCTACGCGGCCGTGAGGAGTTATAAATGGAACATCGCTCCAACATTCTTAATCGTTGTACAAACGCTAGCTGCGAGAATGCCGCCAAAAATCGATAGATATTGGGAATGATATACATGATTATAAATGCACTTTCCGACGCGAAATGGCCCTATTCCATGATTTTAAAACAATGCAAATCCAGGGGTCTCACCACTTCGAAGGCAGGAATCTGTAACAAACTAAATAAAAATAGAAAAATCGCAATACCAGCAACGTTGGACGAACCTGGACCCTCAAGACAACGACCCACTCCAAGCAGAACACCGGAAGTTGTAGCCGAAGTCAAGCGTCTCATCTCTGCAGAAAATCTCAAAACTCAAAGGGCTGTCGAAAACAAGGTAAGCGAATCACAGTCAACGGTACGCAACATAACCCACAAAAATCTTCGACTGGTTAAGCGTCATGAGTCTCGGATTCTTAAGCTCCTTCAGAGGCACGTTGCAGTACGTATCAACTGTCGAAAAATGTATGAGCGGTCTGTCGGGCGATAAATGGCAGTTCTTTGTGACCGTGGACGAGGCATATGTTTACCTGTCAGACTGTAACAAACCCAGAGCAATTTACTACAGGCCTAAGGATGAAAAAAATTACCAAAGATGGCACAGGGAATGCAGAGAAAGTTTTCCGAAAGGATTCATGATCATAGCTGGATACTGCTACAAGGGCAAATTGCGTATACGGAAGGTCGGTAAAAATGTGAAAGTGAACTCTCCCTACTACCAGAGGAACGTTTCGCCATAAAATTCCCATTCTGTATGGACAGGACCGAAACCTGGTATGGGTGCATCACGATAATGCTGCGAGTCATACGTCCAAGTCAACGGTCGCCCATTTGCAAACACTGGAACAAGAGACGCGCATACATTCAATTCCGTTTGAAGACATACCCGTGAAATCTCCAGACGCATCCCCCAGGGAGTATTGCGGCTTTGGACTGCTGAAACGCACCCTTAGAAGTAGACGACCCCGTACATTGGACGGTCTATGGAAAGCCTGTGAAGATGAGTGGGCACAGATCGACCTAAATTATCTGCGGCGAAGTCTTATTGAATGGAAACTGTGATGCAGAGCCATAGTTCGACACAGTGGGCACCAAACAGAATATCACCGCATATGGCGGCGGGGTTTCTCATAGATTTGACTTTTGCAAATCGTTTAGTTGTAACGTACTCTGTATAGTCCATCTACTGCCTATTCCGATCAATGATATGACATTTCCGCCAGGATTTTAACCAAACTTTGACTGCCATTTTGGCCATGTTCTCGAATAGATAGGGCATGTGTGCTTTTTATAATTTTACTTACTTTTTAGCACATTTTCGTAGAAAACTGCTTATGTGATTGGTTTTGCAGATGTTCGTCCGTCTGTAGAGACAATTCCCACATAGTGGGCATGGACTTCGTACGAAGAGACGTCACTTCCTTAGTGATTCGCCATCTTGGTTCCACTAGGAAGAGTTTGAATCATTTTCTCCTTTTGAAATTAATTTTGGGTCGTCATAAGAAACGTAGCAATAAATTATATTTTTATTGCAGACTTCCTGATCACTTGTATAGCCAAACTAGTGTCAGAATCAGCATATGTAATGCTTAGCAACGACATGTGTGGAACCAAGATGGCGCGTTGCCAAGGGGTGGAGCTAACTGCTACGTCACTCGTGCGAAGTCCATAGTGAACTGTTGAAAGAGACGAATCATCCACGCATTGGGTAAAGAGCGTACTATGCAATTCTCAACGCATGCTCTAGATATTGTTGGGATGGTGCGCGTGCAGGATGCACGTGATAAAAAATTATTATTAGGCTCCCCTAAACAAAAGGATTATTGGTAGCTTATTATTTAGTACGATAACTTCTAATTGGATAGGAATTTTCACATTCTGTTTTCGCAATCGATAAATGTGGGACAGACCATGAACAAGTTCTAAGGTGAGATACAATAGCACGTGCAATAGGTACTTACCGCCGGAATAGGTACAATAGTACGTGCTCTAATGGTACCATTATGATACCCACTTAAAAATGTTCAATCCTAACATATGCATGTAATATAACAAAGAACCCGTAACGACATGCCAAAACGAGTAATTAATGATATTCGGAATCGGTTTCGTAGTAAATGTTCGAATGATATAATATGATATTATTGGAAACTTTAATGGTAAGACATGTTATGTAATATATCAAACAAGTTGTAACGACAGTGTCATGCATGAATATAACATGTAATTAACAATAGTATAAATTGGTTTAGTAGTACGTATTCCAATGCTAAGATATGGCATGTAATATATCAAACAATTTGTAAGGACGTCTCATGAATGAATATAATGTGTAATTAATGATAGTAGAAATTAGTTTAGATGTTCTAAATGATACCATATGGCGTGCTCTTAAAACACTTTCAATGCTAAGATATAGGTTGATTTAAGTATAGATGGCAGCGCCTACGCTTTATGTATCCGAGGCTATGACGCTATGGTCGAAATGAGGAGAAAATTTCGGCAATGTTAGAAATACTGTATAAGAACATGCATGTAAATTGTTCAGTTCCATTGTGTTCGAACAACAATGTTAAAAACAAAAATCTCAAGTTTCATGGATTTCCTACAAATTGAAAAATTCAGTGAGGTTAAATGAAATGTCGTAGCCTAGCCCAATATTTAGCATCGTCACTTTCGTAAATCGTAATTCATTATAAAATTTGCTCACTGTTAGTCAAAACTTGTTTATTTCCGTCAGTTTTCGCTCCTATTAACTGAAGCTTTTCTTTCAAGTCTTTAACTTTCATCTTCACTAAACTTTTGTAAATGAACTAGAACAAAATTCATAAACCGTAGAGGATGCCATCTGGCGGATAGATTTGGCATGTAATAAATCATACAATTCTTAAAGACGTGTCATGAACGAATTTAACAAAACTCTTTAACCACAATTAAATAAGGAAAAAAACAAAGAACAAAATAACAATAATGAAAAAAACACTACAACCTGTAAACGTCTTTCGAAAACTTTGCTTTCATCTTTCAGCAGACAAGGACAGCCTCAGGAAACTTCTGAGAGAAGTGACTTGTTTATTCGACAATCAATCGACAATCGAACAACAGCGTAGGGAAAACGAAACGAGCAGTCCGAAAGCATCGCTTTCACTGCCATACTCATCCAGGATGTAACCAGGGGAAGTACACTGAACTATGCAAGAAGCCAGATGAAACCTAGTTAAGTCATCCAGAGGATAACATGGAGTCCTTTCCTATAAGGACGATAGAGTTGATTGTTGATTGACGAGGAGCACGAGGAGCTGTGAGATCAGTATTCGGGAAAGATGGCCTTTTGGATTCGTCAAAATTGATGCCCAGGATGTGTCGAGGCCTGCGATGCCTGAGGAACTTTCTAAAGGTGAGTGGATTCTCCAGAATGTCTGCAACCAGAGGAATGGGATAGTCCTTAATCTTCGGGAGCAACTTCTTCAGCAACTCCTGGACATACAGGGTAATTCAGTGAATTTCTGACCACTTCAGTACTATGATTTATTGACCCATTAATGTTTACAAACTTAGAATTTCAGTATGATATTTTAGGCAGTTCGGAGTTTTTATTCCCGCGAAAAAGTCTTGATGATATGCTCAATGTGGCCACCACGAAAGTTTCGAACTGCTCGCAGCCGAATGGTGAAGTTGTTCATAACTCTATCCAGGATTTCTGCATCCACAAGGGTGTAGCAGTTGACGATGCTTTGTCGCAGCTGGTCTAGGGTTCTTGGTGCTGTAGTGAACACACTGTATTTAAGGAACCCCCAAAGATAAAAATCACATGGGTTTAGGTCAGGACTCGTAAGGGGCCAAAGAAAGCCACTCCCGAATCGATCTGGAAACCTGTTTGAAATGACACGATTTCCGAATTTCTGATTGAGAAAGTCTAGCACTTCATTAGTGGTGTGAGGCCTAGCCCCATCCTGTTGAAACCATTGATGTCGAAGCGGTAAACGCCTCCTTCGCAGCTCGGGGATTAAGAAGGTTTCCAACATGTTAAGGTAAGCCTGTGACGTTACGGTGCCCTCAAAAAAGAACGGACCAATGATGCCTCTTTTGGAAATCGCGCACCAAGCCATAACCTTTTGTGGATGAAGAGGTGACTTATGGATCTCATGAGGGTGCTGGGAACCCCAAAAACGAACGTTGTGTTTATTAACGTCACCTGACAGATGGAAAAAGGCCTCATCTGCCACCCACAGGTTGCCCACAATGTCCTGGTTGGCTTCCATTTCTGCTCCAAACTCAATCGCAAATTGTTGTCGCTTCTCTCTTCCAGTGTCTGTTAACTCCTGATAAACATGGATCTTATACGGGAACAGGTGTAAATCCTTTCTCAAAATTTGCCACGTCGTGGTATACGACAGCCCTTCTTCAATGGATAGGCGGCGAACAGATTTTTTGGTAGGGGAAACAACCAACCTTGTGCGAACATTTTCGACAACTTCGGCCGTTTGAACACGAGCTTCGCTCCCGCCTTTTTTCTTGCCTTTAACACATCCAGTGGCACGAAATTGCTTGACAAAATCCATGATTGATTGCCTGCCTGGTGCGTCTCGACACTTATACTCTTTCCGGAACTTTCTTTGCACGGTTGCAGGTGATTTTGTCTCGAAATACCATTCGACAACCTTGCATTTCTGCTCTGTTGATAAAGCGGGCGCCATTTTTCAACAATACGATTTTCATGCAGCGCCATTGCAACAATACAAACTCCAACTATTTATAAATTCGATATGGCGCTCATATTTTTTCAATTGTGTATCCCTAATGCACGTCATTCAAGTGAACTGGTCAGAAATTGACTGAATCACCGGATAGTTACCAATTGGAGGTATATGGAAACCTTCAGCAGTAGAAATATTTGTTGAGACTCTCTTGTCAAGTTGGGCGATAGTCCTCAGGGTAACGTTTTGGAAGGTTTGGAGATCCTTCCATCTGGTTGCATAATGTAGCCCAGGCAAGCATACCATAAAGAAGAATGGCTCGAATAACCAACTTATAAAGCAAAAGTTTTCCATATATTCCAAGGGCGCTGTTTCGCCCCAGAAGAGCAACTAGACTGCACTTTGCCTTCTTAGCTTTATTGATCGCATAGGAGACGTGGTCAGCCCAATTTAGCCTGGCATCTACCACCACTCCGAGGTATTTGTAATTTTTTACCATTCGCGCTCTTTACCAGAAAGGAAGAGAGGACTCGGGGGTTTTCGAAGTTTCTTCGTAATGACTTGTCAACGTTTAGGTCGAGTCTGCACTTTGCAAATCATTTCTCGCACAGATGTAAGGCCTTTTGTAACCGTGATATGACGTGAGCGAGATTGCGGTCAGTAGTCATGATGGCCGCGTCGTCAGCGAATAGATATAGCTTGCACTTACAAGGAAATCCCTCGAACATGTATGTCACAGATTTCCACCAAATTGAAATATGTTACTCATCTGATGCTACTATACACTGAGTGAGCATTTTATTATGACCACCTGACATGTTTATGCAAATGCGCGCACGGACGTCGCCACAATGTTGCTAGGGGGCCGGACTAATATAAAAAGGGAAGCTGAGTGTCGTCGACAATAGTAGACGTGTTCCATTCTTCAACTATGGGTAAACGACGCGATTTAACAGCCTTCGAACGCGGGATGATTGTAGGTCCTCGGAGCTATAGAGCGAATATCAGCGAAACAGCAGCATTCATGGGGTTCTCAAGAGCAGCCGTCGTTAAAGTATTTAAAGACTGGACGGTTAGCCGAAAGACGGTGTCTGAACGTTCGCGTTTTGGCCGCCCGCGGTTAGTTGATGATTGAACAGAACGGAGACTGTCACGACTGGTAAAGGACAACAGAAGGGCAACTGTGCATCAAATCACTGCCGACCTTAATCAGCGGCCCTCCAAAACGGTCTCTGAATACACAGTCCGCCGCACACTGCATCGCATGGGATACGGGAGCCGAAGACCTGTCCGCACACCTTTGCTGTCCGCAGCCAATAAGTGGAAACGACTCCAATTCGCTCAGGAGCACAAGGACTGGACTATCGAGCAGTGGAAACAAATCATGTGGTCTGACGAGTCACGATTCCAGTTACATCATGCAGACGGTCGCGTGAGAATCTGGCGGAAACAGCACGAAAGCATGGACCCCGCATGCATGAGTACAACCCTTCAGGCCGGTGCGGGCAGTGTTAAGGTCTGTGGAATGTCTTTCGGGCATGCGTTGGATCCGTTAATACGTGTTGAACAACGTCTGGATGCACAGCATACTTCCGTATCGTGGCCGATCAAGTCCACCCTGTCATGTTGTTGGCGTACCCCAATGGAGATGGCTGTTTCCAGCAAGACAATGCGCCATGCCACAGAGCTCGTATTGTGCAGGAGTGGTTCCAGGAACATGAAGGGATCTTTACCTTACTTCGGTGGCCCCCACAATCCCCAGATCTCACTCCAATTGAGCATTTGTGGGACGAAGTCGAACGAACCATCAGATGGTTGGATCCACCACCGTCCAATCTAACACAACTAGACAGTGCTATCCATCAGGCATGGTGTACGCGGACTTAATAAAATGAAATAATAAATTACCGAATTACTTAATAAAATCTATACATATAAATATAAATGAATTGCTGTTCGTTAGTCTCGCTAAAACTCAAAAAACGGCTTGACCGATTTGAATAATTTTTTTTTTGTTTTGTTTCCTCTAATACAGGGGTGGTTTAAAACAAATAAGAATAACGAAAATCAACCCCTAAGGGGGAAAGGGGGAAAATTTGTTAACACATTAACTGGTGTTGCATTTTATACTTAACACATTAACTGGTGTGGCACTACAAACATAACACATTTACTAGTGTGGCACTACATAATTAACCATATTAACCTCTTTTAGGGAGGGGGTAACGAATTGTAGAGTGTGCTATCCATGTAGCGTGATATCTCCACCATGACCTACCTAAACCCTTCCCAGGGTCCATCGGAATTACCATGAAAACTTTCATCAAGATTGGCCTAGCCATTTTGAGATGCATAGCGAACAGATAGGTCCATGTTTGTTTCTTTCTTATATAACAGGGCCGTAGCCAGGACGTTATCTTGGGGGGGAGGGGGTCGATTTTCAAAAATTCCGGACCTTTTATCAAAAATTCCACTGAGTCGGACCTTTTATCAAAAATTCCACTGAGTCGGACCTTTTATCAAAAATTCCACTGAGTCAGACCTTTTTTCAAAAATTCCACTGAGTCGGACCTTTTTCTATAAAGGGGTGGTCGTCGGCCCCCCCCCCCCCCTGGCTACGGGCCTGTATAAATCTATAGTTTAATTCCAATCTTGATGAAATTTGCAAATTTGATCTTCAAAGCAAGAAGAAGGTCACTGTCTACATGAGATTTCGTAAAAGACAATTATTTTGACGATAATAATTCATGGATTTAAATTCAAATTATGGACCAAAAATATATATCTCCTGACGAACAATGCAAGGTAAAGTTTGTGCAACAATAGACTGCTCTGTTTGTTTCAACAGTAGTGATAGCAACACAGAATTATAAAAATGATGTGGCATTAAATACAACATTTGGAGAAAATATACCAGATTCAGCCAATCAAATAGTTATGTATGTAAGACATGTTCATTAAGACATGTAAATGAATCTCAAGACTGATCATTTTGTAAATTTCATTAACAAATATATTTTGAGGACACACGACTCACATGCATAAATCGAGGACCACCCTCTTATAAAATATATTCTTCGGGCTTTCTAATTTCCTGACCATAATTTAAAGTTTTGAGTAATGGTCGTCAGCATACAGCTGGAAGGGTCTTCCTCCTCTGAGAATCAGTGAGAAGGCGTCGGAAACTTTAACAATACACATAATTCCTGTCTTTTGTGCTTTTCTTAGAATTGATAGTTGTTAGAATGTAACGTTTTCTTGAAAGGCTTTAAAAATGAGCAGTAAATGGAAATAATGGAGAGTTAGCAGACTCTTGAGAAACAGTGGAAAGGCAGCAGAGAAAGCAGCCCCATCACTCGGTGCTGCATCGATTTTTCCAGCACACTGCTTCAACTAAACAAGTGGTGAGTGACCCTGTGCCCGTCGATGAAAATGTGTCAACAGAAGATCACACCAAGTGATGAATGCACCAGTTTTGTTTCAAGACCTCCAGAGCAGAGTGTGAATTGCAACACTTTACCAATTAGAAAAATTGATGGAAGAATTCCGCGACCTGGATTCGAACCAGGAACCTCGACTGTCATGGTCGACGTCTCTATCAATTGGGCTATCACAGACACTTGAACAGCCATGTTGTCAGTAAGTGTCGTAAAGACAACCAAGTTGTCAAGAAGGAAAGCCCAATGGGAGGTGAGCACCCGGTGCACAGATCGTGAATTTCTCCTATCCAAACCATCAGAAAGTTTGATGAACACACAATAAGAAATAAAGAAATTAAACTGGAACAAACACCAAACATTAGGTAAAGACTACTTGGTTTTCTTTAAGACACTTAGTGATAGAATGGCTGTTCAGGTGTCTGCGATAGCCCAATTAGTAGAGGGGTTACAATTATATGCTCACTCAGTGTAGATGCTTGCAAAATAAGAGTGCGAAATTTTGTTTCCTTCAAAATAAACCGCGAAAACGAAAAAATCTGAGCACACATAGTCATACAAGGACTCCATTGTTAAAGCGGAGTATGTGTATTAATGCGCTTAACGGAACTTCTTTCTTCCACTACTCAGCAAAGCACGAATCCACTTCACATGAAATCAATGGAAGTAGACAGCAGCAGACGAAAGTTGAATGGCTTCTCAAGTTTCTAAACAAACTTAGTTTTTAAAAATAGATTATCACAAATAGCTAATTGCCTTCCAGTAAAAAATGTGCATAGTAATTAATAGCCATTTCCTTAATTTATTATTTCATTTTATTAAGTAAGTCGGTAATCAAACACGGGGCTTGCTTCATGTGGGGATACCAGCATTTCGTTGCAGGACAATTCGCGACAAACATTGCTGGTTCCGGGGAATTTGCGAGGCTCACAGCTTAAAATTAAAAAATTTCCCACTAATTTAATCATAAATTTATACAGTAAACCTTGCATATTTTAATATAAAAAACGCGAATGTAAGATCATTTTGTCCTATTATTAGTCTATTTATAAAGCGTCACTCATGATTAAAAAATCCTAAAATCATGCATTTTTTTGTTAAAATAATGAAAATATCATTTTTACAACTTCAGTTATACATTCAAAAAGCAAATGTTATATCATTTAAACATTTTAGAGTCTTACAATGTCTCGTTAATACTGCTTGTCGCAGGAACGAATTGCCCGTCTTGTAACGAAATGTCAGTATTCCCTTCTTGTGTGTCACGGCTTTCCTGCAAGCCTCTGTGTGTGTTACAGCAGAGTAAGAGGGAGAGCGATTGTAGAATAAACTAACTTTAATATTGTAACAAAAAGTACATTACACAGAATGATATAAGGCTGATGGCTAATAATATAGTTAACATTAAATAAAAGTCTTTCAAATTGCTAATGACAAAACACAAATATTCGTGTTTCCGGGGGCGCTAGGTCGTGGGCCACCGTATCGCTTGGAAAGACCTCGTGCTTCTCTACTACGGAACCAAGAAAGGTCCTATGCCCACCATGAGGAGGGTGGGGGCTCCTTCCTATTGGGAAGACACAAAGGAGCAGTATTAGCACGAAGGTGATAACGTGATTAAGGAATGGCGGTAGCGGTGTCTATAGTTTGACGGTATAACTTCCCAAATTAAAACTAAAGCACTTAGTTTTCAATAAAGCAGTAGTTACGTCGGACGTTAGTCCTACCGAAGATAAGACGTCGCTTGAGGGACGAATCTGCAAATTGCTGTGGAGAGCTCACTGTCTTCGGTGTGCCAGAGAGAGGCTCGTCAAATGGGAGCAGCTAACGTAAACACGAAATAAAATGAGACACACATTAAAATACATACAATAAAGTCAGGCTTGACGTTTGTAGCACCAGGACTCTGTCCTTAATTGGAATACATATCCAGTTACAATTCTTATAATTCAAGTAACTAGAAATTATCGCTAAATTATTTAGTAACTATGGAAAGGGGTGCGCACTCACATGAATATCGGCTGGCTCGGCGTTCCTATAGCGGGGACTCTGCGAACGCTTCCGTATTGCTCAACGGATTCCTATCGCTCTCGCTCGCCTCCGTTCATCAGTTGTGTTTCGTGTCGCTTCCTTCCTTCTCCTACCCAGTTCCTAAAGTCTCTTCTATTCCGTTCTCGATAATTTCTTAGAACCATTCCATCTTCAATCTCCTTCATGCCGTTCTCTTTTCCCTCTTCTATTCCATCGTCATTTCTCCTATTCTTTAGCACCTTTTTCATGACCGTATTCGACGAGATCCAAAATCGCTCTCCTTGATTTTTCTTCTCTCTCTTCCTTCCTTCTCTTTTCACTCTCCTCGCCCGTTCTTGGTCTCGCCCGTCCTCTCTTATTCCTGACGGGGGTGCTTTCTCTGTAAAGCGCTTTCGCTCGCTTCTTTTTTCCTTTTCTTTTTTCTTTATTGCTTCGCGCTGGCCCTTATTTTCTGACAATGTGCAACGTCGAGTAATACGTTGCGTTGGTGAGGGGATATGTATCGCGGTGCTTTATAATATTAAATAAAATCTTGTAAACATTCCAAGGAGAACTAATATTATTTTTCCACATTCAATTTATTTATAAAATTGAGAAAGTCCCAACTTATTCATTATGGGTTTTTCTCTTCAAAATGTTTTTCCGGATCAAATCAAGAGTTCTTTTCAGAACTATTTCTGGAGAAATCATTTTTTCACATCGAAAATTTGAATTTCTACTGTAGATCGTTTTCCTTCAACGTTTTGTGTACTCTGCATTCTGGAAGAGTAATAACTTATTGCATTCTTGGCACTTAAGACTTTGTTGGAAATGAATTGAAATATAGCCCATTTTGAAATTATTTTAAATGTAAATAATGATTTTAAATTAAAATAAATGCCACCGTTCTTTGTGGTTAAGTTCCATTGTAAATTGTAAATAGAAAGGGGTAGGGTGTCTTTTATATTACTTTCATTTTTTTTCTGTTTTATTTTCTTTGTTGGGGCTTTCTCAATTTTATAAATAAATTGAATGTGGAAAAATAATATTAGTCTAGAAATTTTTCCCCAATATCAGGGTATAATATTGTATATTCCAAGGAGGAGATTTAGCAGTGAAGTAGAAATTCATTTATACATTTATTAAAAAGAAATTAATCCCTCCCGAGTAGGGTAAGACAAGTAGCAGATCCTGCAGTCATATATTTTTTAACCCATTATCTGCACTTTTTACCTCTCCCCAAGTTTTTTTAATCAAAAAATTAATTTTCTCGAACGTAATATGTAGAAAATGTAAAAAAGCTAGTATTTTCTTTCCTTTCTCATCATTTCCGAACGTATGATATATCTCATGCCATATGTTGCCATAGTTCTAAAGACCAAGTGACTGCCACCCCAATGCAAATTCAAGACCAAGTGCAAATTCAAACTCAATGGAACAACTGGGCCTATAAACTTCATAATAATGCAGATCTTGCCTAAAGAAATTGAATTTCACGCCTTTACGTACCTAAATAGATATGTTGTCCTCTCTGAATCCCGCCCCCGTAATTCCGACCCCAGTGTAGCAATCAAAACCAAACTAAATAGTGCAGATGGACATGCCCATAGAAAGCTACATTCCAAATTTCAGCTTTCTACCTGAAAAAATGTAGAAATAATGAAGGGGGACGGACTGACATTATAAAACCAATAAGTAGCTCCATTCTTATTCTACTTACGAGGGTCAGTCAAATGAAAACCGGAAATATTTTTTACAGCTCCTTTATTACAGACATAGTTGGTATACTATTTTTCAATTTAGTCCCCATCTTTTCGATGCATTCCGCCATCGAGTCGGGAAGGCATGGATACCTCGGGGAAAAAAATCTTCAGGCTATGGAGCTGAAGCATGGACTTTATCGAGGAGGACAACACAAAGAGTACAGACAACACAGAGAAGCATGGAAAGATGTATGCTGGAAATTACAAGAAGAGATCGAAAACGCAACAGCTGGATAAGAAGCCAAATGAGGGTAATGACGTCATCGAACGGATCAAACATTCTAAACGGCAATGGGCTGGTCACATCGCTAGAAGACAAGACATGAGATGGACTACAGTCTTTCAGAATTGGTACCCTCGAGACCTTATACGCCTAGGAGGACGACCGCATGCAAGGTGGCTCGACGAAATAAGGAAGGTGACTGGTATCAACTGGAAATCTAAAGCTTCAAACAGAGAAAAATGGAAGCGCTTAGAGAAGACTGTGATGAAGACTGTGGATTGAAAATGGTTGCCTGTGATGATAATGATGATGACGATGATGATGAAGTTCACTATGAAATAGCTTAACAATAAACTTAGAATAATATACAACACAATATGAAAGTTAATGATTTTTTTAAAAATATTATTCACTCATCGACTTCTCATTCATTTGAATGACAAATATTTATAATTCAAGAAGGCATACATATTTTATTTCAAATGGTATTTTTTCTTTTAATTGAATTTCTAAAAAAAATAAGTAAATGAAAACCTTAAAATGAGCAATTACGTAAATATACAGAAAAAAACCGAGCAATTCCTGTACAGATATAATGAGAAAAACGGTCTCCCTTACAGCAGCGCTCTCTGTGAACTACCTCGCGAACCGCAATTGTAACCGAAATTGTAATTGTCTCCTAACAACGAGCCTAACAATGCTCCCATTGTTCGTCGGACTACCTATCCTTCGTATACCGTGGCCTACAATGATAAGAGAAAGCCTGACCATTTGCCTTCTTCCATAGTTCAAACCAATGACGTATATTAAAGATAGACTCCGAATCCTATTGTTAACGGCGGCAAAAAGTGAAGCAAATTGAGCCATGATAGTTCTGGGCAGGAGTGATCCATGGAGTAATTAGCTGTCTGGCTGCTTTGTTTTTGAAGATCTTGGACCTGAGGAATAATTAATTCAAAACCATTCCTCAAAGTTAAACTGCGTGCAACTGTACAAACAAACAAGAAAAAGGATCAGGAAACATTTTCCACAAAAATAAATCAAAAATACGTAACTAAAATGAAAATACGTAACTGAAAGACAATCGAAACTAAATTGAAATTGAAACCATGAGCGAAAAATTGTTTATAAAATATAATAAAATACTTCAAATACAAAGTAAACGAAAAGATAAACTTATCAGTCCGTTATCGGCGTGTGAAAGAATTATTAATTAGCTACTCTCGTGTTTAGCCATGTGTTTTGCATCATCTTCACTCACTTTCGGCCATGACAGTTCTGGGCATGGAGCTTCCCAATTTGCTTTAAGTTACAACAATAGGATTCGGAGTCTATCTTTAATATACGTCATTAGTTCAAACGGTATCTCAAAAATCAGTCGCAAACAGCAGAATTTAGCACCGCCTAGAGACAAAGTATGACATTGTTAGAGTCGCTTATGCTATCAAGTTATGAAAAATGTTAAAACTAAATAGAGGTTACTTGATTTTTCATAAAATAGCCGATTTTCTTTGTTAGTTTTTATCGAAATGTGAATGGCAGCTTTCCCTATCATTATAGGCTATGAAACGACTAAAACCATGTTAAATTTTATCGCTAGGCTGCGTGAAATCCTGCTATTTACGACTGATTTTTGTGGACAATGGAGGAAAGGGAAATGGGTAGGCTTTCTCTTATCATGACTGCGTTCGGAGAACAGACTCTCTTCCGCTATTTCCACTTTGTCGTTCGAGAAACCACCACCACCGTTCGGGTTTACACGGAGAATTCACTTCTTCCTTGTTTTTCCGTCCACTTTTCTCTCTCACTTTGGTGGAAAAAGTAAAAATGACGTTGGATGGCGACGGCCAATCAAATTTAGAATAAAACTAAAACCAGCTTGAGTTGTAAAAAAAATTTGCAAATGACAGCGATATACTGCAAAATGTTTAAAAACATTTAAAAAATATGTCTCACAAAGTAAATTATTAAAATATATGCTTTATTTAGATCAAATAAATTAATGTAGGCTGTTTTATAACAAGATACATTCATAATTTATCTTCATTTTGCTAATTTTATTTTATTTTTCATTTTAGTTTCGTTTTTTTTTATTTCATTTTATTAAGTAGCGGAAGAATGGGGCTACTTATTGTTTTCACAATGTCCGTCTGTCTGCCCGTCCCTTTCATAATTTCCGCATTTTTTGAGATAGAAGATTAAAATTGGGCATGTAGCTTATTATGGGCATGTGCACCTTCACTATTTAGTTTGGTTTTGATTGGCCCACTGGGATCGGAGTTTCGGGGGGCGGAAATTAGAGGGGACCAAACGGTCTACGCGTATTTATGCATATAAGGGAGTGGAATTCGGTATGCAGATTTCTCTAAACAAGATCAACATTACTATGAAGTTTGGGCCAAATTGTCCCAAAGGGGTCAGAATTGTGGGGGTGGCAGTTACTTGGTCTTTAGTACTATGGCAACATATGGCATGTGAAAAATCATTCGATCGGAAATGATGAGAAACGAAAGAAGATAGAGCTCTTTTATACTTCTAAATACTATGTTCGAGAAAAACAATTTTTCGATTTAAAAAATTGGGGAGAGGGGTTAAAAAGTGAGATAAATGAGTAAAAACAGATGATCTCAGGGCTTCCGCTACTTTCCTAAACCTTCCTCGGGAGGATTAACTTCTTATTTTATTTCTCATTATCAATTTGAAACGAATTTTCAATGAACGAATTTTCTTTACACTCCAAAACACAGCAGAGTATTTTCTTCTTCTCTTCCTCACTCTGGCTGTACCAAATTTGCTCATTTAACTGAAAATTCATATGATTTTGAGTTTCATTCGGAAACTTCTTGGGCATTTCTTGGTGCAAGTGTTTAATTTCATCATTAAAGATCCTTCCTCCATTACACCTGAAATCACAGCGGGGAAGATCATCCTACACCCAGAATTTGTAACCCAGTGGAGGCCAATAACTCTTCTCAACACGGATTATAAGGTCTTCACTGAGGTGTTTCAATTGAGGCTAAAATTATTCGTCGGCGAGTTTATTGATCCGGGGCAGTCCTGCTTCATTCCATCGCGCAGGATGTCAGATAATCTTTTTACAATTAGGTGCGTTATGGAGGAAACACGTGTACGTGAACAACTCTTGAAGTGCTAAGCCTTGACCAGGAAAAGATCTTTGATAAAATGAATCATTTGATAAAATTTCCTTTTTCAAGTTTTTCATCATCTTCGTCTTCGGTCATTTGCTGCGATTATCTCCGCATTGTACTCTTAGGCTACTTAATGTGTGACGATCGATGGCTCCATTTCATCTATCAGGTAACCACAAAAGTTCTTGCCGTTTTTATGTTGCCATAAAAGGAAGTGATAGAAGATATGCAAATGAGTGTACAGTGTGGTCCAAAATCTGTCAAGGGGGAGCAGGAAGGTTAGCCTGTATAATACAGGGCTGTTGGGCATTCACATCAATCACATCTCGTGCAGAAGTGAAGACAAATGGAGGTATCGAAGGTGATCGTTAGGCGTTGATTGCTTTATGATTTCCTTAAGGTGGGCTTGTCAGCAGCAAAATCAAGTCGCCGAATGTGTCCTCCGTTTGGGGATGATGCTGTGAATGAACGCACCGCAAGGCATTGGTTCCAGAAATTCAGGTCGGGAGAATTGCCATTTCTGATGAACCCCGCAGTGGTCGATCACAAACCATAGATGACAAGGCCCTGAAAACGGCCATAGAGGAGGACAGCAGTTTAACATGTGGTGAACTTGCCAGCCAGACGGTATCAGGTTACTGATGAAACAGTTAGACGTCACCTGCACAGCCTAGGAAAGGCGTACAAGTTGAGCAAATGGGTACCCCACGCATTGTCGGAATTAACAAGAATCAACGAGTGACAGCTGTAACATCTGTATCGCCCTGGTTAACGTGTCCGCTAGACTTCCCTTTTAAAATGTAAATTCCCCTGTCCCCGAGCTCTCACGATTTAAGAACCACGTGACCATTTTATTTCCCACTTAGCAAACCACACAACACATGCCTCGGATTAGATCAGGGTTTTATTTCATCTCACTTACATTTAACTCAAACTCTCCTTTAACATACATCTTAGAACTAGGTAGTCCATAAATACCGATGGGTATTGTTCTTTTGTCATTATACTTTTAGTCTATCTAAAGAAATAGTCCTTCATAGCGTTCATTGAACGTGTTTCGTCTCGTGAAGGGGTTACAATTATGCGGGGGATCCTTTCGCCCCTAATCCTCCGAAAAAATATAAAAAATGTTTGGCCTACTCGCAATTGGTTTCTTAGCTGAAATTTTTGTCCCTCTTTAAGGTAAGTTTAGTCACTGGCCGAAGGATTGGC
>JAHWFO010097475.1:520301-555753 GCA_023313115.1 Rhysida immarginata
GGGAATTATCTGACGAAACGGAGTTCTCTACGGGAACGGTCGTCTGGTCAGCGATCTTGTCCCTGGACTCATCAATAGCTGCCAAATAGGTCGCTGTGTCTTGTACCTCTTGTAGTAGCACTGGCTGAACACCCTGGGTGGAGTGCTGTTTCACTGGGCGCCTGCTACCAGTATCTGAATGTAAGGCAGTGTCCTTCCTTACATAGGGGGAGCGTTTGTAGTCATCAGAGTTTTCGGCAGGCGGGCGAGTCGGCCTTTTCTGTCGACGGCGCACCTCGTCGATCGGTGGAGATTGGCGGTCCCTGACGTGCTTCGGACGAGATGTCTTCGATCTGCCCCTCGGATTTCGGCATACGTTTCGATAGGACGAATCTAGATTAGGCGGACCTCTCCTTGTTTCTCGCCAGGCTCGGTGACTGTCTTCAACGGACTTCTCGAGACTCTTAGTAGAAATAAGATGTAATGAGTTATCGAATTTACAAGTCTTACAGTTCTTAGTCCTCGATCCGTGGTCACCGCCTTTCGTCCTAAGTTGGGTCCCGTCATCGGTCCTATCGGTCTTCCGTCGCTGTTGGAGCTGAGGCTGATGGTGTTGCCTCAGCGAACGCCTAATCATGAGGTCTTAAAATCTAGGCGTCCAGCACATGCTGTAAGTGGCAGGCAGCCCATACAGGGCTGCGTGACTTATCCAAACTCCTCAGAAACGAGGCCCGTTTACATTTGACGAGGTATCAGAAGGCCATCGGAAAGGTGAAAAGGAAGGTCTGGTCTCCTCCGATGACCTCGCATAAACACTTAGATGATGTGTAGCGCTTTTTAAACGTAAACGGACCTAGCCGTGGCCATTCAAGGAGCAGAAAGGATCGTAGTTGATCGGCCACCTTCCTCCATACGGTCGAGAGTGATGGAGGCTGACCCTGCGATCGACACCAACGGGCCAGCCAAAGTTCTTTGTTGATGAAGGCGATCGCAATAGCTAGGTCCGTTTTAAATACCTCGCCAGTGGAGTCGTTTAAGGGGAAGCGCACAGACTGATACGAAAATTGTACCAGCCCGTAATGCTGCCTCAAACGATCCCAGATCGACTTCGCAAACGGGCACTCGTAAAATATATGGCTGACGGTATCGGCTACGCCGCAGTATACACATCTAGCAGACACGACCACTTTCCACTGAGCAGACGTTGAAGGGAAAAGAACCCGTGATGCAGCAGCCGCCATTGATAATTAAATAATGTTCTTTCGAAAGCAAAAGATTTTAGAAGCTTCATGACTGCTGCCCACGGGTGATCGGGAAAAAATCGAAGGATGTCAGTCGATTCTCGAGGGTCGTCTGCTGAAAAAACGACGAAAGACGAAGTACTCCCCAGTCTTGTGGATCAATACGGCGTAGCATCGGTAATACAGTCACTAAGTCGAGGTTGAATAATCTATAAATGTCAGGATGGAAATGATACGCCACTACTGGCAACAAGGAAGGTAATGAGAGCCTATTCACCTTGAAAAAAAATCTTAGGTGTACAAAGAAAAAGTTCGCCCATAGAGGGGGAGGGCAAAGTAATAGCCGTATCATAGCAGCCAATCTAGTAGCACTGAGATAACGCTTAATATCAGGTACACCTAGTCTCCCTCTCTCAAAGGGAATAAAGAGGAACGCTGCTCTTAAACCATTTCGAATTCATTATCTATTGTACAGCTGTTTAGCAATGAAAGAAAACGTAAAAATACTGGGACATTTATTACTCCAAATAGTATATGGACTTATAAATTACAAAAATTTGATGTTTAGTGTTTAACAAGTATATTTGGTTGCTGATTAAAGCTACGACCTGTAACATCGATGTAAAAACAAACGATTTTAGTTTTTCTGATATCAATTATTCAAAAGAAATAAAAATCAGTGTCTTATATATACAGGGTGATTATAATTAAGGTTTAAATTTCAAAACGCTATAAAAAAAGAACCATTTAGTAGAATGACGTCCAATTGGAACGGAATGTTATTGAAGAAGGGGTGAAAGCTTATGGCATGACCTACTTTATTATTATTACTAATAATAATAAAGTAGGTCATGCTTATGGCATAAGAAAAAAAAGTAGGTCCAAATTTTAGCAACAGATGGCGCTGTAAGCGTCAGAATTTCGACTACAAATGACAAATGAATCGTAAAACAAAGGCTAAGGTGTAAGTTACACGTTAAACCAAGTGTACTGTTCAGTGTGAAAGCATCCGTCAAATCGGTTTTTTTAAATTGCGGGAGACTGGCGCAAAACATGTTCAATATGCTGTCCAGCGTTCTGTGCAACAAGTTGAAATCGAGAAACAGCATGTTCCACAACTGATCTTAGTGTCTCCGGTGTCACGTTCAGAATGTTGCGCAATGCGTGCCTTCAATTCCGCTAAGTTTGCAATCGGAGCACTGAACACAAAATCTTTCAGATAACCACACAGCCAGAAGTCACACGGATTAAGATCAGGTGATCGGGGCGGCCAGGCTGTAGGGAAATGACGGCTGATAATTCTAGCATTTCCGAAATGCCGCCTCAGCAGCTGCTTCACTGGATTTGCAATGTGCGGAGGAGCGCCATCTTGCATAGTCTGACGCTTACAGCGCCATCTGTTGCTAAAATTTTGACCTACTTTTTTTTCTTATGCCATAAGCTTTCCCCCTTCTTTTCCCCCTTATTCCGTTCTAATTGGACGTCATTCTACTAAGTGGTTCTTTTTTAATAACGTTTTGAAACTTAAACTTTAATTATAATCATCCTGTATATTTGCATCTTTGTTCATTTGATTTTATGTTCTTAAGCAGAAATATTTTTCTTAAGCAAAAACATTCCTGCTTTTACAGAATATTTTTTTTTTCAAACGGGACACAAAGTTTACATTATAAATAATATAAATTAGAAAAAAAATTGATTTACTAAAGAAATAATAAAAAAAATTAAGTAAAAAATAATTAGTAAATAAAAAATTTAATTTTTATAATAAATTAGTAAATAAAAAATAAATTACTTTTTAGAAATTATAAATTGAATATAGTAAGACCCTGAAATTTCAAAATTTCTTGTGTCTCGTCCTTTTTTACTCATCCGTCAATTTTTATAAATTAGTAATTTAAAAAATAAATTACTTTTAACAAATTAGTAAATAAGAAAATAAATTACTTTTAATAAAAGAACTAAAATAAATTAATAAATATTGCAAAAAAATGAATGAAATAAACAACGTGACAAATGTGATACTTGTGGAAAGTGGGTAAAGGGCATCAAAATGGCTGCCGCATGCAATTGTCCGTACTCTCCTATACAGGGTGATTCCGAAAAAATGTGTATAAGTATAGCTGTAAGTAATGACAGAGGTGACCAGAATGAACATTTTCTTTTAATACAATGTGGGTCCGAATTTGAACGCTAACTGAGATATGAACAGAAATAAAAATGCCGCCACCAAGATCAACAAGTTAATAACTCAGGTTCTGCAACGCCTAGAATAATGAATTTTGGAGGAATAATAGGGCACATAAAACTCTGTATTCCGTTAAAGGTGATCGAATTCCAACGAGCAGTTTCCGAGTTACGCACTCAACATCGTAACACGTGCTAGTTAGTACTCGCATGCGTAATTCGGAAACTACTCGTTGGAATACGATCAAATTTCAACGGTATACAGAGTTTCATGTACCCTATTATTCCTCCACAAGTCATTATTTTAGGCGTTGCAGAACCTGAGTTATTAACTTTTTGATCCTGGTGGCGGCATTTTTATTTCTGTTCATATGTCAGTTAGCGTTCAAATTCGGACCCACATTGTATTAAAAGAAAATGTTCATTCTCGTCACCTCTGTTATTGCTTACAGTTATACACACTTTTTCAGAATCACCCTGTATACAGTGTTCTATATGCAGTCCCCTAAAGTGTATTAAAGCTCTATGGACAACTGACGCCATTTTGGCCTTTTCGTAGGTTCACTCACTATTGACTGCTTATTAAAATTCGAAAATCACTCGGTTTTTATGTAATTTATGTACACTTACGATGAGACGTTAAATTGCAAAACAACGAGTGATTTTCGAGAATTTTAATAACCAGTTGAGCCTACGAAAAGGCCAAAAATGGAGAAAATGGCTTCAGTTTTCCATACTTGTATATACAGGGTGTCTCAAAAGTCCTGGTACAAACCATCAGCATCTTTGCGAGGTGATAGAGGGTGCAACCATCAGCATCTTTTCTCTAAAGTGTTTTTAGGGAAACTCAACCCTTGCAAAGATATGAGAGGCTAAAAGTAGGATGCACCGCCTGCAATGTGGCTGACCTGCGTACAGAACAGCTCTAAATATCTAATGACGATAATTTGAACTCCTTAAACTTACCATTACCCCATTACCGAAATGGTACTGAACCACAATTACTGACACTGATAAATAAGGTTCGAATTGTTTTGCGTTATGATGAACTGTTGCTAATTGATTGTCGTCAATGAAGTGTCACTTGATAAAACATAATTAAATTCATCAGTCACCCCTATTGCAAAGACAAGTTCACAATACGTAAATTTGAAGCCTAGCGATAAAATGTTGCTATTACAAACAAGCCTGTCCACTGTGATGTGGAATCAGGTCTGTCATGCAGCGATTCACAAATGCTGAGCTTGCCGACATGCATTACATTTACAGTGTAGCAAATGGAAACAGCAGGAACGCTGCACGAATTTATCGTCACCAGTTTCCACGTCGAGTACATCCTGACAGCCGGCTGTTTACCAGAATTCACATTCGACTCCGCGAAAATGGAACGTTTAATGTTCAGCGACCCGATGCTGGACGTCCACGAGTTGCTCGACAGGAGATTGAAGTACTTGAATACTTTGAAGAACACCCATTCAATAGAACCCGCATGGCAATGCATAACCTGGGTCTTTCATCAGGTACAGTTTGGTGTGTGCTTCCTGAGAACGGCATGTATCCATTTCACCATCAAGGAGTGCAGCCGTTTCTTCCCCAAGATTATCCGGCTCGAATGCAGTTTGCACAATGGTTACTACAAGAATCGGAAAGAGATCAGCTGTTCCCATCATATGTTCTCTTCACCGATGAAGCCTTCTTTAACCGTGATGGAATTATCAACTATCGAAACAACCACACATGGGCAATGGCCAATGGACATCAACAACAATTTGGGGTGAATTTGTGGTGTGGCTTACTTGACAATACGCTGACCGGGCCTTACCTACTACCTCCTCGCCTCAACGGGCACATTTATAAAGTGTTTCTGGAGGAAGTATTGCCAGATTTGTTGGAAGATGTTCCATTAGCTTGTCGACGATTGATGTGGTTTCAGCATGATGGAGCGCCAGCTCATTTCGCTGGTAATGTACGCAATGTGCTTGACAACTTGTTTGATGGTCGGTGGATTGGTCGGGGAGGCCTGATACGGTGGCCACCACGTTCGCCCGACCTGTCTCCTCTCGATTTCTGGTTGTGGGGCCACATGAAAACATTGGTGTATGCAACAGAAGTCCAAGACATCGATGACCTTACTGCGCACATTGCTGTTTCAGCTGGTAAAATCCAAGCCCATACACAAAATTTTCAACACACACGCCAATCATTAGTACGCAGATGTCAACTGCGTGTACAGGTTGGTGGCGGAAATTTTGAGCATTTGATTTGAATAAAATACGAACTTCTAATCAAACACTGTATGTCAATGTTCGTATTTCGTTTTTTGTGTCACATCCAATTACAGTCATTGGATGTTTAGAGCTGTTCTGTACGCAGGTCAGCCACATTGCAGGCAGTGCGTCCTACTTTTAGCCCCTCATATCTTTGCAGGGGTTGAGTTTCCCTAAAAACACTATAGAGAAAAGATGCTTATGGTTGCACCCTCTATCACCTCGCAAAGTTTGTACCAGGAATTTTGAGACACCCTGTATAGAGCTTTAATGTGTATAACCTGACAGCGCCATCTGTTGTCAAAAACCGAACAATTCTAGCATTAAATTTTTATTTCCTGGAAAAAAATCCGACTTCATTTTAATCGGTTCTGTGCAAACAGAATCTCTTATCTGCATTTGTGTGCGAATTATTGAGAATTTAAAGTTTCTCCTGACTTTTGGATCACCCTGTATATTTTTCTTACTCATGAAAAGTAAGCTTTTTCACATGACAGGCTTTGCGTTTTCAACGACGTCGTGGTTCATTTTCACAAAGTCTAGAGAGACAGCATCAATACACAAGTGAGCACTTCATAGATTAATTTCATCATTCGGAAATAATCATCCCTATGCCTACTTCATTTCAATGCTCGGAGATAATCTTCTGTGTAATACTTAAATTTAGTCAGCAATACTTTATATATTTAATTTTGCTTAAAAGTTTTAGGTGGTACGGTTTTTGTGGTGCGCTGTTCAATATAGCGAAGTTTATAATAATATATCAGTTTATTAACATAACAGATTGTGGTCTTACAGTACAGCATGTTTGATAAAAAAAAATGATACTAGCCCGTAACTTTTATTCCTGCCTTCATCAGGGTACAAACGATAGAAAAGGAAGCGGCTGTACCAACATCTCCTACAAAGAAAGACTGCGCACTGAAACGTCATACATTGTCACATGATCAAAAGTCAAAATTTAGGACTTATTATTAGCAATGCCACCTAAGACAACGCCACCTAAAAAACAAAGCCTTCTCACTGCCTGTGGACTGCGTTATCAAACCAGGGCTGACAATCCAACTTTCATTGTTTACAACAAACGAAAAAACGCTGATTACAACAGGTGCTTTTTCGTTTGTTGTATACAATGAAAGTTGAATTGTCAGCCCAGGTGTTATGACGCAGTGACCAGGCTTTGTTTTTTAGGTGGCGATGCCTAAAGAGAAGGTCTGTTCACTGAAACGTCATACATTGTTACATCATCATCAGAGGGCGAGATTTAGGGCTTATTATTGGTAGAAATCCTTAATTGTTGGTAGAAACCTAATACTAAGCCCTAAATCTCGCCCTCTGATGATGATGTAACAATGCAGGACTTATCAGTGAACAGGCCTTCTCTTTAGGTGGTGCTGTTATGGACTTCGCACGAGGCTAACGAGAAAGACAGGCTCCGGCACTCAAAAATCACCTGACCAAGATATGTCTATTAACAATGTAACTTTCATTGTTTCCATCTTGTATTTTAACAATCAGTGTTTTTTCCTTTGTTGGAAACAATGAAGGTTGGATTGTTAATAGACCTATCTTGGTCAGGTGATTTGTCAGTGCCGGAGCTGTATTTCTCGTTAGCCTCGACTTCGCACGTAGCCTACGAAAAAGACAGGCCAGGGCACTTAAAAGTCACATGACTAAGGTAGATCGAGCAACAATCCAACTTCATTGTTTCTATCTTGGATTTCAACAATCAGTGTCTTTTTCGTTTGTTGGAAACAATGAAGATTGGATTGTTGCTCGATCTACTTTGGTCATGTGACTTTTAAGTGCCTCGGCCTGTCTTTCTAGGGTGCATATACGAGGGTGGGCTATAAAGTAATGCCTCCATGGCTGTAACTTTTTTATTTTTTAACCGATTTTCAAAATTCTTTTTGTATCTGATACACGCATTTCTCCTCTGTGTAATGCACTATTCACTTTTCGACATAGTCCTCATCCCTTTCCACGCATTGTACCAACGCGTGACTAATCGGGTGAACCCGTCGGAGGGGAATTCCGGGGTTGTTGTCGACACCAAGACCGAACGGCAGGTTTCACCTCGTCGTCAGAACGCAACTCATGCCCCTTAAGGTGCTCTTTCCTCTTTGAGAAGTGGGAAAGTCGCAAGGTGCAAAGTCTTTCATTTTTGAACTGCAATTTTTCATCTTTGAACTGTAGGCATTGCAACGCCTCTGGTGTGTGGTGACTCGTGTGCGGACGGGCGTTATCGTGCTGCAGAAGAGGATCCAAAGCTGCCATTCAATCCTCGTGTCGACGACAACCTCGGAATTCCTCTCCGACGGGTTCACCCGACTAGTCACGCGTTGGTACAATGTGTGGAAAGGGATGGGGACTATGTCGAAACGTGAATAGTGCATTACATAGAGGAGAAATGTGAGTATCAGATACAGGAAGAATTTTGAAAATCGGTTAAAAAATAAAAAAGTTACAGCCATGGAGGCATTACTTTTCAGCCACCCTCGTACTTCAGCTAGTGGCGTTAGAAGCGCGCTTGAGGCGTATACATTTCAGTTATTAGCGCACCCTGATTGCATAAACTTTTCTACTGCTAGCGTGCCAGAAACGCCAGTATTTCTTCTAGCTAGCACGGGGATAGCCTATAACAATAGAAGAAACGTCAGATTTCTTCTATTGTTGTAGGTTATGGCACGAGCGATTTCAAAGATGGCAGCCTCCATGTATGAAGTTGTTTTGTGTTTAGAAGACGCCATCATAGAAAATCGTGTTAGTGATGCAGATACTTTTCAGCTACAAGCCTATACTTTGTCCAAAGAAAGAAAAACTTGGCATATCCGAATACATTGTTAATTTTACTTAGCAACAATGTGTAACAATTGAAATCGGAAATTTAATTAGACACGCCCAGTGTTTATTTCCTTGGACAGCGTATAGAACGCTAGAAGTCGTATACTTTTCTTCCGTGCTTGTAGCGTGCTACTTTCATCACTTCCGAGTGCTGGTGGCGCTAGCTGCTATTTGAAAAGTATCTGCACCCCTAGTTGACTTTGGAGTTCGCACAAAACCAACTAGAAAGACAGGCCGGGACACTGAAAAATCACATGACCAAGATAAATCGAGCAACAATCTAAACTTCATTGCTTCCAAAAAATGAAAAAACACTGATTGTTGAAATGCAAGATAGAAACAATGAAGGTTGGATTGTTGCTCGATCCACTTTGGTCATGTGACTTTTTAGTGCCTCGGCCCAACACCTCCTAGAGAGAAGGCCTGCGGACCAAAGGTGTATGCATTGTTACATCACCATCAAGCGGCCAAATTTAGGGCTTATTGGTAGAAATACAATAATAATAGCCGCTTGATGATGATGTAACAATATATGCACCTTTTGTCCGCAGGCCTTCTCTCTAGGAGGTGTTGCCCGGCCTGTCTTTTTCGTCGGCTACGACTTCGCACGAGGCCGACGAGATAGCAAGGCCTGGAAGCGAAAAAGTCACCTGACCATCGGGGTGCTAGCAACAATCCAACCTTCATTGTTTCCAACAAAAGGAAAGTCACCTTGTTATCTCGTAGGCCTCGAACTTTGCACGACTGACGTAACACTTAGCTCGACCCCTTGGCAACGCGCCATCTTGGTTCCACACATGTCGTTGCTAAGCATTAGATATGCTGATTCTGACACTAGATTGGCTACATAAGCGATCAGAATGTCTGCAATAAAACTATATTTTATTGCTACGTTTTTTATAACGACCCAAAATTAATTTCAAAAGGAGAAAATGACTTAAACTCTTTCTAGCAACGGCTGTGTGGAATCAAGATGGCTAATCACTAAGGAAGTGACGTCTCTTCGTGC
This sequence comes from Rhysida immarginata, assembly GCA_023313115.1. NCBI lineage: Eukaryota > Metazoa > Arthropoda > Chilopoda > Scolopendromorpha > Scolopendridae > Rhysida > Rhysida immarginata. The sequence continues at coordinate 529,829 of JAHWFO010097475.1, forward strand.
GAAGTCCATTAGTAAAAATACGATTAACGATAACTTCTTATGATGATGTAACAATGTATGACGTTTCAGTGCGCAGGCTTTCTTTCTAGGAGGTGTTGGTCAGGTGGTTATGGCTATACCCCGATGACGGTAGGAATAGAAGCTGAAACCGGTTGGTATCATTTTTTTTTTACCAAACATGCTGTACCATAGGACCACACAATCCGTTATGTTAATAGATACGATATATAAGAATCTCACATCTACGACTGTCAGTTTATTAAGATGAAATGTACTGTGTGATTTAGTATTAATCTTATATTTTCTTTAATAAGAAGGAAAGGTGACAATTCTCAGAATTAGATGTTACAGTTAAATTATTAAATTCACATACCCACTTATATACACTGAATGGCCAATTTATTAGGCACACACCTTAATTTAGCTCTGCTATTACGGTTCGAATCTGTCGGGGCAAGAACTTCACAAGTTTCTGGAAACGGTCTGCAGGTATTTTACCCTATTCCTCGATGACGGCAACACGCAACTTTTACAAATTAGATGGTTGGTGATTTCGAGGGTAGATGGCTCTCCGACCATATTCCATAGATACTCGATCGGATTCATATCCGGATATCGCGACGGCTATGAAAGAAGCCCATACTCGTTTTCATCTCATTGAACCCTTAAGCCATGGAGCGTTATATCGTTGAAAATTCACTTGTCCTGGAAAGATGACAACAAAGTTCAGGTATGCTATGTCATTCAATGTTTGTTCTATGAGGATCAGTGGCTTATGGTTTGTAACCAAACATTTCCCACATCATCCTCGTCCTTCACCTGCAGTTAAGATAGACACTGCATATGAGCGATCCAACATTTTGTAGTGTTGACGTCATTCGCAGAATCGGCCATCCACATCTTTAACGTAGAACCAAGCAATTTCTCCCCTCGTCAACAGTAAAATGCCGGTATTCAGTGAAGTGAACGTTTCTCTTTTAGACCGAAAGGACTGGTACTCGCAGAGGCCATTGGCTGTGACTACCCATTCTTCCCAATGTCCGGCTAGTTGGACGTTCAGGCATGTTCTTTGATTGACGAATTGTTGCGTGCCTGTTTGATTTTGCCACCATGCTCATTTTTCACTATTCATCGAGCACTTTTTTTCCACTTCTGGCTAGATGTTTTTGTATTGCCTGTCATTCTCGACGCATTCTAGAATTATTGTTCAGAAAAACCCCGAAACTTTGAGTTGGAAAGAGTCAGTTGAAGTCGTGTACAGAGAGTCGAACGTTTTAAGGAGAGATATGATGTTTTATATTTAAGACTGTTTAATAATTCATTTCGGAAATCGTTTAGATCTTTCCCATCCTTCAATTGCTAACGTACGCAAAGTTTTTGAACTGATTACACATTCAGATGCAATGTGTCTCTGGACTAATGCACTTTCTCGGAAGGTAGTGTGCCTAATAAACTGGCTACTTACTTCTTTTACTATTTGATTTGATAAACCATCTTGACTCAAATATTGTATTATTTTTAGGCGGCGATTATTTTGGAAGCTGTTCATCCTCATGGGTGTGACGTACATCTTCGGACTTGTTGGAATGCTGTTGGGTCCATCTCGAGCAATTTACGCCATAGGAACAAACAGCATAGTAGCATTACATGGTGTTTTCCTTTCAATCGTGTACAGTGTCAATAGCTCAAATTTAAACAGAAATTCCATAAAAAAAAACGGAATTTAAACAGAAATTCCAAAGATTATTAAGAGAATTTTATTGAAAATGGGAACGTAAAAACTGATGTTGGAATGAAATACCGCTTGAATGAGTTAAGTTACAGCTATTTGATTTTGCTATTCAACGCTTAACCAGTCAACAATTTGTAATATGCGATAAGATAAACCAGGATCGATTATAGTTTCTTAATATCAAACACTACCATTCTGTCTTTAAGTTTCTCTTAATCTGTGTTTTCAGGGGAGAAACCATCAGTAACATACCGACAAAACAGAAAAACGATTTCTGCATCAGTGCTAAATTCACATTTATTAACATAAAAAAAAAAATCAACAAAATTTCTTGGCAATATCTTGAACGATCCATATTTTAGAAAATGCATTTGGAATTAAATGACGTACGTATCTGCAAGCTTTAGTAACTGAAACATTTATTCGGGATTTTTATTTGTTCGTCAATTAATTTTTAATCATTTAAGCATTTCTTTCAAAATTTAGCAACCTGAAACATTAAGATAACAAATTAAAGCCAAATCTTATTTTCATAAATTAGCAAGGCTGTGTTAATTTCAGATAAGAACTTAAATTCGCTTAGCTGTGTTTAACAACGTAAAGTAATAATAATTTAAGTTTTTCTGGTAGCGAACAATTACTTTTGAATAGTGTTTCTAGAAATGTACGCTGCGCGTGCTTTCCTATTGTGTCAATAATAATGGATAGCAAACGACAGAGAATAAGACGAACGTGCAAATGAACCTCGAGGACGACTTCTTTTTCATTAGCTTTTCTGATTACGAGCATCAAACATTCATTCCCTGATGATTCAGAAAAGAGATCAAATTATTTCACCGGACCTCTCAGTCGATTTGCCGGGGCCTCCCTTCGACCTCTTGTCTGTCTCGGCAAACACTGATCCAGGCATTCAGTCGATCATGGCCAATGGAATTGAAAACGAACTGGCCCTAAAGCAACAATTGGAGAAAATGCTTCATGCCATGGAGACGGTTTCGAACACGATCCAAGCCTCATCGGACTACATAGGAGATGTAACCTCACAATTGGCTGATCTCTATCTGCCTGATAGCTCTCCGAATCCACAGAGGAGAAACTTCATTCCCCGCGGAAACCCTCCGAGGGGCATGAGGCAATTTAATGGCTTCAGTGCGTGAATGCCTTCGAGAGGAATGAAAAGGAGTAGGTTTTCAAAGTAAGAATTGTAAAATATATAGATCGTAGCTTTATCTTTTAACTTAATTTTTAAATTAGAGTTTCAAGGAAGTACCCTTCCATTTATTGTATTCAAATGACTTGCTGCATAGTGAAGTTTCAAAAAATTTTATAATTACGTATTTATTATGAGTGCTTCAAAAACCTACTATTTATTAGTATCCTATCTCCTTTATGCAATGTCCTTTCATCCTGAACTTTTTTCCTATTCAAGATGTAATTCTAATTACCGCGTTATAGAGGACGGGCTAGTAGTCTAAAGCCTTTATTAAGTCAAGTATTGCTTTTGTCAATGTATTAGTCCATTTATATTAGCCCAAGTAAAAAAAAAAAAAAAAAAAAAAAGGAATGAAGTTACATTACGTAAAAAAAGAAATCCACAACAGTGTATTTAAATGCACCCATAAGTAGCGAAAGCTTAAAAATACTTAACTAATAAGTCGGGTGAATGGAAGGGTACTTCTGCACCAGTTGTAAGTTAAGACCAGAGCCGCCGCTGACAAGTCTTTCATCATAATGTTTATGGTGCCCTTCTCTTAATTATTTTATCTTGTAGGGACTTCTGATATTTCAAACGTGGCAGTTTTTATATACAGAGTGTCCCAAAATTAACTATTTTAGTTAATTCGTGCACATTAAAAAAAAAACCTGAAAGTTTTAAGATTATTACTCAGAACAGATTTAGAAATTTACGTCAAAACTTTATTGATAATTTTCGGCATGTCCTCCGTCTGTATCCCTGCAAATTTCAAATTATCCTCAGCGATGCGACGTATATTTTGAAGCATTTTAAGATAAGTATTGCTTTTGTCGATTCTGAGGCATTTAAGGCAAGTAAGGTTTCCCTTTCGGCTACCAGGAGGTTTTTTCTTTTTACATTTGTCACACCGCTGAAGATGTTTACCTTATAGCCGAAATACGTATCCTGTATTTCAATTCTCCTTGTGGATTAGAGGTTTCCCTTTTTGGTTGTCCATTCTAGTATTTGCTTAATTTTTGTCCTTGCACTAATAATAAAATGTAATCGCGAAATTAAAAATTCAAATACTTTTAACCCATATTTAACATTGATAAACATAAAAGTGAGTTCAAGAAATTGTCAGATTTCAATGAAGTAGATAGTTAATTTGGGACACCCTGTATTTATTTTAACCATTTGCGTTTGGTCGGAGTACAATTTGTAGACTTATTGATGGGGACGAGGGATAAGATCTTAATGGTATCTTTTAAACTACATGAACTTCAAATCTAAAGTAGTTTCATTTGAAATTAGGAGCTAAATAAATTCGTTTGCAATACCAAGTTAAATAAATGTGCTACTTAAGTAAATTAGTTTTGGTTTTTCATTGTAACAATGAAGGGGTTTCATGTTCTCAAACCTGAAGCCTTCGTTTGAAATATGTATAATGGTTGCGGCGTTATCGCTGTTATAAGGAACTAAAAGAAAGTTGTTTTTGACTAAGGAACTATAGATAAGACAAAATTCACTTGTGAATTATGTTGTCTTTAACTCAAAACGAAATGCACTAAACGAATTATTAGGCACATGTTTAAAATAGAAAGACGTAGGATTTTACTTAGAGCAGGTTATACAGGGTGAGTTTAAAGTCGCGCACATCAAAGTTTAGATTGTGGCCTCCTCGCTCGCCAGAATTATCACCCCCTGATTTCTTCCTATGGGGTAATCTGAAAAATGTGGTTTATGTGAATAGTTCACACACGATTGCTGAGCTGAAAACAAACATCACAGCAGCCCTTTCAAACATCATTACTGCCATACTTCGCAGTCTCACGAAATCTGGTAAAACGAACACGCTTTTGTATTCGCGAAAAATGACGTTATTTCCAACATTTAATGTAACGTCTAATGTTTGTCTGCTAAAAATATAAGCCAACATTTCAATTAATCTGATATTTTACTTTCATTTAAATTCTCAAACTGGTACTTTCACGGGCAGCTAAACTTTGATGTGCGCGACTTAAACTCTATATTTCATTATTTCACTTCCTATTGCTTGGTTTTCTTTGAAAAGCGTTAAAAGCTAAAGACGATAATTTGCAACTGCTTTTTATGGATTTTACGTGTCCTATCTTAATTTCGTAATTTGATTTTAATTTTATTATGCAAAGAATTTAAATTTCCGTCATTTCATCCAGATTTTTTCTGCTTTCTTTTACTTGAGATATTTCTACATGATGAACTATTAGCATGTTTTATCTATTACTTTATGGAGCACTTCATAAGCTTTGTGCGCTTATGATAGAATAAAAATGTTTCTGATGAAGAGTGTGAACTTAAAATACAGTTTGTCCCAAAAAGATAGCTTGTGTAACTTTTTTTGAAAATAGCAAAGAAAATATCAACAGAATCACATTTTATTTTACGAATGGTTTAACAATCTTAAAATAAAGTAATTTATTATGTTTGGAAGAAGATTCCATTTTCTAGAAAGAGGAAATAAAAAGAAAACTAAAAAAGGACTGTCCCAAAATGATAGCTGGTTAAACAAAAAGTGCAATAAAATAAATTTTAATATTTAATCTTTCCTCCTTTGACTTCGATAAGTTGAATGCAGCGATTGTGCATTGATTCTAGCAATTTTTGATTAACATCAATTGGTGTTTTTTCACCATACGTCAATTATTGCATTTTTTGAGAGATGCTGTACAACTGTACTGCCTGCCATCTTTATAAACCTCTCTAATCATAATCCCTCAACCATTTCAATCGGATTGAGATCTGGAGATAGAGCAAGCCATGCCATAACGTCCAATTTGTTTAACGCAAACCATTCTCTATTAGCATTTGCAACATGTATAGGGGCGTTATCTTACTGGAACACCGGTGTTTCACTTGATATCTTCAGTACAGGAAGAAGAGCATCTGCCAACAACTTTCTGAAACTTTCAGCATTCATTCGTCCACCTACAACTATGAGCTGTTTTGCCTAGTCCGCCAAATGCCCCCCCATGTAATCACCACGGAACCACCACCTTATTGCCTTTTTTGAAGTGTTGTTCATGGCGAATGTCATGCCAATAACTGTAATCCGTCAGGACCGTCTAAATTCCACTACTTTTCATCAGAAAAGATAACATTGAACCATTCGTGCGTCCAGGTTACGTGATCTACAACAAATTTTTCTCTTGCTTGCAAGTGGTGCATCTTCCATGCAGGTTGCACTTGACCTGTTTAATACAGTATTATGTAGGAAACAACGTATTTATAAACATTCACCCATTACTAATAATATTGTATGCCGTTGTATATGCTATACCTTTAGTGTACCCAACATTGGACATTGATTTTAGGACTCTCCAAACTGTCATTCTTGAGGGTTGCGATGGCACAGAAGCAGCTAATTTTCCTACAGACGTTGGGTTTTTAACCATTTCACGCATCAAAACCCTTTTATCTCGTCCAGTAAGGGGAGGAGGTCTTCCAGTTGTTTTCTTTTGGCCAAAGTAACTATTTTTTCAAGTAATTATAAATAACTTTTTCAGAATGTTGTAACTGTACGGCAATTTCTTTTACAGAGGCATGTCTTTGCCGAAGACCGTCAGTTTCCCCTTTGCCGAAGACCGTCAGTTTCCCCTTTGCCGACGAATATTTTACCACAACCCAAAACTAGTAATGATAAATCATTCTTCAGCTGAAATTATTTTATGGAAATTCGTATTCTCTCCCACTGGCTATCATTTCGGGACAGTCCGTTTTTAGTTTTCTTTTTATTTCCCTTTTCCAGAAAATGGAATCTTCTTCAAAACATAATGTATTACTTTATTTTAAGATTGTTTAACCATTCGTAAAATAAAATGTGATTCTGTTATTTTCTTTGCTATTTTCTAAAAAAGCTACACCAGCTATCTTTTTGGGACAGACTGTAGTTCATTCCTAGTGTAATGATCTTAACGTTTCTCTTGAATTAAATTATCCTATAAAGAAAAAAAAAAGCGTCTGCAGACCGGAGGTATTCATATACACTATATGATCACAAATATCCGGACACATGCACGTTTGCGCTCTAGCCACGATTTCATGGAAATCAATAGGGCGTTGCACATCCCTTTGCCCGAATCACAGCTTCCACCCTTCGGGGAAGACTTTCCACCAAATGTTGGTAGGTACTTTCCGGAATGTTCCTCCATTCCTCCCGAAGAGCAAGAATCAGTTCAGGTACAGAAGTTGGCCGATGTGATCTGGCCCGCAAGCGTCTTTCCAATTCATCCCACAGACTCTCTATAGGATTGAGGTCGGGACTTTGTGCCGGCCAACCCATTTCTTCGACCCCTGAGTCCGCAAACCACTGCTGTACACGCCTCGCTTTGTGGCACGGAGCATTGTCGTGTTGGTAGAGAAATGGCCCGTTTCCGAAAAATTGCCACAACGTTGGAAGTGCACAGTTGTCCAAAACATTTAGATAACAGTCGGAGTTCATGATTCTTTGCACAGGAACGAGCTGGCCCAGTCCGTACCATGAAAATGAGCCCCACACCATGACTCCTCCTCCTCCGAACTTGACTGTGGGCTCTGTGCACTCAGGTAAGAAGCGTTCTCCAGGTATGCGCCAAATCCAAACTCGTCCATCAGATTGCCAGAGTGTGTAGCGAGATTCGTCTGTCCACATCACACGTTTCCATTGGTCCATTGTCCAGTTTCTGTGGGTTTTGCACCACTCCAGACGTCGCTTGGCGTTGACCCTGCTGATGTGGGGCTTGTGGGCAGCAGCACGGCTATGGAATCCCATCGTGTGCAGTTCCCGACGAATTGTCGTGGTACTGGCATCATTTGCAGAGGCGTTTCGAAACTGTGGCAATTTTTTCCGCCGAGGACTTCCGGTTGCTGCGGGTGACACGACGAAGCACTCGACGGTCTCTGTCCGTTAGTTTCTTGGGTCTACCGGTTCGTTGTTGAGCTGTTGTTGATCCCCGGGTCTTCCATTTCAAAATGACATCGCCTACTGTTGACTTGGGTATCTGAAGAAGGCTGGAAATGTCACGCACGGACTTGCCGCATAGGTGACATCCAACGATGGTTCCACGTTGGAACTCAGAGCTCTGCCGAACGACCCATTCTTGCCAATGTCCAAGCAGAGTTGTCTGAAGGTGTGTGAAGCTATTTAAATGATGTGCAAGTTATTATCATGTGACATTGGGCCAATCGATGATCTGTGAGGGGTGTCCGGATATTTTTGATCATATAGTGTATTTTACATGCGCTTATATATACGAGGGTTAGAACTTCAATAGCGGCAACTGATACTAAAGAAATACCTGCTTCGAAGTTTGTCCTTCAATGCAGTCACCAGCATTGTGAATAACCCGTTTTCACCGATGTGGAAGTCGTAGGATGCCTTTAGCAGCACCTTTGGTGTTGATAGTTCGAATGGAGCGGTTTACTGCCTGAAGAATCTCTGAAGAATCTTAGGGAATCAAGTCGAACTTACAAGGGCTCAAGTCCGGGGAGTATGGTGGATGGTACAGCACTTCCCTGCCCCATCGATCGAACAAATCAGCCACAGCTTGCGCTGTATGCGGCCGAGCATTGTCCTGCAAAATGATGGGTGGTTTCTGCAGAATGTCGCCGCTTCTTTCTCAAAGATGGTCGCAGGTTGTGTTCTAAAATAAGAACAGTAATACTGAGCACTGACAGTCTGTCCTTGGGAAGCGGTATGCTTTTGGATAACACCATCACACTTGTACACGAGAATCACCATAACGTTCACTTTGCTGGGGTTATGACGAACTTTTGATTTTCGTGGTAATAATACGGCGTAAGAAAGCCAGAATGTGCAGCACACTAGTATGCACTAATCCTGTCTCTCGGGCCAGCTCACGAATGGTTTGGCGACACATGTAACGCGGTCAGAGCACACACTTCTTCGTCACTGACCGTAGAACGACCTGGGCGACGCATGTCTGCCACATTTTGGCGCCCTTGGTTGAAGGTTTTCACCCACCTTGCCACTGTTCTATAAGGCAATGCGGATTTCCCGCAGGCCTCTTGCAGACCTTGATGACACTGTCGTTCTGTACGACCTCAGGTACATTGAACCTTTATCCAAATCTGTTGTTCATGTTTCGTAAACATCGTGACTACCTACTTTAGGCTGCCAGCTCAAACGAGGCTCTGTTCTTCCCGTCAATGTGCATGCGCGTGTTTGAGAAAACGAAGAGTCAATTTGCTCTTGAGGTCAATAGGTACTGCCCTAATGTGTGCTGTCGATAACATTCTTTGCTTCCGTTGCATGGCGTCTGCACAGTAGTGTTGCCACTATTAAAGTTTCAACCCTCATGGTATAAGCTAATTTTTGGCCGCAATCACACGATATTCGTTTGGGCCTGCCCTCAATTTCTGATAACGTGAGCTGGTATGCTTGCCATACTTCGTCACGCCACGTGATTCCAGCAGGGAAGTGAGCTGTATAAGCAGGCCTCGCAACTGACATCCCATTCATCCTAAAAAGCCTGTAAGCAATTTAAGTCGGAATTTTATGTACACCAGGCAAATTCTCCCATCAGGGTCTTAAAGCCATTGCGGTGTAATGAACAGCGCAATATAAGATGGCTAAAAGTTGTATGACCCCCTTTTTAAGAACTGGAACAGTGTTGGTAGTGCAAAAGTGAATACGTGATTTGATAAATAATCCAAGTCCATGACATTGGCCATATACGAGGGGCATTCAAATTTGACCTGGAATTTATTTTTTGTAAATTTCCTTGTTATAAAAATCTAACTTTCATTGTTGTGATGGCAACTATCGCCTGGCATGCAGATACAGGACCACTCATCCGGTTGCCATGACAATTGACTGTTTAAATAAAATGGCGAACAGCGATGTATCGACCAAAGTGGAACAACGAATAATCAAGTTTCTCCACAACGAGGTGTGAACGCATTTGAAATTCATCACCATTCACTGAGTCATGTTTGTCGAAAGTGATCGGGACTGTATTCTGGGACATTAAGGATATCATTCATGTCGATTTTCTGGAAGAACGTGGAATCATAAATGCACCCTACTACTATGTCATTTTGAGGATGTCCCTGACGCCAGCACGAAGGAAAAAGTGGCCAGGACTCCTTACCAGTGGTGTTTGTTTTCTGCAAGACAATGCCAGACCACACAGCCAAACTGCCTATGGACACACTGCCGGAACTCAAATGGACATTTTACCATATCCTCCATACATCCCGGATCTTTCCCCTTGCTACTATCACCTTTTTGGGCCATTGAAAGAGCTCTTGGGAGGACAGATTCGGCTCCAATGGGGAAGTGAAAAAGGCTGTCCTGACGTGGTTTCGACATTAGCCTGAAGATTTCTACAGAACCGGTATCCAGATGCTCCCAGAACTCTGGAGAGAAATCATTGGTGTGTGTGTCTGTGTGTGTCTGTCTGTCTGTCTATCTGTGTGTGTGTCTGTGTGTTTGTAGTTTCCTGATATAAAAAGTCCAGGTCAAATTTGAATGCCCTTCGTATATGCACTGAGTGGCTAGTTTATTAAGAACACCCATGCAAATCCGTTGGATGGCAATTACTACGTATCAGTTGGTCACGTGACAGTCGGTACCAATAAAAAGCGACAACACACCTGTCAACTGCAAGTGGTTTGACCATTACCATAGGGATAACAAAGGATCTGAGCGACTTCGAGCGCAGGATGATAGTCGGTGCCTGGCGAGGTGGACTATTTCCGAAACCGCACGTCTTCTAGATTTTTCCCGAACAACCATTTCAGGGGCTTAACAGGACGGGTTAAACAGCCAAAATATAACCAGCCAGGGACAAGCCTGTGGTCGCAGACGACTCGTCGATCCAAGGGGTGAGCGTAGGATGGGAACGCTTGTTCCTGCGAATAGAAACGTCACGACTCGTCTACTAACCGTGGAGCACAACACTGGACCGCAGAATAACATCTCTGAACGCACTACACGCCGTACGTTGGCAAGGATGGACTAAAACAGCCGACGGCCAGTCCAGGTGCCTTTGATCTCCACTCAAAACCGCAAAAAACGTCTCCAATTTGCCCGTGATCACCAACACTGGACCGTCGACGACTGGAAGGTCTGCTGGTCAAACGAATCCAGTTTCCTATTGCACCATGCAGATGGCCGAAGCAGAATTTGGAGACAACAGCACGAAGCGATGAACCCCTCCTGTCTGGTTTCCACTGTTCAGGCTGGTGTCGGCTCAGGTCTGGGGAATGTTTTCCTGGCATACTCTTGGTCCACTGATACCTGTAGAACAACGCCTTAATGGTCAGAGTACCTGAACATTGTTACTGACCACGTTCATCCCTACATGGCTACCGTTTTCCCCATCGGAAGGATATTCCAGCAGGACAATGCTTTGTGTCACAAGGCTCGTATCGGCACGGAATGGTTCCAGGAGCATAATAATGAGTTCAACTTACTCCTCTGGCCACCAGTCCCCGGATTGGAAACCAATCGAACGTCTTTGGGATGAGCTGGAACGGGTTATTCGAGGCATGGGTTCACCAGTATCCAATAAGCATCAACTGGGAGCAGCTGTTGCATCCGTATGGACAAACATCACGGAATAATGCTTTCAGCGGCTAATTGAGTTCATGCCACGGCGAATTTGTGCTGTTATAGTTGGTAGGAGTGGCGCAACACAGTATTAGGGGGATATTCCTAATAAACTGGCCACTCGGTGTATATTTTTGAAGGTGAACTCTATAATCTATAAAAGTTCAACTGAACTCCTCATTCTAAGCTGATAAGAACGATTCGAAGCTTGTAACGATTTGACAAGCAACCCAAGTGCGGAAAGTTCTCCTTTTCTAAAAATGTTAATTTGTGAACTTATATATTTATCAAATCACATGTCTATTATCTAGAATATTCTAGTACTACAAATATAACTAACAGTCCGAGCTCATTCCACGAAATGCAGCCCCACACAATCACGTTATCACTAACTTAACAGTTGAGACGACGCATTGCAGCATGTAACTAAATGCAAGCATATTACATGCCCAGGAGCGACTATTGGATGGCAACCTGTCGCTCTATAACATTTATTTCCATTGTCCAAACTAGACCTTGTTTGCGTTTTTGTCAGTTATCGTTTGTTTGAATACAGCTAGTTGGCGGTATAAATTCATTTTAATAGAGCTCTGTATGAATCGTCTTAACTGCAAACGTTAACGCCTGTGGACTCTGGAAGTTTTGGTCTGCCCTACCTTTTCTTGACTGTCATGGCATTTTCGCGTTTCCATTTCATAATTGTATATTTCATAGTTATTAACCAAGAATGCTCTAATTTGGCCGCTATAGCACGCACAGAGACGTTAATCAAATGTGCTAAAATGATACCTCTTTGGCAGTCCGTTAACTCGGCACGTACGTTCATGTTTGGTTGCAACAAAGCTTAAGCAGTGTTATCTGTGCCATAACTACCATAACTTTCTTCCCTTTCGCTCCTGTCAAGGGGATATACAAGCTGTAATCGTAACGACTCTTCCTCGTCTGTGCCTCGATTCAGTGATGAACGGCAGTTTATTTATTTTTTATTTATTTATATTTATTTATTTATTTATTTGGTAAGGAAATACAATAGCATCTGCCCGGGGCCAGTATGGCCAAACGACCGACGAGTTTGGTCCCCGGAAGATGCAGACAAATTGTAACAGTACAAAATAATAAATTATGCATTGTAATTGATAAAATATATAATTAGAAACAAAGGATAAAATTTTGGAGTTATCATTAAACGAATTCAAGTAAAATTTAAATTTATCAGAATGGAGAAAAGAGGCAGAATATTATATAATTGGTAATGAAGTATGACAGTGAGGGTGGGGGAGAATAGGGTTTGCGCTTACTCTTTGAGGATGGGCTAAACGCTTGATGGTTTATCAGTTTCTTGGGCCATTAAGTAGCCCGTTATTGTAAGAGAAACTGGAGGAGCCCCCGAAGAAGCTCGTTCATCTAAAATGGTCATAGCGTATGGTAATTAATGAGTATAAACATTAACTAATCTCGCTCCACGAATGGACTGATCCAGCTTGAGACCAAGCAAAATCAACACTGGCTTTCCAAAGGCCTCCTGCACATTCCCTACTGAAATTCGATGTTCTAATCTTCTGATCATGTATCTTAGTCTTGCACAAGTTTTCCACTCAACTTGGGGATCCAGAGCGGATACATGGTAATGGAGTCATTCACCTACACTGCCCTGCCAAAATATATGGAAAATCCTCTTCACATAACCTTAAAAACACAGTGTATGATGCATTCAGTAGCATGTTGAACCATCTTTTGCTGCAATGGGTACTGCAACAACGACGAGGAACGATGTCGACAAGTTTTTTTGGTTTTTTTTTTCACTCTGCCTTTAAACGATCAAATAACTGTTGAATAACAAAGAGGAAACTGATTGGCCCTCTATCATGAATTTTGTGGGAAGGTTTATCGGGGCCAGATGCGGTGTAGTACTGAAATTACGGGAAAGGAATACTTGGCCGATATTAAATCAGGAGAGTGGAGAAGTCAAGTGTTGCTAAACATGTTGCCGTTCAGATATGACACCATTCACCGAACTTTTTAGACACACAATGTATGGTTATGTACAGGGTGCATTATGAAAGTAATGCGTATTTTCCGGGAAAAATAGGTTTATTGATCCGCTTGGTACAAATGATTAAATTTCTTCAAAGTAGTCTCCTCCTGCATCAATACACTTGCGGAGACTATTCTGCCACGCCTGGAAGGCACCCTGGAATTCCTCGACTGGAATGTTTTTCAGGAACCTCGTAACATGAGCTTGGATGTTCTCCACCGACTCCCAGTGCTTTCCCTTCAGCTCTCTTCAGTCGAGGGAAAAAGTGTCACACGGAGCCAAGTCAGGGCTGTAAGGAGGCTGGGGCACAACGGGGGTCTTGCTCCGGGTCAGGAAGTTGATGACGAAGGCCGTGTGGCTGGGGGCATTGTCGTGGTGGAGCTTGAAGACGTCTTTGATGTCAGGCCTTCTGTTGCATTCTTCCCAAGCTGCACCCAAAACTTGATCGCGTACCGCTGTTCAGCGAACTCTCCATCGAGCTGACACACAATCGAAAAACAGACTTCGTGCGAAGGCACGTCCTACCGCTCCTACTGCTCGGAGCGAACTGAGACCGGGCGCGTTTGGAAGGGCAGACCTCTCACCACATTATTCGACCAGTCCGAGCGCGCTGCGATGGATAGTCGCGTCACAATAAAATTATGCGCATTACTTTCATAATGCACCCTGTATGGTCAAATTTTTTCGTTTTCGCGGTTTATTTTGAAAGAAACAAAATGTTGCACTCTTATTTTGCAAGCATCTATAATAGCTTCAGATGAGTAACATACTTCAATATGGTGGAAATCTGTGACGTACTTGTTCGAGGGATTCCCTTATTAGTTCAGCTTAGTAGAGGAGTGTTGAAGAAAAAAAGACCAGAGTTGATCATTCAGAAGATGTAGGGAAGGAGTGAACTTGTTGGTTCTCGTTTTCTACTGAAAAATACCACAAATGTGATCGAAAAAAGCTTTTATAGGAATGTGGACTAACAGGGAATTCGTTATTATAAAAAGATATGGAAAAGTAAATTTTTTATAACTTTTATAATAGTGATATTGGCTAAAATTCAATTTCGTATCTCTTACTGGAGATTAACCAAAAACTAATCACTTTACCCTGCCCTCCCAACAGTAAATTCATCCCTACAGGGCGACACAAAAAATAACGAACTTTTGAAATGCATAGTGGCAGCCATGTACAGATGGCAGCACGGGAACAGTGATCTTGAGGTACAAACTCGCGATGGGTCAGTAGAACGGTCAACAGCGTGCTTTCGCCTTAAAAATGTTTTACAAAAACAATGATAATTTGGTAAGTTCCGACGTCATCTAAAGTGTAATTTTCAGAACTGTCTCTTAAAAGGCAAGTTCTAATGGTTCAATTCATATTGGATTTCTTATGTTTATTTTCAAAAGTTCCCGTTTATTTTATGTCGCCTGTATTCGAACAGTTATTGTCTCTTGATATTATCCTACGAGGGGCGTTCAATAAGTAATGCACTACAATTTTTCATTTTTAGTTGGAAAAATAAAATATTTAATGTCTACCTTCCCGCACTTGCTGCATTTTCGTCTTCCAAAAGTTACCATCGAAAAGGACCAGGAGTCTTGAGAGGTGCATTCCAAACGGAGCAGTAATTGATTTGTTGGCGGAAAAGGAGACTGCATCAAATATTCACACGCTCTTAAGGAATGTCTATGGAGACAATACCAGATTAAAAGCCAGTGTTTGGGCGCAGAGTCTGTCATCAGAAAAGGACATTGGCTGCGACACAGGCCAGAAGACTGATACCGCACAAACATACAACACGCTCTTAGTACAGGGTGTCCCGTAAAATGTCCATCTTCTGCCACAGTACACTCTCAACACCGACGTCGAACAGAGCGACATCCGACTAGATTTGTAGCTAATGAAACATCATTGATGGAATTTTCAATCTGGTCTCTTAATTCCGTCAGTGTTTGTCGATTTGTGTACAGTGTTTCTTTAAAGTTCCCCAAAGGTAGAAGTCGAGAGGGGTTAAATCGAGGCGGGAAATCCGTAGCACTTCCTCTTCGTCTGTTACCCTTGTTGGCAGTGGTGTGCCAAATTCAACCCTCCAACGTCGTTGGACCTCAACAACGTTCTCCACCTTCCAATAATATTTCAGTATCCGTTTAGGGTTATCGAATAAAGTCCCACCGTCATTTTGGTTTATGAACTTGTTGCTATGCTTTTCCAGCGCCGTCTGGATCGTACACAACAAACCTTTTATTTCTATCTCATTTCTTTGCTGAGCTATGTTTCAAAGAGTGTATACTTCAATTTGGAACACTCTGTATAGAGGTAGTGTAGGGCCATATGATTTACAATCAGACTTTGGATATTCGCGGATGTTAGTCACTGCAAATGGTAATATATGCTTATTTATGTAGTTGAACCTAAATAGGACTCCAGTCATGTTCCCGAACACTTTAATTTCATTTAAAAATTAGCTTAATACATTGCCTTGAAAGAAAAAGCAACAAATGCTTGATGTAAAAGAGTGCAGTATCGCCTAAGGGATATTTGTCACACTAGTAAAGGCATGAAAACTTGTAAATTACTACGAAAATTAAACAAACACTTCCGAAGAATTTTTCGAGGATTTAGCGGATGTGCGAAAATATCTGATATATATAAATTCACTTCCAATTTGGAAGTTCCAAAGAAATTTTAGCGGATCTGAATTTGCGAATCATGAAGCGCGAATATCCGAGGTCTGACTGAAAGTGGAGATTGTCAAAAAATAGGTTTTTGTACCCAGAGAATTAAAGAAATAGGTGATATAATTAAAGCTTCAATAAATCAAACCTGTATACGAATTAAAGGAACACTGAAAGCACTAATCCACATGATAATTTTTATTGACTCAGATGTACATTTCGGAAACCAAATTATCATGTGGATTAGTGTTTTCAGTGTTCCTTTAATTAGTATACTGGTGTCCAGTTTCTGGCTTTTATTGTTTAAATCAAACCTGCTTTGAGAAATGAAATGTATGCATTACTTATTACTGTATATAAAAGTAGGAGTTGTGATATAAGAACATAAATAAAATAAATAATAGAAACAATGAAAAAAAGTCACCCAATAGATAAATGTAAAGGTTGAAGGACTAAACACAATTGAAACAAAGGTCTTGTGGAGTTTACGTAGATGAAACACAGAAGAAACTAAGATCTTGTGGAGAAATGTTACACGAACACAGGGAGGCACACAGTTACAGGTGAAGGTCTGTGTTGAAAGTTCGATGATTCGTAGAAGTTTGTCATCTACGTGTCTACGAATCATCGAACTTTCAACATAGTCCTTCACCTGTAACTCTGTGCCTCCCTGTGTTCGTGTAATATTTCTCCAAGATCTTCGTTTCTTGTTTCATCTACATAAACTCCATAAGACCTTTGTTTCAATTGTTTCGTCCTTCAACCTTTACATTTATCCAATGATTGACTTTTTTTCATTGTTTCTATTATTTTATTTATTTTCTTTTAATTAAATGGAGTTTTATTTATTTTTTAATTAATATATTATATGCATTACTTGTTGAACGATCCTCCTAATTATGGCAGTACAGTAATTGTTGAAAATTTTTGGCCATAATACTAACAGCTTTCTCAACTTTCTCTAAGTCTTAACACTTTTTTAAAAAAAATTGTTTAACCTTTCATTTTCTTTTTGTACAGGACAAAGAAATTTTACGAATATATTGGAATCCTAATATGACTATTGTTTTGTTTTCTAATTCACGATGTAATAACTATTGGAATATGTTTATTTCAGGCGATGACAGCCTTGTATAAAATGTCAAACAAAATTATAAAAATGTACTGGACTGTATATTTTGTTTAAGAAATTACCAAAATACCCCATTAAAATTAAATTTTATGTAATCAGCCTACTCCTTTTGAAATTTCAGTTCCTGAATTTGTTTAATAATCGTTCATTAAGTTTGTTTTTAAAATACTGGAGTTAATAAATTGTACAATCCAAATCTTGATTTGCACTTTATTACTGAGCAAATGTTTTGCTTTAGTTGGGGTTTATTATGGATGTGATGAGTAAAATTTGGGAAAATGAAACTGTCCTCATTAACGGATCAGGCATAGTAAGTATAAAAGCTCTCGGGAAAACAAAACCATTTCAATGTATGTCAACTGTTTGATTTACAGGCAAATGCCGTCAGAATGGACCTTGTCTGGACGCAGTGTTGTCAAGTCGAAAGAAAGTACCACCTAGATTAGATACAAAATCCCCTAAAAACTCTATTAAAAATCCCTTATATCCCCCCCCCCCTAAAATTAATGTGACAATTCAAATTTTTAATGAATAATAACAATGAAGGGGATCTTATAATTATTTACTGACGTAATTGAAATAAATAGGTTTCAAAGCATAATTTTTTAACATTATACACAAAAGAGGCAATGAAAGTATGTTTGTCCGGTTTTTTAAGGAAACTTAGAAGGTATAAAGTTAAAATTTAACACAGCCTGGTCAGACGAATCGACATTCCTGATGTATCATGTTTATGGAAGGCTTAGAATACAGCCATGGACCCTTGACATCTGGAGCAAACTTTGCAAGGTGCTGAAAGCGGATTAAGGATGTGAGGAATATTTTCTTGGCATGAATTGGATCATTAAGAAATAAGAACTGGAGTTAATTCTCCGAACAGAAGTCAGATATTTGAAAAAAATGGAAAGAAAAATAAAGCGACCTGGATTCGAACCAGGAACCACGAGTACAGTGCTCGACGCCTCTACCAATTGGGTTATCACAAACATGATAAAGCAAGCCTGTCTCCAAATGTCTTGAAAGACTGCAAAGCAGTCAAGATGAAAGACTCAACTGATAAGGGCTGGCACCCGGCTCACAGATCGGGAATTCTTCCTATTCAAATCAGAAAGTTAATGAACACAGACGAGAAATTAATAAGAACTGGAGTTAATTCTCCAAACATAAAGTCAGATATTATTTGAAAAAAGAACGGAAGGAAAAATTCTGCAACTTGGATTCTAACCAGGAACCACGAGTATCACGCTCTTGATGGTTTGGATAGGAGAATTCCCAATCTGAGCCAGATGCCAGCCCTAGCATTGGGTCTTCCATCATGACTGCTTTGCAGATTTAAGACACTTGGAGACAACCTTGCTGTACAATGTCTGCGATAGCCCAATTGGCAGAGGTGTCGTGCATGATACTCGTGGTTCCAATCCAGGTCGCACAATAATATTTACTATTTATTATTTACTTGTGAGTTCATTCACTTTCTGATGGTTTGGAGTGGAGAAATTCTCTATCTGCGGACCAGGTTCCCGTCTCCCATTGGGCTTTCAACCGTGACAACTTTAAGACACCTTGAGACAGCTTGGCTGTCCGTGGTGTCTGCGATAGCCCAATTGGTAGAGGCGTCGGCCATGATAATCGAGGTTCCTGGTTCGAATCCGGGTCGCAGAATTTTTCCTTCCATTTTTCAATCGAAAAACCATTATCTGATCTTGTTTGGTGAATTAAGTCTATTGGACTGTCTCCAATGCCATAATCACGAGCCAACGCAAACTAGTAAACAACAGGTTCTCTCGGTGGCGCTGGTTAGGCACAATCACTGACCTATATAAAATAACTGGATGGCGCATCCGGCGAAAAACAGACGCCACCGGAAGTTGCCATCCGCCATCTTAGTAGGGGCATAGCCTACAATAATCCGCCCTGCGATGTATGAAACGTCGAACATCGACGTTTAAAGCTCGATAAATCGAATATTTTCATCGATGTGTTTCGATGTTTAATAATTTAGGAAAGTTTTCACCTTGATTCGTCACTGATATATTAAATTTAAACAAAAAACCAGTATAGAATAAAATTACTCAAGTGATTTCTAGAGTACACGCATTTCATATACAGAAAGAGTTGACAAGATCAGGGTATTTTGTTGATGGTATTCCCTGCAACAGAGAAAAGCCTCTCAAGGAACCCAGGTTGCCTGAACAACGAGAAATTTCACCGCAATATCACAGATTATAGTTAAACTTTTGCAAGCTTGACCAGACTTGGAAGTGGGTCAGAATCATGAGGATGAAGTGGAGCATCAAGAAACTATTTCAAATTTAAATGTAATCCACCCCCTCCTACAACTGAAGCATCAGCATTTAACACTTCGATTTTTCGTGTCGACCAAATGCTAATGCTTCAGATTTTTAAGTCAGGATTTGTGGCAGTATGCTCTAGTTCACACTGTTGAAAACATTCGCTGTAATTCATTGTTTACAAAATTTATAGCAGAAGCACAAGAGGAACGGCACTTAAAATCTGCTTTTTTAAACCTGGGGTCGAGTAGTGTTGCCACCACAGAGTAAACAGAGCGATCATGCAGCATTAGATGTTAGCCAGCTGCGTCGCCACCGGAAACTCTCGCGCAGCCATCTTTTGGTGGGACTCTGATCGCAAATGCCACGGTACTTTCCATGTGTTTAGGCACGTATTTGAGGGTGGGGAACGGTTTTTCCTACTTTAGCTACCGTGGAATGAGTGAACAACATGCCAAACAACTGCGTGCATACGGATGCAACATAGAACAACAAAAGACAGCGGGTTATCTTTTCACAGGTAAAGAAAAGAGAATTGTAAGTCATCGT
This sequence comes from Rhysida immarginata, assembly GCA_023313115.1. Classification (NCBI taxonomy): domain Eukaryota; kingdom Metazoa; phylum Arthropoda; class Chilopoda; order Scolopendromorpha; family Scolopendridae; genus Rhysida; species Rhysida immarginata. The sequence goes on from JAHWFO010097475.1 coordinate 550,001, forward strand.
GCGTTATATGGGTTAATCGTGGGTCGTTTTCAATCCATGCCCAAATTGCTGCAAATTATATCACCAACCTTTCTTTGTGTCCCCAACATTAAAAATGTTTGTTTGATAAAAATATCAAAGAATTTCAGTCATTTTTCAACAGTATTATCAATGTAAGACGCTGGTAAATGCGTTCAAAAAGTTCACTTTTAGATTATTAAATATATACTGGAGATGACCTCCAAACATGTAATAATTTTTCTATCGAAAAATGGAAGGAAAAGTTTTGTAATCAATATTTTGCCCACTTTCTGACTACTTACAGCTCTGTAACTATCCCCAACGGCGTCTTACAGATGACAATGCATGTTTCACTAGTCTTTCATTTATTGGTAAGTTATTTAATACGTATTTAAGTTTAATATGTATACAGTGCAATCATGACGTAACGACTACCTGTATTGTTGTTTATTGTTATCGTTGTTAATTTGATTATCAGTGCTAGCAAAGTTGTTGATTGTGGTGAGCATTGTTTATGATTAGCCAGCATAAAGTTATTTTAAACGTTTACCCGATATCAGATGGCAGATTTCCAAGGTATTTTTGAATTTTGTAGATATCAAATAAAAAGCTTAATTCTTATAAATAAAGACTAAAAAGAATAAAATAAAATATATAAAATAAAAATTTTAAAGCACACACCTTAAAAAATTCAGAAAAATGTAAAAAAATCGAATTTAAAAAAAAAGGTAAAAGTGTGGTGGCGAGTTTAATATTAAACTTCTATACAGGGCGTTTCAAAATTATGTACAATAAATTTAGTGACATATTCTTCAGGTCAAAAGAAGACGAAAATGTTCTATAGCACTTTGTCTGTCTGGAAACGATTTGTTTGCGAGCAATCCAATATCATGCAGTAGGGAAGCACGGTAGTTAGCGGACGATATTTTAGCAGTTCCAGCGTTTCGACCCAACACTAGGTTGAGTGGTTTGTTCCATTTAAACCTATTTTAGGATTCTTCCATTAGTTGTGTACGGTTGTTTCCATTACTGTAGTTTCACTACTGTACATCCACTAGGAATATCAATTTCAGAACGTTTGCGTGCTTTGACATACGCATTACGATTTACGTAAAAAAAAAAGTCATGTACACGTATTCCAGTGCAGAATACACTGACATGCACCTAATGTATGGTCTTGCGGACGGAAATACTGTGGAAGCAAGAAGACTCTACCAAGAACGCTTTCCGAATAGAGGTTTGCCAAATAACCGAACATTTGTATCTGTCGACAGACATTTGAGGGAGCGTGGTTCCTTTGGCCGTCAAACAGGACAAGGGCGGCCTGTAGCACATTCTCCGGATGAGGAGGATGTGATAATTGACATCATACATGATGAACCACAGACAAGCACCCGTCGTATTTCTTCCATGGTAAACATTCCGCACTTACCTGTTTGGCGCATTCTTCACCGTCAGCTTTTGCATCCATACCAACTGCGACGAACTCTACCATGACATCAGACGGTCGCTCATGCAACGAGCCGAAGCGTGCGTGCGAGCTGGTGGCGGGCACTTTGAATAATTCCTGTAATTTGGAGCCACGGGTTTAGTTGGCTGTATCGCGTAAATAAATCGTTTTCAGACAAAGTGCTATAGAACATTTTCGTCTTCTTTTGACCTGAAGAATATGTCACTAGATTTATTGTACATAATTTTACAACACCCTGTATTAATATTAGACTCCGAATTCTATTGTTAACAGCGGCAAAAAGTGAAGCAAATTGAGCCATGACAGTTCTGGGCAGGAGTGAGCCGTGGAGTAATTAGCTGTCTGGTGGCTTTGTTTTTGAAAGTTTTGGCCCGAGGAATAATTAATTCAAAATCATTCCTCAAAGTTGTTCTGCATACAACTGTACAAACGGACACGAAAAAGGATCAGGAATCATTTTCCACAAGCATAAATCAAAAATACGTAACTAAAATGAAAATACATAACTGAAACGAAATTGAAATCATAATCGAAAAATTGTTTATAAAATATAATAAAATACTTCAAATACAGAGTAAACGAAAAGATAAACTTATCACTCCGTGATCGGCGTGTGAAAGAATTCTTAATCAGCTACTCTCATGTTTAGCCATGTGTTTTGCATCATCTTCACTCAATTTCGGCCATGACAGTTCTGGGCATGGAGCTTCCCAATTTGCTTCAGATTACAACAGTCGCTTCGGAGTCTATCTTTAATATACGTCATTGCTCACAACAGACACCATGGAACACATAGGGGTGCATGGTGAACATAGGCATGCTCCGGACGAAGTGGCCATTAAACAAGCTAAATGCCGGAGAAGGATGAATGATAGATCGAACAAAGAACGGATAAGAAGGAAAGGCTCGCGTAGACGTAAGTGGCGCCGCCCAAGTCTGGCGGGAAATGTCTGTTGCAGAGAAGCCCCCGTTTGATGATCGGGCAGCTTTTATCACGTGATATAAATGCAGCCTTCACTTCTTAACCTTATACGTTTTTTGATTGTTTGTGCTGCTATAACAATGCATTTCAGCGCGGCCACAGCTTATCATATCTTGCTCGTGTGTTGCTAAGGGTAATACAATTGCCAAGCAATAAAACATCATTGCTACAAAATAACTTATGGCCACAAATGTTATTTTATCCTGGTCAGTAGGAAACTGTGAAAAGGATAATGATGAACTTTTATTGCCAACTTGAATTCGAAGCAGTTGCAAAGTCTTCTTTTGACTCAGATCCAATAACTCTAGACACTGAAAATCCAAATTTATTTGAAACAAATTTGGCTGCATACGTTGCAGGTTTTTTAGCCAAAAAAATACTTGAAAAAATTAATTCATTGACTGCAATTTTTTTTTTATAAAAATATGTTATATCTTTTCCACGGTCTAATTTTTGTGGTGTCTGCTTTTAAATCACTTTTGAAAAAGTAAGTGAATAAAAGTAATGTTAAAATAAACATTTGCTTTCTTTCTAACGTATATTAAAAATTCCAGAATTTTTTTAAAAAAAATACGAGATTTAATTATAAAATAATAATCTTTTAATATAATAAATCGTGTCAGTAAATAAATGAGAAAATAAATGAACAATAATTTAATTTAGCATTTTAAAACTAAATAAAAAAAACTTTTTCAGGTATAGCAAAGCATTTGCTGCCCTCTTTGACATGAGCGAGAGCTTCTCTGCATACCACTTTCCCGCCAGGCTGTGGCGGCGCTAGGATCTACAAACTTCGGTTCAAGTAGAACTAAGGATCTACACTAAATCAAGTAGAGCTTTCATTCTTTTCCTTAACGTTCTTTGGTTCGAAGCAGTCAAACGACCCTCCCTCCATTGTGTACGCAGAAGTGGTGCGCGATCTATCAGCTGAGGCACGAGCTATACTACCAGCAGCAGATTCTATAAAGAGAACTATCTAATATACTAAAACTCTTGCGTGTATTTATTTATTTATCTGTAATTCTATCTCCTCCTAGACGGTTTGAGCTAGCGACTTGAAATTTTCAGGGCAGGCTTATCAATAAAGGACCTGTCTGAAATGGCACCGGTCCCTTGGATAATTTACATTTTTGGCATATTTTGCATGCTTGTATGTACGTATTAAGTGTCTTTATTGAGGGATGGCCAGTAGTATTGCTTCCTAAGTGCATATATAGTTTTGTTTACTTCCTTGTGCCCTGCAAGGTTATTGTCATGGGCCATTTCGATTATTTTTGTTAACATGTCTTCTCCGACACCTATTTTGCCTTTAACTCTACGAGAACTGTCTTTCTTGTCCTATTTATTAAACCAAAGTAGCATCCCTTCCCATAATTCGAAATACCCTTTTTTGAAAATTATTTTATTATTTCTTAAGTTTTGAAGCTTATTCCTTAAGAAAGGGCTATTTTTCTGGGATGTCTTAATGTCTTCTTGTAGAGTATTGGAGTTTATTTTTATAATCCCTAGGCACTCCCTGACACTAAGTCGATATTAGTAGTTGGCCACCACATTATTTTCACCAGCAAAATGACTAACGATGAGGTTATACTCTTGGACCTCAAGTGACGAACGAAGAAGTCTTTGATTCATCTGACCCAGATTGGATAGAAAAGATAAAGGCTTGTGGTCTGAAAGTAGATGTATGGGAAAGCCGAGAACCATGGGACGAAATTAGCATAAAGCAAGAACTATAGCTAATAGTTCTTTCTCAACTGTGCTATAGTTTCTTTGGGCTCCCTGAAGCTTGGTGCCAATGAAAGCTATGGGCTTCATGCCCCCATCTGCCTCTTGTTGCAGAACGGCCCCTACAGCTACATCAGAAGCATCTGTGTGTAAAAAAAAAAAAATCCTTGTTGTAGTTTGGCGAGACCAGGACCAGTGGCTGGCTTAGGATTTTCTTAATTTCAAATGCCATGTGGCATTCTGAGGACCAAACGAATTTTCTGTCCTTTTTAGTTAAGTCTATTATAGGGGATAGGATCCCTGATAAGTTTGCAATAAAAGGCCGGTAGAAGTTTGCCGCACCATTAAAGGATCTCACTTGCTTGACATCGGTAGGAGGTTGTAAATTCATGATAGTTTTCATATTTTCGGGATCGGGTTGAAGACCTTCCTTGGATATAATAGGTCCAAGATATGTTACTTGAGACATCATTATCTTAAACTTCGAGGGTTTCATAATGTTGTTTTCTTTGAATTTTCGAAATAACCATTCTAAGAGCTCCAAATGTTTCTCACATGTTTTGGAGTAAACTAATACATCATCCTGAAAGACATAAATGCCTTGTGCTAGGCAGTCATACAGGATGTCAGTCATAAAGGACTGAAACGTGTGGGCCGAATTCTTTGTACCCTGGGGCATACGGCTAAGCTGAAATTTGCTCCGTGGTGTTTGGAATGCAAAGCAGTGGCGCAACTTTGGTATAATTGGGAGCTGATAGTAGCCCGAGCTCAGGCCAATGACACCGAACCAGGCATGTTCGTTTAAATCATGCAACAATTCGTGAATCTTCGGCATAGGGAAATCTAATGCCGTTGTCACATCATTTACTTTTCGGAGGTCCAAAGTGGCCCTTATGTCATCATTTGCTTTTTTAACTACATGCATCAGGGAGTTCCAATTAGATTTACTGGGTTCAATTATACCAGCTTTCTTGTATTGTTCAATCTTTTCCTTGAGAGCTGCCATGTGTACTGTGGTTATTGGGTATTGTCGGACAAAAATGGATTTTGTTTGATCTATAATAAATTCGACCAATACCTCTTTAATACCAATAAGTGACTCGGTTTCCTCAGCAAAATTGCTTCATATTTGGAGATCAAGTTATCAAATGCATGTTGATGGTCATTATCAAGTTCCCTTCGTTCTATCTGATTTATCAGTATGTTATTTGCTATGACAATTTCCTTGCTGATACTATCACAAAATTCAAATTTCGTGCTGCCAATTATGTCGCTCCCTAATATGACAATCCGTGATACATGCGGTCTGAGAGGTGATGTATTATAAATTTTTTGCCATAAAAACCTTTTTCACCTATTCTTATATCAGCCAGTACTGCTTCATTGATATGCGTTTTATCATTTATTCCTGCCAACGTTCTATTTTCCGGTACGTAAGAGACCCATCTGGCCAATTTTCTTGCAGTATCTGCATGCAAAATGCTTATCTGTGATCCCGTGTCTATAATCATCGGTATTTTATGATCACCTATCATGACTGTTATAATGAACAGGTGATTATCCCGGTTAGCATGG
>JAHWFO010097476.1:0-22876 GCA_023313115.1 Rhysida immarginata
TATATAATATTTGTTATGATTAGTGCATAGTCTATGGATGCGAGTTAACTGACCTAAAGGGATGTTACCCTTGCAATGGCGTGGATGGCAACTGTCATAGTGTAATTACTGGTGCTAGTCGGTGGGCTTCTTATACAGATTTGTAGACATTTTATTTTTAGTGATAGAGACGTCCAAAAAAAGGAACCGTCTTTAAAGTATAATTGTGAGAAAACTTGATGGAGTTAGAGTGGGTGTGATAAAAGATAGAAGTGAGTCTTCATTATGTAGCCTTATAAGGAAAACATCGTCAACATATTGCAGCCAAACCAACGGCTTCAAGGGAGACGTGGAAAGTAGTTTGGTTTCCACCTCCCCTATAAAAATGTTGGCTTAGTTGGGAGCCATTTTGGAGCCCATAGCCGTGCCACTGGACTGGGTATAATACTCATTGTTAAAAGTGAAGAAATTGGAGGTGAGGATGGTGCGAAGGAGAAGGCAGATGGTGGGAATAATGCCCTTATGAATCTCCCGAAGAACTTTATTGACGTGCTCACCAATGTCATTTGCGACTGCTGGAAATTTTTTTACTTCCCAGTGTCTTGGAAACAATCTATTGTGTTGAGTATCCCCAAGCAGGGACAAAATCCAGAAATTACCGACCTATTAGCCTGCTCCTGTCGATGTCTTGGGTTTTGGAGAAAACGATCCTCGTCAGATTCCAAAACCACTGTCTCACCAATGATCTACTTCGGAAACATCAGTTTGGCTCTCGTGCCGCCCACTCTTGTCAGATGCAGATATGGAGGCTCGTTAAAGACCTGAGCACCCCCCTGAACATTTCCAGGTATTGCGGGATGGTATTTCTTGATGTCAGTAAAGCTTTTGACCAGGTGTGGTTTGGGGGTCTTGTCTACAAGATGATTAGAGACGGGTCCTCCCGATTTGATTTTTTTTGATGGTGAAATCCTTTATTGACGGCAGATCCTATCAAGCCAAAGTTGGAGAAGATCTTTCCACGCCCCGTGTTGTAAAGGCCGGTGTCCCTCAGGGTTCTGTCCTCGGGCTTGTGCTATTTAATTACTTTGTACATGATTTCCCGAAACCCGATAATTGTAATCTGTACTTTTATGCGGATGATACTGCCATTATGACATGGGCATATCAGCCGGCTCACGTTATCCCTCGTCTACAGTACGCCTTGAAGGTGTTCGAAGAATGGTTTAACTGCTGGAAGCTGAACCTTAACGTCGGAAAGTACAAGGCTATGTACTTCAACATCAAGTTCAAGCGTCCCCCAGATTCTCTTGGTCTATTCAATAAGAAACTGGACAGGGTAGACAACTACAAGTATCTTGGTGTTATCATCGACTCAAGACTCTCAAGGAATCGTCATGTGACCTACGCTCTGAGCAAAGCAAAGAAGGCTAAGTACAGTCTCATAGCTCTCCTGGGTCGCAACAGCACCCTCAGCATCGACAACAAGTTACTTCTGTAAAAGTCGATTATTTGGACCATACTCCTCTGTGGCATGCCTGCGTGGGCGACTATCTGTAGAATCAGATGGAGCGAGCTACAGTCGTTCCAGAATGTTACCCTGAGGACCATTGCCCAGACTGTGAAAAACCAATCCATCCACTCAGATTTAAGCATGGTCCATATCTGAAAGTTATACAGGACCTCCTTTTGATTATGGTGCAGAAGATGAAGATTCACGACAATGACCTAGTGACTGGAATATTGAAGAACTCAATGGATATGAAGTGGCATATGAAGTATCGAAAACCGAGGCACATTCTTGACGTCAACTTTGAAGACATCAGCAAAGTTTCTTTCCCGGACTACTGGAAGATGTGATAATCTTCTTTATCATTGTATTTTTATTTCCTTTGTATTTTCTTTCTGACAAGCGTCAATCTTATTTTCTTTTTTGTATTATATGGAAGACCGCTTGGGTTGGTTAGGCTTCTTGACTACCTCAGTGTATTTCATTTGGAATTTATTCTGGTTCGATGGGCTTTGTGAAAGCGCTGCTTTCGTCCCATCTGAAGAAATGTACAGTTCACTGTTCGATTGTCGATTGTCGATTACTCCTTTCATAACTTCAGGATAATTCTCTAATATTCTATTTGCTTTTAGAGAATTATCCTTCTTGCTTTGATAAAGAAGAGTCTCTATCTGAAACGTCATCTTTTTATTTTTATTTTGATTTTATTAATTATATTTAATTATTATTTATTTTTTATTTTTTATTTTTTATTAATTAATAACTATTAGAGCCGTGCGATGCTTGAAACATCGCGACATCGATATTAGTATCGATATCAGAAAAACTACTATTCCGCATAAATTCAGGGTGACTAGCGACCGGGAAAAGTCAGGGAATTTTACAAAATCGGCAAAAAAAAATAATAATAAAAATAAAAAATTGCGAAATAGAAACGAAAAATTTAAAAAATGTCAATAATATTCTATCAAGATAGATTTTTTTGCCGCTATTGGCCAGGGAATTTTACGAAATCGTTTTGCTAGACACTCTGATAAATTAATTTATTAAAATTAACAACCTATATGTACATTTCGGAGATCTCTCTCCTTCTTTTAAATTTTATAAATTCATTTATGTGGAATAATGATTCCTTGTCTTCACTCTGAACAGTTTTTGGTATTTATTTTTAATGGCAATTAAATGAAACGGAAATTCAATAATGACACAGTAATTAAAACATTTAACGCAAATCACTGAAATGTTCAACTTTTAGTAAACTTAAAATCAAATATTTTTCTATATATTTTGGGAACTACACCACAATCCGACTATTGACTATAAAAAAATAGAAAAACAAGAATGATTTTACCGCCAAAGCGGATAAAAGGAGCACATTTTCATGTTATAGATCGTACATGGATGTATTGAATTAAACAACATTTTAAAACATTAAGAGAAAATAAATAAATATGAAAACTAAATTGTAAATTACTATTTAAGTAAGCTAATGTATACAGAGAATTTAAACGAATGAACTTGAAGAACTGAAAGGTAAATGGAGAGGGAGTTATTCCTCATACATTTAAAAAAATAAAAGTTCTTTAATTTGTAAGAATTCCCACATAATGTTAAACGAAGTGAGCCACAATTGCTTAAGCGTTGTGTGTAAGCATCTATTATTTTTTTATATTAAATTACTAAAGTGTTTCTACGTTATATTCACTCCTGGCATGATTTTACGAGTTGTTTGATATATTACATGCCATACCTTAGCATTGAAAGTACCATTAGGGCACGTGCTACTAAACAATAACCATTATCATTATTTACTCGTTATATTCAAACATGGCACGTTTTTACGAGTTGTTTGATATTTGGTACCATTGAAACACGTACTACTAAATATTTCACACCAACATTATTTACGCGTTATATTCATTCATGAGACATCCTTGCACATACACGTGCCATTAGACCAATACCTGCTATCACTGGTTACTCTTATATATTCGTTCATGATATGTTGTGACGATTTGTTTGATATATTATATGCCATATCTGGTTACAGGAAATTTTTAAGGGGTTAACATAATGGTACCATTAAAGCACGTGCCATTATTGTACGTACTTATTCCGGCTATCTCACGTTCGTACTTGTTCGTGCTCTGTCCCGTATTAATGAATTGGTGAAAACAGACTTTGAAAAAGTTAATTCGTTTTCAAGTTATTGTAACAAATACTAAGCTCCTAGGAATAAAAAAATTCTCTTGATTTAGAGACCGAAGTGCCCTTTCAATAATCGTCAAACACGTGCATCCTGTTAATGCACCATCTCATTAACGTTTTAGAGCACGCGCAGAGCCGAACCCATTTATGTTCTCAACACGCCTTTTCCCGAATGCGAGGATAATTCGTGTCTTCCAGCAATTCAATACATGCACTCTTTCTATTGCAACGCAATACAGACAGAAGGACAGACGGACGGACAGCTGGACAAACCGATCACATAAGCACATTTCTAAATATACATAAGCACATTTCTATAAATGTGCTAAAAAAATCCTGGCATCGATGTACCTGAAAACATCGGGGTTCAATGTTGGCATCGAAAACATCGCACGGCTCTAATAACTATCATTTATTTTATATACGAAGAAACCTCCGATTGCGATTGGACGGATGCCTGGCCCACTTTGATAGAGGAGTGCGAGAGTGGTTGAATGTCAATTATCCGGACAGAGGTGGTTCAGTGGCTTGGCTTCCTAGGTCACCGGACCTCACCCCATTAGTTTTTTTTCTTTGGGGAACACTGAAGGAGGAAGTCTACAGCAATCCGCCCACCACCAGAGATGAGCTCATTGCATCCATTCAAACTTGTAGTCAGGGTTGCCAGGTTGGGCGATTTATCGCAGATTGGGCTACTTTTTTGTTCAAATTGCGACTAAAATTTCAAATTTGCGATTGCGACTGAATGGGGCTACTAAAATTTCAAATTTGCGATTTTTGGGCGATTTTTTTGGGCGAAATTATTGTCCAATAACAAAACAAACTGGTTTTAGACAATTATTAAAACGAGGACGAGACGAGGCTGATTCCAAAATGTTGCTCTCCGATCCTTTACCCAACTTGACAGAAGAGTTGCCTTTGGATCTTTTACATCCTGCTGATTTTGGGGGACTCTATTCGTCAGGTACAGTGAACTGGGGACTTCTTCTCTGGAGGACTAAAGAGGTTCATCAGGCTTTTCTCCCAGTTCAGTGTACCTCCTTTGGTTTACTCTTTGGGCGAGCGTGCAAAGTGAGCTTGGTTCTTGGACCACTCGCGTCTTTCTTTTCACTTCACTGTTCGATTGTCAATTGTCGAGGTGCAGCAGCATCAGTAGTCGATCGCCAAGCAGTAGCCTAAATATTTTAGAAGACTTCACAATTGTAAGTAGACTTAACAGTTTTTAGGTTTATCTTTTCTCTTTGTTTTTCATTTCGATAGCTTAAAAGCTAGCACCTAATTATTTTTTATTTAATTTTATAATGCGAATGGAGTGGAATAGAAGTGGTTATTTTATTCAAATATTGTTGGTTGTTCCTACAGTATAATGGGTAAATGGGCGAAATATAAAAAAATTACCAAAAATCATGGGAAAAAGAAAAGGAGTTTATAGGATGGCTAGAAGAATGTTCAGTTAAGTTGCATAAAAGCTTTCTTTTCCTGTTATCTTATGCACTATGCTGAAGACCAAACTTATTTTTAATGATTCAGATGATCATTCGTATGCATACTGTAAAGTAGGCAAAAAACGTCTAAGGGCCCACCAAAACAAACGTTTCAAATTTTGAGTCAATCTTTTTGCCATTAACCAAAGTATATTTAGGATTTGAATTTCAGCAAGAGTTGCATAAACGTGGAAAAGGTTGTTTTAAAGGAGAGAGGTTTCAACTTTTTACGATCATTGTGTGCAGAAATTCTACAATGACTTCCTAGTAATTTTGTGATGTATGAAAAGATAAAAAATCTTTCTCCTGCACTCATTCTCAGTCAATGAAGAAAACCATTTTGTGAATTGCCACTAAAACTGATCAACATGGAAGGTTTAGAAATTAGCATGATTGAATCTCAGTGGTGATCAATAATCACTAAAGATTGAACCTTATATTTTAGTGAAAATGTGCCAAGTGACTGTCAGCAGTTTTGGACTGAATTGTACCATTACAAAAATGATGGAAATGAGTATGCATTTCGAGAAATTGCAACATTTGCACTAAGAATTCTCACTCTTCCTATCAGCAATGCATCCGTCGAAAGAGTCTTTTCCATCATGAATAACGTCAAAACTCCTCTCCGAAATAGAATGGAGTTACCTTTCTTATTCTAATGATTGCGTCTAACAACACAACTTCAAAGTGAAAACAAATGTTGCAATTCTTTCATCCCAACTAATGAAATGTTAACAAGATTTAACAATTCAATTTAGAGCGATGTCTTTTAATCTTTGATTTTGATTTGTATTTTTTTGTAGAATTTTTGAAGAATAAAACTTTGTAATTTACGAATATTTTTATTGTATGGTTTATTTATATTTTGATGTTCAGTAATGGTTGGAAGCTTACATCATGGACATAATGTAGATTTGCGGAGTTTCCACATTCTGGAAAGTCAGGGGAAAAGGGCTATTTTCATGCATTGGGCGATTTTGGGCTACTAAAGTTACCCAATTGGGCGACCGAATAGTGCTTGAACCTGGCAACCCTGCTTGTAGTTGAGCAATTACACCCGATCAGACTGTGGCAGCTACCAGCTCAGTTGTCCGAAGATGTAACCAGTGCATTGGAGCTGGTGGCAACCATTTTGAGGGGCTTCCTCGACATTGATTTGTTACTTTCTTCTTATTCTTATTCCTTGTATCATTTCAGTTCTGTTTTGCAGTTCAATGTGGTGTTCTGTCAGTATGCAGAATAAAAGTGATCTGCACTCTCAAGTGTTTTATTTATTTGTTTTAACAACTCTACAAGAAAATAGACAAACGTCGATAGACAAACAACAATTATGCTGGATAAGTTTGGGTCACTCTGTATACAGATAACGTAGGAGGAAGAAAGAAAGCATTGGCTACTGGGAACCAATGGGAAGCCTGAAAATGAAATAGAAGACCTTGTATTTAATTTATTATAAGCGGGATGCGAGAAACTGAACGTATGGTGCAAACTATCGCGAACGAAGGAGAAAAGTACCGTTCTTCGCTGAAAAAACAGTGAACAGTATAAATTATTTGGAGAAATTACCCATTACCAATCATGAAGGAGCATCAGCCATGCGTGTTTTTCCAACAGGACGGTGCATCATCCCATTGGGGATTTCTCGTTCGGGAGACTCTATCATCACTTTCCAGACATGTGGATAAGAGATCATTTGACCGCCACGTTCACCCGACATAATTCTCCACGATTTTTTCCCTAAACTGCGCTCACCAATCGTCCAAACCATGCTCAATAACACTTGGAGAGACATTCATTACCGCCACAAAAGGAGCTCATATCTAGGGGACTGACATGACTAACTTGTAAGACTTATATAAAAATAAATAATGATAATTATAAACTGGAGATAACCTCCAACCACAAGTAATAATTTTTATTCCCTTCAATTTTTCAATAGCCCAAGTGGTAGAGGTGTCGACTATGACAGTCGAGGTTCCTGGTTCGAATGCAGTCACAGAATTTTTCCTTCCATTTTTCAAGACTTACATAAAACTTTGAGAGTTTATTTTCATGGCCCTTATCTTCTAGTAATCGCCCGATGTCTTATTTTCCACTCTAAAACACTTCTACGGAGAACAGCTAGTCAATTCTGTCCCACTCCTCTTGACAGATTTTCCTTCACCCAGAGAGTATTCTCGGACTTCGTGTACTGTTTTATTACATTTTTAAGCATAGTACTCGAGTAAGTACCATTTTCTTCATTATTTTCAGAGATTTCTATTTTTTTATTTAATTGACTCTGTAATAAGCAACCATATTTTTTTTCATTCACTGTTGTTATAAAACGTTTTTCTAGTTTTAACGTTATGATCTTTCTTATGGTGTCAATAATTCATGCCCTCCCTGTACTTAATTATCCTCACCGTCGAATATTTAAAAAATAAATCAAGTGAAATCTTTAAAAACAAATGCTGTGCCTGTAATAAGATCACTTAGTATTAAAGTATCAATTAATAAAATTGGTAAAAAAACAAAAAAAAAATCCGGTATTGTTTCATATTGTATCAAATAACTAATAAGTAGGCATTTTAAAGGTAGCAATTGTAATAATATTTGTAAGGTTTGTGTTTTGTAAGACAACTATTTTTCATTGAAAATAGTTGGCCACCTTACCTACAATGCAAATGAGCACAATGTTTAGCCCAAAGTTATCCACATTGTCACCAGGGCCACTCGTGTTATGGCAACTAATTTTTTTTTACGTGCTCTTTATGTTTTACATTTTATAACTAGAACTGGAGCTAGTCGGGTGTTCACGTAATATCTTAATGAATTTCATGAAGACATTTACATTAATCATTTCCGCTGTACTAAGGTTCTTAATTTTTCTTTATAGTTATTTTTAATGTTAAGTATTTCAGGGAAGGCCAGGTAGAGTGCTAAGTATACTCGAAATGCCGTGGACTGTAGGAAGGTTGTGATTTTATATACTTCTGAGTTTTGAATAAATAAAAACAGAAGAAAGTATTTTTTATATGAACTCGATGTGATTAATAGACAAAAGATCGTCTTGAGTTTTTGAAGAAGAGATGGAGTAAGGTAACTTCATCCTTATCAGGGTTATCTGTTCAGATTACCCAAATAGACAAATACAAAATAATATGGAAGCTACAGTGTTAATATTTTGATGGCTTCATGAGCCCGCACTTTACCTTGCTATTATTAGGACTGATAGGTACTTATGTTTTCACAATGTACGTCCGTCAGTCTGTCTGATGGTGCTCTAGCTTTCGAACGCTTCCGAATTTTCGACTTCCGTTTTCGCAATTCGACAACTTAGGGAAATCGGAAGTCTGAGTTCGTTAGTGGAAAAAATCGGTGAACTACTTCCGGTTCACAAGGTCAAAAATAATATAGCGGACACGTTTTTCACTATATAATTCCGTGTATAAATGGCCTGTGCATTGCCAAATGCTGTTCTCCCTTTGGCATTGCATAGCTAAATCAGAGAAAAAGCTTGTGAATTAAGTGAAGACACGTGATCGTCTTCCTTGATGGTCAATATCAGTCAGAACTGGTTCAAGGGTATGTGGTTTAGTCATACAATTATGGTCCACTGGAAACTTTCAATGCTAAGATATGGCATGTATTATATCAAACAGCTTGAAATAACATGTCATGATTGAATATTAAAGTAAAATTAACGAGAGTCGAAATAGGTTCAATGGTATGTGGTTTCATGGAACCAGTATGGTTCAGGGGAAACTTTTAAAGCTCAGATTTGGCATGTAATATATAAAACAACTTGGCATGATGTGTCATGCATGAATATCACGTAAAATTAATGATAGTCGAAATCGGTTCAAAGGTACCTGCTTTTCATGGACCCATTATGGTTCACTGGAACTTTCAATGCAGAAAATTTGGCATGTAATATATCAAACGACTTGAAATGATGTGCCATGAATGAATATAACGTAAAATTATTGATAGTCGAAATTGGTTCAAAGGCACCTGGTTTCGTGGAACCATAATGGTTCATTAGAACTTACAATGCTAAAATATGGCATGTAATATATCAAACGACTTGGAATGATGTGTCATGAATGAATATAACGTAAAATTAATGATAGTCGAAATTTGTTCCAAGGAAGCTGGTTTAGTGGACCCATTATAGTTCATTGGAACTTTCAATGCTAAAATATGGCATGTGATATTGTGATGTTCGAATAAATCGTTCATCACATCTTTACCTCAATTTATTATCTGACTTGCAGCTATTAAAGTTATGTTATAATTTAAACCTTGATAATTTATGTTAATTTTTATTAGATTTTATTTTGACCCGGGCAGTATTATTAAATGTTTTAATTTTTTTTAGTAGGTAAAAGGAAAGTTATTTTACTATTTCTTTTCTGGCTACTTGTCATTTAAACTATATATATACAGGGTGTTTCAAAATTATGTACAATAAATTTAGTGACATATTCTTCAGGTCAAATGAAGACGAAAATGTTCTATAGCACTTTGTCTGGAAACGATTTGTTTGCGAGTAATCCAATATCATAGAGTAGGGAAGCACGGTAGTTAGCGGACGATAGTTTAGCACTTCCAGCGTTTCTACCCAATACTAGGTTGAGTGGTTTGTTCCATTTAAACCTACTTTAGGGTTGTTCCATTAGTTGTGTACGGTTGTTTCCATTACTGTACATTCATTAGGAATATCAATTTCAGAACGTTTGCGTGCTTTGACATACGCATTACGATTTACGTAAAAAAAAAAGTCATGTACACGTATTCCAGTGCAGAATACACTGACATGCACCTAATGTATGGTCTTGCGAACGAAAATGCTGTGGAAGCAAGACTCTACCAAGAACGCTTTCCGAATAGACGTTTGCCAAATAACCGAACATTTGTATCTGTCGACAGACATTTGAGGGAGCGTGGTTCCTTTGGCCGTCAAACAGGACAAGGGTGGCCTGTAGCACATTCTCCGGAGGAGGAGGATGTGATAATTAACATCATACATGATGAACCACAGACAAGCACCCGTCATATTTCTTCCATGGTACACATTCCGCACTCAACTGTTTGGCGCATTCTTCACCGTCAGATTTTGCATCCATGCCACCTGCAACTGGTTCAGGCACTGAACCCAACGGACTATCCACACCGACAACGATTTTGCCAATGGATACAACGTCGTCATGCTGCAGACCCTAGTTGTCTCAGCCAGATACTTTTCACGGACGAAGCAACCTTCACCCGGACAGGAATCGTAAATTCTCACAACCAGCACCATTGGGCAGATGCTAACCCGCATGTTACCAGAGCTCGAGCGCATCAAGAGCGTTTCTCCGTGAACATTTGGTGTGGAATTGTCGGAAATAACTTAATTGGCCCTTATGTGTTGCCGCCACGATTGACTGGGCGAACGTGTCTTTTGTTTCTGCAGAATGCATTGCCAGAATTACTGGAAGATGTTCCTCTTTTGATAAGATCTAACATGTGGTTCATGCATGATGGCGCTCCAGCACATTTCAGCCATGTTGTGCGAGCACACCTTAATGCTGCATACACGAATCGGTGAATAGGTCGAGGTGGACCGGTAGCCTGGCCTGTAAGATCACCCGACCTTAATCCCTTGGACTTTTTTCTGTGGGGTCATGTGAAAACGATCGTCTACAGCACAGAAGTTCCTAACATTATGGATCTGCGACAACGAATTGAAAATGCATGCCAAACCGTTCGTAATGCTGGCGACGAACTCTTCCATGACATCAGACGGTCGCTCATGCAACGAGCCGAAGCGTGCGTGCGAGCTGGTGGCGGGCACTTTGAACAATTCCTGTAATTTGGAGCCACAGGTTTAGTTGGCTGTATCGCGTAAATAAATCGTTTTCAGACAAAGTGCTATAGAACATTTTCGTATTCTTTTGACCTGAAGAATATGTCACTAAATTTATTGTACATAATTTTGAAACACCCTGTATTTTCATTTCCCAATTTTTATTTTTGGTGGATTTTGAAGTATCTCAACAGCAATGTTGATTAATTAAATAATGTGTACACATTCTGCTATAGTAATTTTCTTATGGACATTTTTCTTATAAATGTTTACTTTTAAAACATTTTCTTTTACAAGTTGAAACCAATTTGCTTGATTAGAAATTTAGTTAATATTTTCTTCAGTTGACACTTCTGTTGTCAATGATTGCGTCTGTAATGTTTATACAGGGATCTTATGAATTTGAGAAGTTAAGTTATATAATAAGATAAATTTTGTATAATTTTTCTTTAGATAGCTTAATATAATTTCATCAATAATGTCTATGAAACATATTGATTGTTGTCATTTCTTCTGAAGCTGTTCTATAATTTACATAATCATGCTCTGTAGTGTGCCCTTCAATTGTCGCCGCGTGCTTCTTGACTGTTGCCCCAAGAGCATAAAAGCTTCAACTTTTGAAAAATTCTTCACTACTCTTCCATACTTCCTTTAGTTAAGATGCTGATATGAGGCTCCTCTATCATCTATAGCCACTACAGTCTTCAATCTTCACTGTGATTTCTGAATTGTTCTACAAAGATAATGTTTTGATCACATCAATTTTTTAAGTATCCGGATATGTAAGCCCTTTTTCATTCGCATCTTCGTCCTCTTCTGTCGCGATGGACATTTATTTCTATAAACTGTGACGCAGATTTGTCTGGATTTCCCAGTCAATCTCTTCTCCGGAAGTCATCTTCATCTTTTGTCCACTATGTAATGTAACGTTTCTTTTCTGTAGTGTGCTTATGATGCCCATCGGGAATTAAAATTAAATTTTTCAATTAGGACTTTTAACCTTTCTAAATTTTTAACACAGTTCATTTTATGTAATTTCTTTTCTTATCTTCACTTTTGGATCTGAATGTAATTCTAAATTTTCTTTTATCCATTTTAAAGGGGGGGGTTTTATTTTTCTTTAATTTTGGTCCCTAGCGTCTTACTAAATGGCTAAAGTGGAGTAGTCAAATATTTTATTTATTTTTTTTTTTTGTAAATTAAAAATTATTCATTCTTAATGTTTCCTGTCATAAATTAGTTTTTTTCCAACTGTGGGTGAATCGAGCATTCTCATTATAGCTGAGGCTTTGTATCTCATGCAAATATTTAACTTTTTTTTAGCTTGATTAAGTTAAAATGCAATTTTCCTTTTCATTTGTGATGGCCACACAAGTGCTCTGAAGTTTTTTTTTTCTATGCATTACCATTGCATGTCCTCTTAAATCTTAAGCAATTTCTCATGTCATGTTGCTATTTTGCGGTAAGATACTTGATTCACATACAATTGCAGGCTTTCTATTATATTGTATCTTTATTCTTGAATTTCGGGGATTAATGTGTAAAGTCAGATTTTTTTTTTTGAAACTTAGTTTTCTAATAACATTAAAGTATAAATTGAATTATTTCACCATGCCTGTTGCTTATGTTTCCTTATCTGCAAAACATACTTTAATTGCACACAACCTTAAATAATGTAAAGCTAATGATATAAGTTTTTTTCCAGCTTTTATAAAAAAAAAAAAACACAACGCAATGTCTAGTCTAAATGATTAGATCATAAACCCACTATACAATCTTTTTTTATTATCTTAATCTCACTAATGTTGTGAGAATAGTTTAACTTGATAAAAGTAATGATTTTGAAGGATTAGAATTTTCCTTAGTCCTTTTATGAATACTTTAAAGATTTTTTTAAACAAGTTGACGTTTATAAGTCATTAAAACAACTTTAAAGCTTAAACATCACATTCGATGGTAATATTAATTTAAAACAAGTAACATTTTAACTTTAAATGATGTTTAGATTATAAAAAATGTTACAATATATCAAACGACTTGGAATGATGTGTCATGAATGAATTTAAGTAAAATTAATGATAGTCGAAATTGGTTCAAAGGCACCTGGTTTCCTGGAACCATTATGGTTCATTAAAACTTTCAATGATAAAATATGGCATGTAATATATATCAAACAACTTGCAATGTCGTGTCATGAATGAATATAACGTAAAATTAATGATAATTGAAATTGGTTCCATGATTCGTGTTTTAATGTTAACATTATGAAACTATTGGAAACTCACTGCTAAGATATGGCATGTAACTACTTACGCCTTATATTATCAATAGTTAGTTTGTGTTAGGCAAATTTTAACAATAGCTATTACGTAGCTACTCATCCCTTCAATGATACATGCTTACGTAGAAAAGCGTTGGCAATAGTTTTTGAAGAAAGATTATTAAATAGGAATGCTAACAAATTAAAGGATTCGTATATGTTCTAATTTATAGAGAAATGCTGCTTTCTCCATTTAACTTTTCAGATAGTTTTATTCAGTTTGAACTATAAGTTTCCCTTAGAAGTACGCCTTGCTTAGCAACCAGCGGCTTCCTTAGCAACCTCATCTAATTCATAACAATGAAAGGCTTCTTTAGAAATCGGAATGCTTTCCTTTTCGTTCTCGATTTCTTTAAAATCCTATCGGTCCTGGGCACTTCGGTTGCCTGACTTGTTATACTTTATTTATTCTTAATACATGTACAGTCCTGGACAAAATAAGAGGACCAGTCAAGAGACGCAAAATGAATTTATTTGACTCACAATCCTGTGTACAGTATAATTTGTAATGGACAATAAAACCCATTTTTATGGGGGGGGGGGAGTTTAAACAAAATATAAAACTAGTATCATCTTTTTTCATTTGTGAGCTACAAAACGCAATGGACAAAACCATAGGACCACCTTCAAAATAATGGATTTTTCTGAATTTTGAATTCTTAATTTGAATTTTTTTCTGTCAAGAATTCAGTTTTTTTCATTACTTTAGTAAAGAACAAAATTCTGTTCTGTATTGAACAAAATCATCATGGGATATGGTAGAAAACTAACCAGTAAACAACAAGCTCAAATCACAGCTTACAGAAACTGTGGAAAGAGTGAAAGAGAAATTGCTGGAATTATTGGAAAGTCCAAAACTATATAATCCACAATTTTTTAAGTGATCCGCATGGCTATGGAAAAAATCCTCATCCAGAAAGACGTCCGAAGCTGTCAAAAAGAGACAAACGTGCTAACCTGAGAATGGCTTCAACCAGCACAGGAGCAACATTCTCTAACATCTCATCTCTGAACCTTCCTGTATCAGACAGAACTCCTCGTCGTGTACTCCAAGCATCCACGAAATATAAATCCAAGCCAAAATTAACTTCAAACCACATGCGTGCAAGACTAGCCTTTGCGAAACAGTGCATTGGGAATTCGCCAATGTGGAATCATACTATCTTTAGTGACGAAAAAAATTTAATATAGATGGGCTTGATGACATAAGATTCTTCTGGCATGATCTCAGGCAGCCAGAACAGTTTCTTTTAAGAAAACTGCAAGGCAGAGGTTCCGTTATGAACTGGCTGCTTTTTCTGCCAATGGCAAATCAAGTTTGTGTTTTGTGAAGC
Organism: Rhysida immarginata; assembly: GCA_023313115.1. Lineage (NCBI taxonomy): Eukaryota > Metazoa > Arthropoda > Chilopoda > Scolopendromorpha > Scolopendridae > Rhysida > Rhysida immarginata. The sequence continues at coordinate 14,666 of JAHWFO010097476.1, forward strand.
CGAAGTCAAATGCAGATGATTATCAAGATGTTTTAGGAACTTATTTGTTGCCATTTAGAGACGAACTGACCGATCCGGACTTTGTCTTTCAGCAAGATAACGCGCCTATACACCATGCAGTACCAACACCGCCTAAACAGATATCTGTGCCAACGATATCTGTTAAGGGGGTGTTGGCAGTATCCACTCAACAGTGGCTTCATGATCAAGAAATTCGTGTTTGGACTGGCCAGCGTGCTCAATCCCATTGAGAACATGTGGGGTAATGTGGTGCGAAGCCTTTATTCCGATGGAAAGCAGTTTCACACAATAAGATTTGAAAAGTGCCATTACAAAAGCATGGGCTGATATCCCACTCGACAGACTGAAAAAAATTGGCTGAGTCTATGACAGACCCTTTAAATGAAGTGATACGTTTAAATGGAAAGCAAACAAAGTTTTAGTTTACGTTAAAATTGTTGTAAATAAATAATTACAACAATACGAGTAAAAAAATTTGTTTAGGGACACTGGTCCTATAATTTTGTCCATTGGATTTTGTAGCTCGCAAATGAAAAACAAAAGATGATGCTAGCTAGTTTTATTATTTTTTTAAAAAATTGTTTTTTTTTTCTTAGAAATATGTTTTATTGTCCATTACAAATTATACTGTACACAGGATTGTGAATCAAATAAATTCATTTTGCATCTCTTGACTGGTTCTATAATTTTGTCCAGGACTGTATACTTTCTCACTATATGAAAAAAGCTGCAAGGCAGTATGGGAAAGCCACGTTACTATTGTCATCTTATTCAGATCAACGCGCAGCCAATAAACTGAATCCATAGAGGCTAAAATGAAACTGAAACAGTGCTTCATGTTTTTAAGCACTACGCGTGCGCAGTCGGAGACTACTTTACGGGGCGTAGGTGAAAAAAGTTTTAATAAGTAATCTGTGGCTGTACTTTTAGCTCTGCGCTCTTATAATTGTTGCCTATTGTGCATTGTTTATTTGATGTTTATTGTAAAGGGGATACTATTCCTGGAAAACCTGCCTTATCTGTAAGTCATTGTTGAAGGGCCAATTGGGCGATTGTTATCGAAGCCGACCGACACCTCCTAAACAGAAAGCCTCTGCACGGAAACCATAGATTATTCTGTGCAGAAACCGTCATACATTTTTACATCATCATAGTAGTACAAATTCATGTTTGATCGTATTTCTGCCAATAATAAGCCCTAAATTATGACTCCGCGCATGATGTACAATGTATGAAATTTTCGCGCTCAGGCTTTAAGTAGAGGCAACACCTCCTTGAAAGAAAGCCTCACAACTGAAAAGTCATGCATTGTTACATCATAAGTCGACCAAATTTAGGGCTTATTGGTAGAAATACGATCAACACTGGTCAAATTATGATAATGCAACAATATACCAAAGAACGTTAAGGAATATACAACGTTTCAGTTGTGAGGCTTTCTTTCTAGGAGGTGTTGGTTGAGCCATAGCCTACAATGATATCAGAGGCTCTGATATCTCTTGTCATTGTAGGCTATGTACAGAGTAAAGAAATAACAAGGCTCTCTTATTTCTTTATTCTGTGAGGCCAAAGAACGCTAAGGAAAAGAATGAAAGCTCTACTTGATTTAGTGTAAGTTTGTAGAACCTATAAGTTCATCCAACAAGAGAAAAACAGGGTGTGTCACAGGAAGTTTCAGATTATCCAATCAGAGAAAGGGGGCCTCATGACGGGAGGATAGCGCCAGCCCCAATGCCTAATGCTGTTTCATTCGTCCTTCTGCGAATGCTCTTATTCGGCGCTCTCTTGAGAGATGGTACTGGCGCATGAGATTTTATTCTTTCTTTTACGGTCATCAAAACAATGACGCGAAAACAATTTCAAGATTGATGATAAATCGATTATTGGCTTCTTCTTTATTATGATTTTTATAGCCTATTTCCTTACTTTCTTGAACAATATAGAATATCAATTTTAAAAAACACTTTTCTTTTATTAAATATGTTTTCGCTGTCTTTAATCATAATAAAATTAATTAATAAAAATATTTTCAGCAACTTTATAGTGAAAATTATTTTTGGGTAACTGTTTGACGTAAATACCCCAACGCGCTGCGCCGAATTAAAGCATGCGCAGAAAGACGAATGAAACACAGCATTAGGCATTTGGGCTGGCGCTATCCTCTCGTGGCCTCATGCGCTTAATCACTTCTGTCTCATGTCTCATTGAAGAAGCGCTTTATAATATTACAGCAGAAGCTTTAATATTATTCAGTTGCTTTGCTTTAATTATAATTAAAAATGTTGTATCCTTCATAAAATTATCTTTTAACTCAATTTTAGATATATCGTTGTTCGAGATTCCCTGGGCCTTTTCTTTCCAGGAGTCGAAAAGCGAGGAGAGGGGGGTGGTAGCTTCGCATGAAGACGCTTCGTTTCCTTCTTGAACAATTGTTCGAACGCAAGAAAAAGAAACTTGCGTTGCCTTGGAAGTTTCTTCTATCAAAGCAGATGAGCTTTTAAAACACTATTTTCCTTTAAAGTAGCAAAATACGTTCCACACAAATCTCCCTAGCCTGGCTGGGAATAGTTTTTCCTTGTTTGGCTGAAGAGTTGTTACACGGGCGTCACCATTACAAATTGACTTGTGCAGCCGCTGAAGGAGAGATCCCACAAAGCATTGCGGATGAGTGGAGTAGTCGATATCAGACCGGAAACACACCCTGTTTTTCTCTTTTTTTTCTCTTTTCACAGCCTGGCGGGAAGTGTTATGCAGAGAAGTTCTCGCTCATGTCAAAGAGGGCAGCAAATGCTTTGCTATATCTGCATTCATTGAAGTGTTTTAATTTAGTTTTAAAATGCTAAATTAAATTATTGTTCATTTATTTTCTCATTTATTTACTGACACGGTTTATTATATTGAAAGTAGAAAATTATTTTATTCCATAACATTATTTTATAATGAAATCTTTAATTTTTAATGTATGTTAGAAGAAAGCAAATGTTTATTTTAACATGACTTTTATTCACTTACTTTTTTAAAAGTGATTTAAAAGCAGACACCACAAAAATTAGACCGTGGAAAAGATGTTGAACATAATCAATTGCAGTCAATGAATTAATTTTTTTCAAGAATTTTTTTGGCTAAAAAACCTTTAACGTATGCAGCCGAATTTGTTTCAAATAAATTTGGATTCTCAGTGTCTAGAGTTATTGAACCTGAGTCAAAAGAAGACTTTGCAACTGCTTCGAATTCAAGTTGGCAATAAAAGTTCATCATTATCCTTTTCACAGTTTCCTACTGACCAGGATAAAATAACATTTGTGGCCGTAAGTTATTTTGTAGCAATGATGTTTTATTGCTTGGCAATTGTTTTACCCTTAGCAACACACGCGCAAGATATATGATAAGCTGAAGCCGCGCTGAAATGCATTGTTATAGCAGCACAAACAATCAAAAAACGTATAAGGTTAAGAAGTGAAGGCTGTGTTTATATCACGTGATAAAAGCTGCCCGATCATCAAACGGGGACTTCTTTGCAACACACATTTCCCGCCAGACTTGGGCGGCGCCACTTCGTCTACGTGAGCCTTTCCTTCTTATCCTTATACGTTCTTTGGTGAGGCTATGGTTGAGCCGACGCGATCTAAACCAACACCACCTCTACCAACACGACCTAAAGAGAAAGCCTGAGCGCGGAAACGTCATACATTGTTAAAACGTCATACGTAGTCATCTTTAATCGCATTTCTACCAATAATAAGCCGTAAATTATGACTAGGTATGTTGATGTAACTAGTTGGTGTTGCCTCTACTCAAAGCCTGAGCGCGAAAACGTCATACATTGTTAATACATTGTTACATCACCTACGGTAGGGTATTGTTAATCATATTTCTACCAATAATAAGCCCAAAATTGTCCCTACCGTAGGTGATGTAACAATGCATAATTTTTCCGTGAGCAGACTTCCTCTCTAGGCGGTATTGTCTAAACAAGCCGTGGCACTGTTGGATGGATTTTGTGACGTCATGAAAAAAGAAATTTAAAAACAAAATATTTATAATTTAACGATTTATAAAAAAGTAAATGACTTACGTTTGGCAGTAATGCATTTTATTATACTGTATTTACATTTATCTAAAACAACGAGATTAATATTATTAGAGTGGAAAATAACTGATTATCAGCGCCACCACTATGAAGCAGAGATAACTTGCATGTGTCGACCTCAACCGTGACCACCGAGAGAGAAGGCCTCCGCAAAGAAACTGAATACATTGTTACACCATCATAGTGCAAATTCCGGGTTTATTATTGGTAGAAATGCGAATAACAATGCACTATCTATGATGATGTAACAATGTATTCAGTTTCATTGCGGAGGCCTTCTCTCTCGGTGGTCACGCCTCAACTGCTGCTATTTAACCTCAACTGTCATGGCTGACGCTAGTTAAGTTGCTCATATTAATAATATAAGCCAAGTTTAGACTAAATCTATTTGCTGCATGCAGCACCAGGGTCAATATGATTGTAATAAACCGAATATTTATTTTCTTATTCTCATATTTCAAGTTTTTACCTCAACTATCAATTGGCTTCAAACATGGCGTCGTTATTTCCACTCTAATAATATTAATCTCGTTGATCTAAAATACAAAATTCCAATTTCAAAATATCCCATTGTTTTTCGTGACGTTTCAACAATAGAAGTGACGTAGCATTTTTAGTTGGCTATGATGGCTTTGTATAGATCGCGTCGGCTTCGTTGTTATACACATGCATTTATTGTATGAAGGGGAATGGAAGGATAATGTTCCTGGAGAGCAATTTTTTTTCTCTATGGGAATGAAAGGATGGCTGCGCCATGGCAAAATTGAGAAATGCCAAAAGCAACAATGGAAATTATTCAGTAAAACGGGTCTGTAATAATAAAGGAGGTCATGGCTTGCCTTAATGATTCATATTTTAACCCTTTATCGATAAAGTTGCCATATGGCAACATCTACATTTGCCATCAGTCGTGACATTTGTATGAAATAAAGCAATTTATTTAATGAACTATATTGGTTCACAAATAGGTTTTTTGCCATAATGACAAGAATTCGCGACTTCAGATGCCTTACAAAGTGGCAGATGAAATGGGGTACATCATTGTTGAGATCTAATGCTAACAATCAATGACTTATATTAAAGATAGACTCCGAATCCTATTGTTAACAGCGGCAAAAAGTGAAGCAGATTGAGCCATGGCTATAGTGGCTACAATTCATTTTAGCCACTATACCATGACATTTCTGGGCAGGAGGGAGCCGTGGAGTAATTAGCTCTCTGGTTGCTTTGTTTTTGAAGCTTTTGGGCCCGAGGAATAATTAATTCAAAGTTGTTCTGCGTACAACTGTACAAACAGACACAAAAAAGGACCAGGAATCATTTTTCCACATGCATAAATTAAAAATACGTAACTAAAATGAAAATGCATAACTGAAAGACGATCGAAACGAAATTGAAAATGAAACCATGATCGAAAAATTGTTTATAAAAAATAATAAAATACTTCAAATACAAAGTAAACGAAAAGATAAACTTATCACTCTGTAATCGGCGTGTGAAAGATTATTAATCAGCTACTCTCGTGTTTAGCCATGTGCTTTGCATCGTCTTCACTCACTTTCGGCCATGACAGTTCTGGGCATGGAGCTTCCCAATTTGCTTCAAGTAACAACAATCTCTTCGGAGTCTATCTTGTACATGTATATCATTGCTAACAATGATAAACGCATGCCGATCCACCTTTCATCCACCATTTTGTAAGGCAGCTAAAGTCGCGAATACATTAACAAACAAGAAATTAAGCCTCCCGAGGAAGGTATAGGAAAGTAGCGGAAGCCTTGAGTTCACCTATTTTTTTTATTCCTTGATCTGAACTTTTTACTACATTTTTTAAAATCAAAAATTGATTTTTTCTAACCTTGTATTTAGAGAATATAAAAGAACCCTATCTTCATTCCTTTCTCATCATTTTCTATCGAATGATATATCACACCCTATACATAGCCATAAAGTTCTAAAGACCAAGTGATTGCCACCCCCACAATTCCGACCCTATTAGAACAATTTGGCCCAAAGTTTACAGTGATGTTGATCTTGCTTAGAGGAACCTGCGTACCGAATTTCATTCCTTTATATGAATAAAAACGCGTAGACTATTTGGTCCCCTCTAATTCCCGCCCCCGAAACTCCGACCCCAGTGAGCCAATCAAAACCAAAGTAAATAGTGAAGGTGCACATGCCCATAGTAAGCTACATTCCGAACACAGATTAAGGAGAAAAACATCTGTGTTTTCTCCTTAATCTGTGATTCCGAATTTCAACCTTCTACCTCAAAAAATGCGGAAATTTTGAAGGGGACGGTCGGACGGACGCATTTTGTGAAAACAATAATTAGACTACATGTAATTAAAATTCTTTTTTATGATAATTGTAATCCTGACATGATTAGTAATAATAAGCAACAGTCGAACATTTTTTTTCATGAATTTTTTATGGGGTAACGATAAGGGGTTAAGGAGGATAACGTTGTAAAAAGTAATAAATAAATAATTAAATAAATAAATGATTATCATTATTTCTTTTTTTTATTAAAATCTCTGAGAGATGAAAGAAATTATTCTAAACAAATAAGAGAATACAACTTCAATGGCGTGCAGCTGTTCAAACCTTTGCTGAAAAGGTGAAGGTATAGTAAAACCACAAGATCTAAAGTACGGATAAAGTAAAAGATCTTTTACTTTATCCGTCGCCTCTGATGCCCGAGGACGCGGGTTCGATCCCGGCCGAGGACGATGAGGATTTTTTCAGGGGGAAAAACCCTGAGATCACGCACTTCCTTCGGAAGGGAAGTAAAGCCGTTGGTCCCGTGTAGTCGTTTGCCGGCTGCACGCTAAAGAACCCTTGCGAGGCAAAATTTGCGGCCCCTATAACGCCGTCCTGAAATGACCATGGCAGTTGAAAAGGACGTTAATACCAAACAAACCAAACCAAACCTTACTTTATCCGTAATCTAGAGCCTGAACGGAATGATCGATTAAGGAAAAAAGGGAAATTAATTCTCAGACATGACTTTATCATACTTCCCAGTCCAGGAATTATCACTCGTACTCGCTTTTTTTTTTTTTTTAATTAATCGATTATTCCACTCAGGGCTCTAGATCTTGCGGTTTGACTACGCTTTCCTTTTTTGTAGTAACTTCCTTTAGAGAAGTTATAGATAATGTTTATCTAAATATATTAGAAAATTATAAAGAACTCAACTAATTGTGTGAGAGAGCTAAACTGGTACTGTAAATATGAACAACCACATTCAGGACATGATTCCACGCTCTGTGACTGAATATAACTCTATTGACACAGTTACATGTTGATGAGACTGTAGACAGAGTTCCTCAACTCTCTGAATCCATCTATGAAGTATATTTTAATATAGACAGAAATAATTCAATACTCATAGGAGCCTTTCTTTGATATTTTAAAATGTTAAGGATGCAATGTCGAATTTTCCTGGATAAACCCAATTGGGCACAAAATTCCAGTGCGAGCATTTTAAAGAGTTATTTTCGTTTTTCCAAAGTGAATACTTACTTTACTAACTCTAAGGATATTTCATGTGTTCTTATTTATATTCAAATTCAGATATTGCAGAATTTCATCAAACACATAGCCTGAGCAACGCCGGGCATATCAGCTACTTGAAGATATACGGAGCTACTGGCTTGCCATTACTTTATATCTGCAGCTACTGGGCCTTGGTAAGGAATATATCTGCAGCTACTGGGCCTACGCTCTGTTTTGACGTGATATATAAATTATAACAAAATATCGTATCTAAATAAATATATATAATATTATGGGGCTTGCCGTGGGTTAGGGGGCTTTCACAGAGCAAGCCAGCTCTGGAAGTTAAGCTTCGCCTTGCATGGCTAGTAACTGGATGGGTGACCCCATTCAGTGAAGAGAGTTCTTACTCCTCCCTCCTCCATCCGGAGAGTTAAGCCGTCGGTCCCGGATGCTACGACCGCCACCTTGTAGCATTCGTCAAAAGCTGGCAGAAGCTCAAAAATGCATCTCCCAACCTGTCTGGTCAGCGTGGGAGATTAGACCAAATACCCCCCCCCCCCTGTGGTGGGAGAGGCCCTTGTCCTGCAGTGGGCTGA
>JAHWFO010097476.1:32876-123245 GCA_023313115.1 Rhysida immarginata
TGTAGCTGTAGCATATGATTATGAGGCTTCGTTTACTTATCTGCTGTGTGCATTTGAATATTCATGGAGATATAAAAGTCTCTGTAAAAAAATCGACATTTTTTTGGTAAATTTTTGTTTATAACATGCAGGTTTACAACCCAGTGCAATGCCATTTCAGGAAACATGACAAACTACAGTAGAGACAACACCTTGCAATCAGGATATAAAAGGATTAAATATTTGATGAAATATGAGCATTTTTACTAAATAGTGTTTAACTGCGCATGCGCAAGCGTTACCAAAATGTCTTTCGCGTTATTTATTAGCCAAATGTATAGAGCTACTGTTAGAAAAAGCCCAAGCTAATATCGTGAAAATTCAGAAAGCTATCGCCGATAGAATGAGTTAAATTTCAGTCGCTCTCAAAAATAAACAGAACGATAAGGGGTTTTCTCCAATTTTTTAGGGTGGAGGCTGTCATAAGAGCGAAAGGCGGCCTTACGGCATATAGATTTCATATCGGCGTCCGGTCCAAAAATAAAAATGGTTTGAACAAGAAAAAAAATCTGTTGTGGGCATCACAATACTCCCTTGTACGAAACTTTATTGAATGCTTTTTTGTGAAAAAGTTCTCATTATTATTCTTGACATTCGAATTTCCGTCTCTCTCTTTGTTGACTAAAAACTCCAAATGTCGAAACAAATTTTGACAGCCGTTTTGGAACTTCAAAAGAAGTACTTAAAATTTTCTTCTTCATAATAGGGAGTGCAAGTGACTACGTCACACCTGACGTCATTTGCGCGATGAACGGGCCGAGAGCCTAGGAAATGGGATCGCTGGTTCCAAACATTGGAATCACGCAATATACGTACTAGCAGGCCCGTTCTTAGGTGTTATGCGGCCCTAGGCGGGGTCCGGGGGGGCCCCTCCGCCCCCCCTGGAAGCTCTGCGAAAATGCGTGGAAATTAGACCAAGGAGACATTTTCCTGTTACGTTACGAGGTCATCTCCCTGCGTCTCTTTTTCGCCCCCTCGGAGTAGTTCGATGCTACAATTTAGCCAGTTTGAACTGTTTCCACCTTCTGCTTCCCTTCCCCTGCCTCCGAATTCAACTCAGGATGATAAATTTCAGGATGAGGAAGGTAACGTGAGTGACACAGACGGCTGCAGTGCCAATTAAAAAAAAAACCGGGGGATCGAGAGCGCCTCTCGGGGGCCCCCTCACGTTCGGGGCCCTACGCGGCTGCGTAGTCAGCGTATGCCTAAGAACGGGCCTGGTACTAGTAACGTTGAAACGGGCGGCCAGTAAAAATGACATCTCTTAAATTATTATGCTAATTTGTGTAATTTATATTAAGACATATAATCCCATTATACAGGATGATTTACATCGAATGTAAAATACTTAAAGGGGGTATTATAGAGTTTAAGATAAACACAAAACGTCCTATGAACATGGGTCCGAATTTGAACGATAACCGAGATATGAACAGAAATAAAAATGCAAACACAAAGTTCAACAAGTTAATAACTCAGGTTCCGTAAGGCCTAGATTAATGAAATTTGGAGAAATAACAGGGTACATAAGACTGTGTATACCGTTAAAATTTGATCTAATTCTAACAAGTACTTTCCGAGTTACTCATTCAACGTCATAACACGTGCTCACTTGTGAGTACTAACTAGCACTTGTTACAATTTTGACTGTGTAACTCCGAAACTTCTCGTTGGAATTCAATCAAATTTTAACGGTATACACAGTCTTATGTACCCTGTTATTCCTCCAAATTTCTTTAATCTAGGCTTTACAGAACCTGAGTTTTTAACTTGTTGATCTTGGTGGCGGCATTTTTATTTCTGTTCATATCTCAGTTATCGTTCAAATTCGGACCCATGTTCATAGGACGTTTTGTGTTTATCTTAACCTCTATAATACCCCCTTTAAGTATTTTACATTCGATGTAAATCACCCTGTATAATTTATACATTAATATTAGAACGCTTTTTAGTTCGCGGATCTTTTTTTCTTTAGGAAAACGATAGATGTCTAAATCGCTGTTTTGGCTCCTTCTTGAGCAGTGAGGAACTAAACAATTTCACATCTTAAATGTGTTATAAACACTGGGCTTATACAAAACGATTTTATTCCATCCCTACGTTGGAACCATGTTAAATCCCGAAGCGAGAAGACTTGTTTGGAACCAAATCGAGTCACGTGACTGAAGAATTCCAAGGATTGACGTCACACTTGCACTCCCTATAAGAGCACTTTAAACACTGACGTCACAAACGGCTCCACGCAATCAAAACTCCATAGACATGAAAGGAAATGAGCTGGGGAAACGATCAAAACACATGTTTCGTCCAGCCGATTGCAATCAAAATGCGAGGTGCACGACTACATGTTAAAAAAGTCCTAAGTATAAAATTTCAACATTCTACGCCTAACCGTTTTTGAGAAATGCGAGACACACACATGTACTGTACGTAGGGCTCTTAATCTGACGTTAGATAGAGGGCGCTACCGTACGTACAGACATCACGAAATGGATTCAGGGATGGTCAAAATGTACATTTCCGTTGAAATCTGAAAACAGAAATTTTTCGCGATTACAATACTTCCTCTACTTCATACAAGGAAGTAAAATACAATACTTCCTCTACTTCGTACAAGGAAGTAAAAAGCATTAGCGCTCATTCTGAATACGGGCATAAGTCCTTTCTTTAGGAGTACAGATCAGAACTTTCAGTGCAAGAGAATCTTTCAATAATTTAAATTACAATGTTGAAACACAAAAATTTATCATCCGTTTCTAAACAAATAATTAGTAATGTTTCTGATTACTTTGAAGAGGAAAAAACTAAAAGGAAGATTATTTTTGTAGAACGGACTTAGGCCGAACTGGAGTGTTAATATCAGTCAAGCGAGTAAGAGCTGAAAAAAGGAAAAAATATTGACAATGAAAATGGTTTTAGCTCGCCCATAAAAATAGAGGAAAAAGTTGTATATCCAAAAATTGAATTTGATGACTTTGATAAAGCATTACTTTGAAGAATAGTGCACAACTGTTAAGTTCCAACTGTCAATAAAGTCGTTTATGACATGAAAATGGCAACAGGATTTGATGGTCGAAGGGAATTTATAAGAAAACAGCTTCGTGAAATCAGCTTTAGATTTAAAAATACAAATCTAATAAATGCCTTCTCGTCGAGAAGCCTGAATAGTTGCAGCTGGACGCCGCTATCTGGAAGAGATTAGAAAAGTTGAAGTGGAAACTAACCCATCGTATATCTGGATGAAATGTCTATTATAGCTGTTGTCGGAAAATGCTACCAAAATGACAATGAAAATGGAGTTTTAGAAAACTATAATAAAGGAGCACGATTTATTATTGTTCACGAAGGAGGGAAAAAAGATTCGTTAAAAATGCTGGCCTTGTTTTCAAATCTGGAACTCTTATCTGTGATTATCATGAGATACGTTTAACAAATAATTGAATACCAACCTCTCCAGATAAGTCCAGTTGTTTTAGATAATGCTTCATATCACAACATTCACATTAATGAAACTCCAACATTAATAAAAAAGAAGCTATTATTAACTGGTTAAGAGCTAACAACATCACTTAACCTTTTAAAAGCACGATTATTATTATTAGTTAAAAGTAATAAACCCAGGAAACAGTAGATTATAGATATGTACTGTCTGAAAATGGTCATAATATTCTTCGGCTACCTCCATGCCATCCTGATTTAAATCCGATAGAATTAATTTGGAAACAAGTGAAAGATTTTTTTTAAAAAAAAACATGTCCAAAGCCTCTGTTAAACAGCATTTACAACGATAGAAGAAGAAAGGTTGTGAACATGTTAAAAAAAGAAGGATTAATAGAGTATAATATTGAGGATATACAACTCCTTGCCAAAAAATAGAATAATGGTATTTTACGTTCTGAAGTTAAATTTGAGTGGAGAGTAATCAACGAACTTTTGTAGCTACAGGTTTAGACTTTGTTTCGTGGGTAATGTACGTATTCCTCTAGTCGACGTCAAAAGGAACATTAATTTATTCAAATTCAAGTAATTGAAGATGACAAAATATTAGAATAATTCCAAAATTGTCCAATTTGGTTCGCAAGTGATTTCCATGCTTTTTAATGTTCGATATAAAAGGCATTGCAACTTTTCCTACCTCAGACTGAGCAACATGAGCAGAAAATCGGACGTATATCATGTCCACAAAGCGAACAATATGTGATCTTTATGGAATTGAAAAAACTCAGGCAGAAATTGCGAAAATCATGAAGTGCTCACAGTTTACAGTGGCAAAGGTGTTAAATCAGCAAAAGGAGGATCCAACTTTTAAAGGAAATCGAAAAAGATTTTGATTATTGTGGATGTAAACGCAAGACTAGTGAGAGGCAGGACAGGCAACTGAAGAACAATGTGAAGAAACACAGTTGGAAAATGTGTGGAGCAACCGTATCTAGAAGAGCTGCAAACAGACGACTACATCAATTGCATTTCAGCCCAGAGATCCCAAAATACTAAACCTCTGAAGACGTTGAAGCAAAGACCAACCCATGTAAAGGGGTGCAATGAAAGAGTTACTTAGGGACAGGATGAGTGGAGTAACAAACTATTTTATGACGAATCTGTGTCTTCTTTGTCTTTTGGTGACCAAGGATCACACGTTTGGAGACAGACATAAGCAGCTTACGACAGGTCAATGACATTTTCTGCTTCAGTGAGAAAGTTGTGTGTCCTAAATGGTGTAGTAAATGCCGCATTCTATCAAGATATACAGTGTCGGGACACATTAATATAACCACTTGCTAGTATCCGGAATATCCACCTTTGGCGGCAAGCACAGCAGCTAGTCCATGCACATGCGTGGTGGAAGGTCCAGCTTGCGGACATGGCGACCGAGATGGTCCCACAAATGTTCAATGGGGTTGAGGTCCAGGGAGTTTGGTGGCCATGGGAGTAGCTTGAATTCATCCTCATGCTCCTCGAACCAGTCGTGGACAATTTTGGTAGTATGGCAGGGAGCATTGTCCTGTTGAAAGGTGCCATCACCCTTAGGAAACACTGTCGACATGAAGGTGTGTACCTGGTCTGCGACGATTGTCAGATAGCGAACAGCATTCAGTGTACCCTCCAGCGGTGGGGCAGCCGTACCGTAGCCCAGTTGTCTCGCCTTTCTCAATGCACTGGTGGAGTTAAGCAACCTTGGGCGCGGCTAATCACAGGTTGGGTGACCACCTGGAAATTTCCATCTCCCCCCGTGCTTCGGAGGGCACGTAAAGCCGTCGGTCCCGGCTACTGCGACCATCTTACAGCAGTCGTTAAGATCATCGGGATGTCGCAAAACTCCCTCGAAGGAGTAAGATACCCTCCAGCGGTATCAGTCGACTCAGACCATACCACGAAAACATCCCGCAAACCTCCCCCACCAGCCTGTCGTCTGCCAATTCCCGGCGAATTCTCCATCGTCCGTCCACTCTGTTCACCAGAAACCGCGACTCGTCAGAGAAAGCAACCCTTTGCCACTCGGCCGAGGTCCAATGGCGATAGTCCATTGCGAATTGGAGGATTTTACGGCGATACAGAAATACAGAAATACCATACGCCTGCTCCGGAGCGCCAACCTCAAGAGGGATTGTTGCACTGTCTTGGTGCTGACATGCCTAGTGGCCCCACTGTTCATTTGCTGTGTCAGTTGCTCAACAGTGGCACGCCGATTGGTTTTGGCCAGGCGTTGTAACCGACGCTCGCCTCTAGGATCGATGGCCCGTGGGGCCCCACAGTTACCTCTTCGGTCGCTCGAAACTGTCTGGTTCGTTCAGTCGCGGTTCATCTTCACAACATCAGCCCTAGAGCAGTTCACAAAGGTGGCCGTTTCTGAAATGCTGTCCCCCTTGGCCCGATAGCCAATGACCATCCCCTTTTGGAGGTCCGACAGGTCACTTGCTCTGCCCATGACGGCGACAACTGCTGTGTTAACGGATGCTACTACACGTCTGCTGTTGTCAGCTTTTAATGATATGCAATGATTTTTTCATCTGCATACCATGGGATGGGACGTTCCAACATGTTCGAGGAGAGGTGGTCATATTAATGTGTCCCGACCCTGTACTTGACAATTTCATGATCCCATCATCTCGAGAGCTTTGCTGTAATTTTTTTCTGTTCCAGCAGGATGGTGCGTCTAGTCATATTGCTAAATCCAAGAAAGAATGTCTTCACCAAGAAATATCTGCGTTTTACATATTAATCCAATTGAAAATGTATGGAAATTGATGGAGGCTAGACTTCAGCAAAGACCTCCACAGACTAAACAGGAGTTGAATCCGGAAACCAAACATTTCGATCTAATATCAGTCGTGAAGAATGGTATCCGGACAATTGCCACCCAGACAACCGCCACCTAGGACAACTGCACCCAAAATGCTCCAGGCAAGAGCTCTAATTTAATTAGAATGTTTTACTTTAGGTTTTGAACGAAGTTTTAACTTGAAAACTTGAAATTTCAAATTACAATGCAAAATATGAAAAATAAAATTCTTTCACGTAGAAGGTAATAGAGAGATTTAGTGACGAAAATGTTGAGGTAAATATAAATAAAGAAAATATTAATAAAGAAAAAAATCTTCGGGGGGGGACCTTAGTAAATACCTCTCAGTTTCTGTGATTTTAAGAATTTTATAAAAAATGATAAAAAATGATAAAAATCCTAAAAAAAAATGTACTGAATGAAATAAATTTACTAATTTTAAAAATGTGCATTTTATTGAGATTCTAAAATGGTTTTTCCACAATAAACGAGACATTACGAATTTAACTAATTTGAATTTTCTGTCATTTCATCACAATTTATCCCTTTCGATTTTAACCAGCAATATCTCGTTTATTGTGAGAAAAACCTTAACTAATACGCCATTTTAGAATCTCCATTAAATACACATTTTTTTAATTAATAAATTTATTTCATTCAGTACTATATTCATTAAAATTTACAATTTCACAACTTAAAAGTTTTTTCAAAATTTCATAATTTTCAATTTACACAATATGAAGTACGATATGAAAAACAAAAGTAAACTTTTTATTAAGATTTAAAATAAAACTAACTTTCGGGACTGTACTCTACACAAAAATATATTTCAGTATTCCGCTTTAAATAAAATTTTATTTTTAAATCTTAATAAAAATAATAAATAAACTTCGTTGGTTTTAAATTACCTTTTTTTTCTTATTTCTTTATTAAAATATATCTAAAAAAACTATTCGCAATACACTTTTAAGTATTATGCTTACAATATTCGTGCGGCAAATTATCACATATTTCAAGTGTAAGGTTTTTTTTATTTAATGCAATGTAGATATAACAAGAACTTTAAAAAAAAAATGAACCCACTTCATGGACCAAACAGAGAACCTCCTTTTTTGAAGTCAGTAATAACGCATAAATACAAAATAACATGGTCAATCGCATGACCACTAAATAAGAAAAGTTTCAATTTTTCCTTCAAAATAAAAACATTTTCTGCCAGGATTTTTAAGTTTACAGGCATATTAAAATATATTTGTAAGCTATTAGTGAACAAAGCGAATTTAAGCCAAGGAAATAGCTTTAGTCATCGAACTTCGGCCGAAACTAAGTCTTAATTAAGTCGCTAAAAGTCCGCAACTGTAGTCGGCAAATTTCAGATTACCCTTTTTATATCCTGGATCAGTCATAGTAATTTTTCTGTTAAGTAAAAAAAAAAGTTCGACGATATGAAATGTGAATCCGATTGAATTTGATTCTCAAGTCGAGGAAAATCAATCACAAATTTGGAATAATAAATCGTTTACAAATAGGAAGTGGATTCCGCGTTCTTAAAATCAAATTTAATAAATATTTAGAAGTTAGTAGCGTTTTTGGCCACGTTTTTCATGTTTAGCATGTCCAACTCTATAAAAAACAATTGTTACTTTAAAAAAAAAAAAATCCATGCATAATCCCTATTGTTAGGTGGCAATTGTCCTACGTGTCAATTATCCAGTGGCGATTGTCCTAGGTGGCGGTTGTCAGGGGGGCAGTTGTCCTAGAACCGTGAAGAATGTGCTAAGTGTCAACAGGATGCCAAATAGGCTAAGTCTTGTAATTAAAGCCAAAGATGACGTAATTAGATATTAATTTGATGAACCGTTTTCAATTAAAGTGATTTGTGTATCTTTTTTTGTCATTATTCTAATTTTTTGTCTCTATCTCGGGATTATTCTATTATTTTGTCATCTTCAATTTATTTAATGTAAATTTAAAATTTTTAAATTTTGAATAAATTAATTTTTTTTTGAGGTCTATTAGAGGAATAAGTATATCATCCAAGAAAAAAAAATCTAAACTTGTAGCTTAAAAGAATTCGTTGATTACTCTCCACTCAAATTTAACTTCAAAACGTCCCATCATGTCCCACACATGTTCAATTAACGACTAGTCTGGAGATCGTGCTGGCCAGGGAAGTAGTGCCACATGCTGTAGGGCTAGAGGCAGTGTGTGGATGGGCGTTATCCTGCTAGAAAAACATGTTACCCTCCTGTTGCAAGAAGGACAGAACTACAGGTGTCACAATCTGCTGGACGTACCGAATGCTGATCAATGTTCCATCCACAAACACTGAGGGTGATCGCGAGTTGAAACCGATCGCACCCCACAGCATTAAGACAGGGCTTGGACCTGTGTGCCGTAGACGGATGCACTGTGGAAGATGGCACTCTGTTGCTCTTCGTCGCACACGTACATGTCCATCACTAGTATACAGGTAGAATCTGCTCTCATCACTAGACCACAGACCTCCATTCGGCTCTTTCGCGGCACCACTGCAGCCGCGTAGCACGGTGTTCTTGCAGAAGTGAGAGTCTGGCTAGAGGGATCCGTGCCCGCAGTCTTGCAGCTAGCAAACGGTGACCAATGATCCGTCTTGACAAAGCTGGTGCCACTCTGGCCCTTATCTCTGCTGCGGATGCCGTACGGTTGCTCAAAGCTTCTCCTACGATTCCACGGTCTTGGCGTGGGTCGGTAGTGCATAGGCGTCCAGAACTAGGTCTGCGTGAGTCCGTTCCTTCCGTAAACCGCTGCTGACAACATCGATCCACCACAGAAATATGACGACCGATCTGGACCGCGATACGCCGATGAGCCATCCAGCCTCTCGAAGTCCCACAATCCGACTTCTGTCAAACTCCAAGAGTTGTGGCACAGGAGCACGGCAGCGTGTGCGAGGCATTGCAGTTGTCACCACACCTACATTCAACTGTTCTAGTATATTGCAGATGCAAATCTGGTCGGAATCATTCTTCTCGAGAGGGGCATGGAAGGCACCGTGTAAAACTGGCTTGCAATTTGAATCGGTTCTTGTATACCACCAATGCTGCGAGGTCACTCCAAAAGTAATGTACAATATTTTTTTAATTTATTTTTTATTCTACACCCTTACAAACTTACGGAGGTCATAGATACATCCTTTAGGAACAAAATGTAATTTTTCCATCCCTTTCAACTGACTTACGCCACCTTGGAACGAGGGCGTGTATGCCTACACGGTAAAAGTCTCGACCAGCACGTTTGAGCCACTGTTTAGCAGCGTGCACGAGGGAGTCGTCATATTTATTCGGATTCCTTCAGTTTACCGAAGAGATGGTAGTCGCATGGTGTCAGGTCAGGACTGTAAGGCGGGTGGTTCAGTGTTCTCCATCCAACTTTTCTGATCTCCTCTCTGATTTTGTGACTGGCCGCGCGTTATCGTGCAGTGGCAGAACATCCTGCTTCTCCCGATGTGGTCGAACATTATCAAGACTTTGTGCAGTGCATGGTCTCCTGCTGCGAGGAGAATCCCGATATTGGCGTGGCTTCTTTCACCTGATAATCTGTTTTCCCACTGACTAACCGTACCGCTATCGACAGCTATAGCTCCATACACCTTTTTCAACCTTTTGTGAATGTTTCCCAGTGTCTCGTTCTCGCAGCAAAAGAACTCGATCACAGCACAGATACCAATTTTTGCCTTTGTTTTTATGAGATATTGCTTTCCACTGAAAGATATACTCCTCTGATGACAATATCAGACCTACAGGGGTTGGCCAAAATAATATGAACACCAGAGAAAGGTTACAAATTGCTTATTAAGTACCGAAAGATGCTTTATGCTATCAGTGTGGGGAAACGTGTCAGTCTGTCCGTAACTCTAAACTCCTCCAAGGCTATGAAAGATTTTCAAAATTTGTTTTCGTCAGTCGATGAATATGGTTCGTGGCACGAACTAATCACAAATATTTATCTAAATCGGTTCATTGGCACGTGCACAAATGGTATCTCAATTTTCCCACCTAGCAATTTTCAATGGAAGATATATTAAGTAATATATCAAACAAATCGTAATGACGAGATAGAAGCGGTTATTCATTACTATTTTTGTCAGTCGATGAATATGGTTATGGCACGTACCAACCACAAATATTATCTAAATCGGTTCAATAGCATATGCACAAATGGTACCTTCAAGCAATTTTCTAAGGTAAGATATAACAAGTAATACAGGGTGATTACAAAAGAACTTCACACTTTTAAAAATTTATTACATCAAAGCTATTCAGAATATAGACACACCACATACGGATTCTTAAAGAAAAATTCTTGAAGTTTATTATGACACAGTTAAAGATATTCAATATGCCCCCCTGTAGTCGAATTCGTCCCAAACCCGCATTAACATGTCTCCATCAATCCCGCGTATCGCTACCGTAATGCGTTCTTTCAGCTCGTCTAGGTCACGGGGAAGGGGTAGGGTGAAGACATTGTCCTTTACACCCCCATAAAAAGAAATCACAGCGGTGGATTGGTCGAGCAAACAATAACCTGGAACTTGCAAGTGGCCACCGCGGAGCCCCTACCTCACACCTTGTGATTTCTTTTTATGGGGGTGTGTAAAGGACAAGGTCTTTCACCCTACCCCTTCCCCGTGACCTAGACGAGCTGAAAGAACGCATTACGGTAGCGATACGTGGGATTGATGGAGACATGTTCATGCGGGTTTGGGACGAAATCGACTACCGCATTGATGTATGCCGTGTCACGACGGGGGGGGGGGGGGTGAGGAAAGTGAATGGTGAACATCTTTAACTGTGTCACAATAAACTTCAAGAGTTTTTCTTTAAGAATCCGTATGTGGTGTGAATCACAATATTCTGAATAGCTTTGATGTAATAAATTTTTAAAAGTGTGAAGTTCTTTTGTAATCACCCTGTACATCAAACAAATCGTAATGACAAGATAGAAGCGGTTATTAATTACTATTTTCGCCAATTGATAAATATGGTTCCGCGAATGAACCATTCTGAAAATGGTTGTGATTGTTACAATTGCACGTGCTCTAATGGTACCCATATGACACCCTCAAAAATTTTCAATGATATGGCATATTATATATCAAACAACTTGGAATGATGTGTCATGAAAGAATATAACGTAAAGTAAACCATTAAGGAATGACATAACCAAGTACCGAAAGGTTAAACTAAACCATTCGCGGAACAATATGTAACACCCTATGTAACATTGTAAGTTTCAATTGGACCATAATGATAACGTTAAACCACGTACCTCTGAACCAATTTGGATTACCATTAATTTTACCTTGTTTTCATTTATGATATCTTAGCATTGAAAGTTCCAATGAACCATAATGGTTCCACTAAACCAGGTGCCTTTGAACCAATTTCGACTATCATTAATTTTACGTTATATTCAGTCAAGACATATACCAAATTGTTTGATATATTACATGCCATATCTTATCACTGAAAATTTTTGAGGGTGTCATAAAGGTGTCATTAGAGCACGTGCCATTGTTTCGATTACAACCATTTTCAAAATGGTTCATTCCCGGAACCATATTTATCAATTTATCAATTACCATGAATGAATATAATGTAGAATAAATGATAATCCAAATTGGTTCAAAGCTACGCGGTTTAATGGAATCATTATGGTCAATTAGAAACTTTCAATGTTAACATAGGGAAATTGAAAAATATGGTTCCGCGAATGGTTTAGTTTAGCCTTTCGGTACTTGGTTATGTCATTTCTTAATGGTTTATTAATAAGGTGTTGGGCCTCCTTTCGCTCGAGTACTACTTCTAGCCTTCTATACACTCCTTGAATAGTCTCCACTGGGATTTTGTACCACTCTTCAACCAACAACTTGGGGGAGGAAATCTGCTTCTGAGCTGCCTCTCCAGAACTCACCAGACTGGTTCGATTATATTCAAATCTGGCCATTGAGCGAGTTATGGAAGATGCTGCACTTCGCCATCGTGCTCTTCAAACTAAGATTTCACAGTATGGGTGCATTGTCATCTTGAAAAATGGCGTTGTTGTCAGGGAACAAAATCTGGACCATAGGATAGAACAGGTCGCGTAAGATCTCACCGTATCGGTCAGCATTAATTCGGCCACTGAGGGTAGTCATTAGACCAACTAAATTATTAGAAATGGCTCCCGAAGCCATTACAGATCCCCCACCGTGTTTTACTGTAGGAATGAGAGAGTCTCGACGACAGGCTGCTCCAAACAAATTTGCCCCGACGTCAGAAATAATGTGAAGGATGATTCATCCGATCATATCACTCTTTTCTAGTCATCGGGTGTCCAGGCTTTATGGTCTTGACACGGCCTGCCACGGGCTTTAGCATTGGTCTCTTCTGAAAGGTTTTTCAATTGCGGCTCTTCCATGAATATCGCATTTGGGAAGCTCTCTCGCGAACTATTTTACCGAAATGGGGCGTTCAAGGTGGGTATTAGTTCTGCAGTCGCTTTTGTTGCAGTACTTTTTGGCCGTTTCCTTGGTAATCCTTGTCAGTGCTCGACGGTCCGTATCATTCGGTATTGTTTTCCACCCACTATTCTTTTCCCCCGATGACGTCTTACCGTGTGTTTGGGACGCACTCGTAACATTCGAGACTACTGCTCTTGAAACCTTCAACAATGTCGCTGTTCGGGACATGGAAGCAATATTATTCACTTTAAGCTACGAGGGGCGTTCAAATTTGACCTGGACTTTTTTTATATAAATTTCATTGTTGTAAAAATCTAAACTTTCATTGTTGGGATGGCAACTACCACCTGCCATGCAAATACAGCACCACTCATCCGGTTGCCATGACAACCAATTGCTTGTTTAAACAAAATGGCGGATAGCGATGTGTCGACCAGAGAGGGACAACGAATAATCATCAAGTTTCTCCACAACGAAGGTGAGAAAGCATCTGAAATTCATCAGACTTCAAAGACAGTTCACCGAGTAATGTTTGTCTCGATCATACGTCTTTGCTTGGTGCCAACAGTTTGAAGGAGGGCGAGAATCCACCAGCAATGAGCCTCATAAGGCAAGGCCAGCAACTGCTGTCAATGATGGCATCATCGCACGAACAAATGAGCTGATAAGAGGCAACAGGCGGATTCATCTCCGAGAATTGGCTTCAATACCGAACATCAGCACTGACAGTGTGGAGACCATCATCCACGATCAGCTGAAATTCAACTAGATCTGTGCCAGATGGGTCCCTATGCAAATCTCCGAGGATCACAAAACCAACCGGGTGGAAATCTGTTCCATGCTGCTGCAGCGATAGAACAGGGTAGATGACAGCTTCCTAGGGCGTCTTATGACCATGGATTCATCACCATACTCCTTAAAGCAAGCGTGCGAGCACGGAGTGGCGACACACGGACTCACCACGACCAAGGACATTCAAGATGAAACCGTCGGCAACGAAAGTGATGGCGACTGTATTCTGGGACATTAAGGGTATCATTCTTGTTGATTTTCTGGAAGAACATCAAACCATAAATGCACTCTACTATTGTGACATTTTGGGGACGTCCCTGAAGCCGGCATTAAGGAAAGAGCGACCAGGACTCCTTACCATTGGCGTTTGTTTTCTGCAAGACAATGCCAAACCACACACACACACAGCCAAACTGACTATGGACACACTGACGGAACTCAAATGGGACATCTTACCACATCCTCCATACACCCGGATCTCCCCCCGCGCGGGGGGGGGGGCAGGGGTGTGGGCCCAGGGAAGGGGTCCTGGGGGGGCAGGGGGACGGCGCCAATGGGGGACAAAAAAGGCCGGCCTGACGTGGTTTCGACATCAGCCTGAAGATTTCTACAGAACCGGTATCCAGATGCTCCCAGAACGCTGGAAAAAATGTGTAGAAAAGCAAGTAGTTCTTAGAGAATTAACTGGTGTGTGTGTGTGTGTGTGTGTGTGTGCGTGTGTGTGCATGTGTTTGTAGTTTCCTGATTTTGTAAGTCCAGGTCAAATTTGAATGCCCTCGTACTATTGAATATCGCGATCTCTTATTTTGGAAGCATCACTTTAGGTGAATAATGCATTTCAATTTCATGTGAAATTATGAGATACAGGTTCGGATGGTTCCCTTATTAGTTACCGATTTGTTAGTTTGCAGAAGCGTTGAAGACCATTTCCATGGAAGTGAAACAATCGTTTGGCTACTAAATAGAAGCACTTGGACATTCTCGACTTTCCAGGGCCAACAATTATGAAAACATTTTCGTTTACAAGGACCAGCTATCACCTTTCAACATGGCCAAGGTCAATGCCAAGAATTGCCGCAGTAGTGAAGGCAAAATGTGGCCTAACAAAGTACTGATGGAGTGCTCATCAAAATCGGCCACTAACAAGGGGACCGCACGGATATATCATGACGGATTTGGTTGAAATTTTAGGTCAATCTACATTATTATACCTTCTGTGTAAAAGTATTTGTATCAATGGCCTTTCGTTTCAGAGAAAAAACAAAATATTTTACGTTTACAATTGTAGTGCTAGATAAGCCAAGTGGGAAGAAAGGTCTTCAAATTAACAGCGGTGGCGCAGTGGCTAATGTGAGGCTCTGTGATTTCCTGGCCTAGGCTCGATTCCTGCGAATTTTTTTTCTGGGTCATACATAAGCAACGTCATCGGTATAAAAAAATAATGCAAAATGCGTTGTACAATATTTTTACGGATAGTCATTGCCATTCCGTGATGTGGCAGTGACGATTGCGCATAGACCCTCAGTAGTGCAAATAGATCTTTACTGTTTCTCTTTCATTTCACACGCCAAATTAACATGTTTTCCGTTACTTTGGAAACAGGTTTGAGGGAAGGGGAAGGGTGGAAAACGGATCAGTCATCGCACCGTCATCACCGCCACCAATCGCAGATCGACAGTGACCGATGTAGCGGTTGTGACATGTCACTTACAACGAATTTTAAGTTTCTCGGATGAAACCCTGCTCCCACGTAACCACATGGAGACATCGCCACGTTATGAGTGTTTCCCGCCAGAAGCGACAGGTGGCGCTACGGTCGAGACAGGCAACGGCCAATCAGACACGTGCGTTAGCGCACGGGGCAATGGGAATTTTTTGGGTAACAAGCAGGGGTCGGGAGAAGCATGGCATCTGGGACAGTTCAGCTCTTCTAGTGACAACACGGATGTTCTGCCTCGAGTAGACATCGGACCACGCTTCCTAGACCTGCTTTACGAGTAAGTACCCCTGTACTATGTTTCTGCCATTAGTGCCTGCAACAACTTATGGGCCGTGCCTGGTCCTGACCATGCGCTAGACTCCGAATTTCATTCTCAGTTTATCCTAACTTTTATCCTATTCTACAAACGTTATGGACATTAGGGTTACCGTGTCCCTCCAGATCAAAAGGGGAACACAACACTTTCTGTCAAGTTAGCTTACAATAATTTGTTAGCGTAGTTCTGTTTTTGCTTTATCTTTTGTACCTTCAAGTTCCTTATATTATACACTTGTTTTGCTTAATTAAAAGTTATTATGTTATTAAGACTGCCTAGTGACCCTTAATTTATATATTCACCACTTGCTTTATTCAGTTCCACCCGAGTCCGTCGGGCGCCGCCACTGAGCTGGCCATTAAGGGTGTGTATGTTTTCGAAGTTCATCGCTCGCGCACACTACACGACAACATAAACACCCAACAATTTATAATATTGGACTGGTCTCCAAGAACAAAAAATTGCATCGATGTCGTCGAGGTCTAGTGGAGTGTGCTGTGCAGTAGTTGGGTGTACAAATAACTGGAAAAAATTACACATTTGGAAAAAACAAATGTGCTCTCTCCACGAGTCACTCCATGAAGACTGTCCGTGTCACAGGTCTTACTGATCAAATAATCTTCTATGTTTTTTTCAGTGATTTGTGGCCAGTTCTTGAGGTCATCCGTCCACCCATCTTCATTTTCAAAAACACGAGAGAACTCATCTTTAAAGAGGAAAATTCTATTATTAAAAAACACTTAACTTTTTTTTCAGTTCAATTGCATAGCCCTTCTTTAAGATCAACATTGAATTTGGAATTTCTATAACTGAGAGCACATATAAAATTACATAAAGTGTATGCTTCATTGCAAATACAACCGTGTGTATAATAATTAATAAACTGCGCATTATTAATGAAACTCATTTAATTGTCTACTTCATCTATAATTCTTAATGGGAACAGGTATATAATAATATGAATAATATGATAATTTTGTCATTGGGTTTTTATCTAACTTTCATTCCACGCGAAGCCTGAGTGGTGATGACAACTTTGTTTAATGACAAATATTTTTTTTCTGTATCACTACTTGTTATTGCGCACACTGATGAGTAGTTGCTTTCTTTTGTTCTTCCACTGAAGAAAGAATCTTGTAAACCTTTGGTTCGACGAGATTAATGAGGCTGTTGCTGATGAAGTACTCGCTTAGAACAGAAAATAAAGGCTTCCACGCTCGCGCACACACCTTCATTGACTGCGCCCTGTCGCTGATTCGGCAAGTGGTGAATATATTTCAATAATATAATATTGGAATATCACATGGTGACGTGATGGAAAACGGATGTTAATTCGGCCTGTGAAACGAAAAAGAAACGATAATAATCTATCGACAGTGTATGCGCAATCGTCACAGTCACATCACAGATCAGCAATAACCGTCCGTGAAAATTTTGTACAAAGCATTTTTTTTTGACCCGTGATGTTGCTTATGAATATGAATATTCCTATGCAAACTGCAAACAAATAATAATGGTGAAAACACACACACATACAAAAAACAAAAAAACAGAAAAACAAAAAAAAAACAGAAAACAAAAAAAAAAAATAAAAAAGGAGACACGGGAATCAAACCGGGGCCAGGAAATCACAGAGCCTCACGTTAGCTACTGCACCACCACTATAAAGTTAAACACCTTTCTTGCCACTTGGCTTATCTGGCACCACAAGAGTAAACAAAAATTTTTGTGTTTTTTCTCCGAAACGAAAGGCCATCGATTCAAATCCTTTTACACAGAAGGTATACTGCACTTGCCTCTGTTAAAACTTTTAAGTTCCTGGGGATTTTTCTCTCTTACAATTTATCCTGGGACGCCCACGTTAAGTTTCTGGCCTCTTCTTTAAACTATCGCCTTGGTCTTTTCTCACGGCTTCATTATTTACCAAAATACATTTTACTACTTCTTTATTTTGCCCTTATCCAATCCTCTCTCATTTATGGTCTCGAATTTTGGGGCACCACTACTAAACCCAATCTAAAGCACTTATATCATATCCAGAAATGGTTTGTCCCCGTTTAAATTAAAAAAAAAAATTCGATTCAGTTTCGCTTTTTTTTCCCCATAGTAAGCATCACTTCTATTTACTTTTTATATTCACTTGGTCTCTTTATTTTTAAAATCTTAAATAATAAATTTATCTGTTCGCTCCCCCAGAATTCCTTTAATCCTAAACCATCCAG
Source organism: Rhysida immarginata (assembly GCA_023313115.1). Classification (NCBI taxonomy): domain Eukaryota; kingdom Metazoa; phylum Arthropoda; class Chilopoda; order Scolopendromorpha; family Scolopendridae; genus Rhysida; species Rhysida immarginata. Next base: position 50,730 of record JAHWFO010097476.1, read on the forward strand.
TCCTTATAAACTCCACAATATAGCCACAACACCAGCAATCCCTTTGACCAGATGCACCTATCAATTTAAAAGTGTCACCAATACTGGCATTAAGCTCTGAAATAACCTCCCTAATGATATCCAATCCTCATCTTCTCTGATCACTTTCAAATATACACTGTAGAAATATCTTTTTAATTCCCCTACTAACCTACTGACCTAGTTCTGTTTAATTTTCATACATTGTTTAATTTATAAAGGGTGTGCCAAAATTCACGCAAGGAGTAATTTTGATAGAAAACAGGCTTTTAATTAAAAATTGTAAATTTCTTATTGATTCATAAAGTATACAGTATATTTAGAATAGCACATCAGGTAAATGGCCTCCACAGCTTTGCTGGAACATACGCACTCTTCTGTCGAAGTTTTCCATGACAGTTTTGCATAAATGTGGCTCAATTTCCTCGTTCAAGGCGTGGGTGGTCGTGGGCTTGTTGGTTAGCGTGGATTTTCGGCTGGAGGCATCATTGGACCCATCTTCTTCGAAAATGCGGCTGGTAAGGCAATAGCAGTTAATGGTGCTTACTATCTCAACATGATAATCCAATATTTTGTGCCTAAATTGCAAGTTATGTATGTGGACGACATTGGTTCAACAAGACTGTGCCACATGCAATACATCCCGAGAAACAATTCAGTTACTGCTGGAGTCATTTCCTGGTCGTGTAATTTCCCGTTTTGGTGGTCAGAATTGGCCGTCCAGATCATGTGACTTAACGCTGTTGGACTTTTTTCTTTGGGGGTTTTTGAAGTCTAAGGTTTATGCCAACAACCCCACGACCACCCGTGCCTTGAAGAAGGAAATTGAGCGCTGTATCAACGAAATTCAGTCATATTTATGCAAACTGGTCATGGAAACTTTCGACAAAAGAGTGCGTATGTGCCAGCAAAGCCGTGGAGGCCATTTACCCGATATGCTATTCTATACATAACCCTTTACTGTATACTTTATGAATCAATAAGAAATTTACAATTTTTAATTAGGAACCTGTGTTTTCTATCAAAATTACTTCTTGCATGAATTTTGGGACACCCTTTATTTCCACCAGGGTAATTCTATCTAACATGTAGGCTATGTGCCATACTGGTCCTGGTTGGATTTTGTAATAATCTTTCCTATAAATAAATAAATAAATAAATATTAATGTTGTATATTGACTGGTATCCGGACAATTGCCACTTGGACAACCGCCACCTAGGAATATTGCCATCTGAACAACCGCCACCTAGGGCAATTGCCACTCAAAATGCTCCAGACAAGAGCTCTAATTTAAATAGAATGTTTTACTTTAGATTTTGAACGAAGTTTTAAACTGAAAACCTTGAAATTTCATTTTTTCATTTAATGCAATGTAGATATAACAAGAACTTTTATTTTAAAAAAATGAACCGACTTCATGGGCCAAACAGAACCACCTTTTTTGAAGTCAGTTGAAAACTTTCCCAGAAAAATATTCAGTCGAATAGCGAAACCCCATCCAAATCATATCAGTAGCTTTTGAGAAAATCGCGAACATACATACATACATACACTTAGGTCAAACAGAGAACCTCCTTTTTTGAAGTCGGTAACAACGCATAAATACAAAACAACATGACCACTAAATAAGAAAATTTTCAATTTTTCCTTCAAAATAAAAACATTTTCTGCCAGGATTTTTTGTTTACAGGCATATTAAAATATATTTGTAAGCTGTTAGTGAACAAGGCGAATGTAAGCCAAGGAAATAGCTTTAGTCATCGAACTTCAGCTGAAACTAAGTCTTAATTAAGTTGCTAAAAGTCCGCAACTATTAATACATTGATATTCAACAAATTTCAGATTACCCTTTTTATATCCTGGATCAGTCATAGTAATTTTTCTGTTAAGTAAAAAAAAAAAAAGTTCGACTGTATGAAATGTGAATCCAATTGAATGTGATTCTCAAGTCGAGGAAAACCAATAAAAAACTTGGAATAATAAATCGTTTACAAATAGGGAGTGAATTCTGCGTTTTTAAAATCAAATTTAATAAATATTTAGAAGTTAGTAGAGTTTTTGGCCATGTTTTTCATGTTTAGTATGTCCAACTCTATAAAAAAAAAGTTGTTACTTTAAAAAAAAATCCATGCATAATCCCTATTGTTGGGTGGCAATTGTCGTAGGTGGCTATTGCCCTCGGTGGCAATTGTCCTAGATGGCAATTATCCTAGGTGACGATTGTCCTAGGTGGCAGTTATCCGGGTGGCAGTTGTCCAGGTGGCAATTGTCCTAGAACCAGATTGACCACTTAAAATATCAACAGAATCAGTGACGACATGTCCGTGCAGTCTCCTTCTCAGTATATAAAGCATTTTACACAAATTTTAACCAATTTTATCCACATTTTTAGCTAGGTAGTTCTTTTTTTTAAATTGTAAGATTTTTTTTTGATAATAAAATAGCAAATTGTGCAGTAGCAAGGCAGTTAGGACACAATCGACGGCCAAAAATGTATTCGACGCTGGAGGAAATGTATGCAAAAATATATTATATGTACGAAATTAAACATTTTCCCCCACTGAAATGCGTATTACTTTTATTGAAGCATATATGCCATATAAAAAAACTGTTTTTAGATTACCGATTGCGTGTGGTGGTGGGGGAGCGTATCGGCCGCCGCGCCATTACTATCGGAGATTTTACATTTATGAACTACACGGTAATTAAAGTTCTGTCATGTATATTATACGTTAATTTCGTTTGAAGTTCATAATACGACTTTTTATCCTAAAAAAAAAACGTGTTTTGTGCCTTCAGATTCATTACAAAACTATAAACGCATTTAGAACATACTTCGAGGTGGGATCGGAATGAAAAGTGAAATATGAACAGAATGCCACTTTACAACATATTTGTTGGCCTTCGTATTTGAAAACTTACATTCGTATTTTATTGGCGACGGGAAATTCAGATGAAAAGTGAAATATTGTAATATATAATGAACTATACGTTGTAAATACAGGGTAATTAAAGTTCTGCGATGTATATTATACGCTAATTTCGTCTGAAGTTCATTATGCAACTTTTCATTTGAATTTCCGGCGCCAAAAAAAAATACGAATGTACCTTCTCAATCCATGAAGTACAACTGTGTTTCGATTTGTGAAAATGGCGACGGGCAGTGGGGAATTCAAATGAAAAGCGAATAAATGTAATAAATAATGAAGTGTACATTGTATATACAGGAAAATTAAGGTACTGTAATGTATATTATGCGCTAATTTCGTTTGATTTTCATCAGGACGGAATGCAACTGCATCACTATAAAGCAGTATCAGTTTTCTGAAATCGTTGTTGTCATGCTGTTTGGAAAAAAAAACGGTAGTTAGGCCGCAACGGTAGTTAGGCCGCACAGGCATTTTTTACAACTTTTTTATTAGATAAGCCGCGGCGTTACTACCGTAAATTACGGTAGTTCTTTTTTTTAAATTGTAAGATTTTTTTTTGATAATAAAATAGCAAATATATTTATACACACCATATTGCCATTAACGACCCGACACTTTCAATTTTAGAAGTTTTGTTGAATATCTTTCTTAATTTTCACGATATTTGCTTGGGCTTTTTATAAGAGCAGCTCTATACATTTGGCTAATAAATTATGCAAAAGATAATTTGGTAACACATGCGCATGCTCAGTTAAACATTATTTAGTAAAAATGGTCATATTTCATCAAATATTAAATATTTTTCTATTCTGATTGCAGGGTGTTGTCTGTACTGTTTTTTGTCAAGTTTTCTGTAAATGGCATTGGATTGGGTTGAAAATCTTTCGTGTTATAAACAAAAAACTTACGAAAACATTTGGACCTTTTTAAAGAAACCTTTATATCTCCATGAATATATGTGCTATTCTCATACAAATGAACACAGAAAAGTAAAACAAGCCTCTTAAGCATATGCTACAGCTACAATGCATTTCAAGCATTATTTTTTACAGGGCGATTCCAAACATTATTTTTTTGGTTCACTTCTTTTCTGGTCCCCTATTTGCCTTCGGGAGAAAACCTTCGCTGAAATATATGAGGTGTAACATCCTTTTTACACCCCTGAAATTTCAGGATAATTCGTCAAGTATTTTTCTAGATATTCGACAAAATGTCTAAAATCGAAAGTGTCCGGTCATTAATGGCAATATGGTGTATATATATATATATATATACAACTTTGGATAATTATTATTATTTTACAATTCTGAATCATTTTTAAAACAAATTTTAAAAAATATTTAATGTCATCTCCAAAAATTGCAATACAAAAAATCTTTAGTTTATAATTTTAATTTTTTTTTTCCTGTTATATAACCATAATATAACTTCAATACAATTTAAAAGTAAATTGCTTTCTTCCATACTTAATTTATTCTATAATAATGAATTAATTAGTCATCATATAAACAATTTACAAAATTGTTAATATCCTTTCTGTAACAAGAAACATTCTGTAAAGCTCTATACATGAAAAAAAAAAAAATCACTGGAAACTGCAGTCAACGTAAAATCTTTTTACAGCAACCTTGCACAAATTATATGCTTCATGAATAAAAAAATTCATTACTTCTAAATATTTTTTTAAGTTTCTTTTTTTATGTACAGAAATTGCATTATTTCGTTAAAAAAATTATTTACAGAAAAAAAAAAAGAAATTAATGAAAAACTGAGCAATAAAAAATTAAAGCTTTAGAATATAGAAAAGTAAATTTGAGCATTAAGTCTTCATTGGACAGCAGTGATACACAGTCTACAGCCTGCCATGGCAAAGTAAGATATCTTATCTCTCACATTAAACTTCTAGACATTACAATAACTTGATTAATGATTTTTAAGATCATGATTAAAAGCTGTTGATTTACTTTTTTGTATATAATATTCAGGTAACAGTCTGATAGAAAGACTGCATACCACCACTGCTAACATTAATGTCAGGCACAAATATCCACAAGCACCAAGAACTAATGGATATAGACTAAACATTCAACCAAATTTAAATCAATCTTCTGGCATAACATTATATTGTAGACTTGATATTATTTTGGGGCAGGGGAAGGATCTCGAAAAAGACATTAACGGGGCCAAGAAATCTTTGGTGCAAGCTTGTTTTTTTTCTCCCTTTGGGATCAATACAACAAAAAAAGGCAGAGGATAAACTTAAACTCAACTTCATTTTAAGGGAGATATTTTCATAATTTTCTCTAAAAATACAAACTGTTCAGGTTTATGTGCAATGAGATGATTTGAATTTGCATTTGTCCTGGATGGGCTTGACTTTTTTTTTTCTTCTTTTAACATACAAGATCAATGAACAGGGATGGAAGGAGAAAAAGCATGGAAGTAATAAAATACTTCTTTTTAGGCCTTTTTTTTTAAAAATAAGTATTCCTACTTTCAGCTCTATAGAAATGAGGATGCAGAATGGACAAGGCTTAAATTACAAGCATGCCTTGAGCTGGCATGATAATGAAGTTGGCTTTTTTTTTTTTTAGTTTTGCTTTACAGGAATCGTCTTCTATCATTTGCTTTTTCATATTTGGTGAACATAATGTGATCAGCTAGCACTGCTGCTGTTCACTAAAGGCTCAAACAAATCTAGTAATCTTTTTATTTCTTTTCTGTTGAAACAAAAAATAAAAAATGTGTTAAGGAAATAATAGTTTCAAATGTTTGAGAATTACAAAAGTAAAACTTTAATAACTTAATACACTAGCATCTATTGAAAAAAAAAAAAAAAAAAAAAAAAAGGAAAAAAAAAAGCACAGAAAGATTTAATATGACGGAAAATCAAAAAGTAACTGAGTAAATTTTTCGCAGCATGGTATTTGTAGAAATCATTATACATGGTGTGGCAACAAAGAAACCGGACTGATTTTAAAGTGTGTATCAAAATTAATAGGACAAAATTGTAAATAGTATTAAAAAGACAAATTCATAATCGAGTATTTAATTCGATACTATAAGGAGCGTTCAAAAAGAAACGAGCTGGAGTCGGGAATGTGCAAACCGGTGACAGAATCGTGATATCGTTGCATGTGTAACAAAGAGTGGTTCCGACAAGAGCGCGGAAGTTCACAGCCCGCCGTTAGAGGGTGACGGTGGAAGTCACGTGACTATACAAAGGAAGCAGAAGCAAGCGTCAATCGTCCAACAGTCATTCGCGTTGTATAAGCAGTAGAAGAGCAAAGAGGTCTTGTTCGTTTTCTGACAGCCGAAGGAGTAGGGGGAATGAAATGGACATTCATCGAAGAATGTCACAAGTGTACGGTTAGAAGAATTATACTTTTAGATTACACTTGAGAGCCTTCTTGAGATGAGAGAGGAAGTGGAAGTTGCACAGAGCCAAATCCAAAGACTATAGAAGATGCGGAAGAGGTTCAAACTTCAGCTTGTGAAGAGCCTCTATGGTGATGTGTGAATTGGTCATCCGCTGTGTGTGCAGAATTTCAACACCCACCTATTCACAGTACTCCTGTCAATGGTCTCACTACCATAAACTGCTTTTAAATGGCAAATTTCGTTTCAGTGTAGCGTGCTAGTGCAAGATTTAATAGCTAGGCCTCGTACTATTAAATATACGAGGCGTGTTCAAAAACTATCAACCTTTAATTGACAAAAATACATTTATTCATATACAAGACATTTACTCTAATTTCCTTCAAAGTAGTCCTTTTGGTAATGCACACACTTCTCCCAGCAATCCCGCCATTGTTGAAACGCATTTGTTGGAATGGTGTTCAGCTGGGCCGTTACATTTCACCCTCTCGATTCAAATTGGGTCCCTATCAGTGTAATTTTCAACTTGGGGAATAGCAAAAAAAACAAAAAAAAACACAGCATCATGTCAGGCAAATAAGGAGCCTAAAAAAAGCATATGAATGCTGTGTTCATTCAGACCAAATAAGTCTGAATCAGATGCAAAGAATTTGATAATGGTTACTGCTTGGGTATCGCCAAGATTTGATGCAATGTAAATGCTCGACTTGTTCCGTCATTTACGCAACAATTCACAGTCCAATGGGTGCTCGCAGCATGCCCTCACTCATACACAGCATACCAGAGACTAATGCCAAAAGCAGGTAGGAAAAAATTCATGCATTCTCATGAATGTCTCCTTCACATCCTCACCTAAAGGGGGCTCCTGTATCTTATTTGTTTCCGCAGGAAAAATTAAGATCTGATATTTTTTGAACACACCTCATATAATAGAAAATTATTTTCAATATAGAAATTTACTTTTTTAGAACTATAAAAAAAAAAAAAAAGTCTTTGCTTTCAATTTTATAATAGTAACATTGAAAATACAGTAATCTCTCGGTATCCACAGTCTCACCATCTATGTTTTGCATATCCCTATATTATTTGAAAATATGTGGTTGTGGTGAGTGGGTAGGATAGGGGACAGGTACAAACAATAACTTGCAAAAATTTCATCAATTTTTTATTTTGTTCAGCAACTGGTCAGTTATTATTTTCAAGTGGCTATGTACAGTGCAACCTTGTACAATACAAAGGAAGTGGCAGCTTGGTACCTACAGATTTTACCTTTTACCTACGGATTCAGCTACCCAACTATCGAAACAAGCGACATGGCAGAATCACATCGCATAGTGAAGAAATGCAACGTTTTAAGCACTTTTATCTTACCATAGAGCAGCTAATATGGGATAGAATGAATATTATGAATGGCGCCGATGGTTTGCAAGTCAAGAAAAGATACATTTCCTTCAAATTTACATGATCTGTATAATGCTTACTGCAAGTAGATGTCTCTCCCCCTCCCCCCTCAAACATTCTTCTCCTGTTAACTCAAATTAGTTCTAATCGCTTCGCTTATCTCCATTTTGACTTTATTGCAATTTATTTCATGTAATCAGGAATAAATGATGGAAGTTAATCTGTTTCTGATGGAATCTTTGTACAAATTATTCAGGGCCACCACGTGGATAAGTGACGCTTTCAATATAACATCTTTGACTTTTTATTTTTTATTCTATACGTAATGGATTTATAATTATTATAATTACTCATTTATTCAACAGCTAATAGATTCATTATTATTATAAAAATATTGTTTTCTTATTTTTATTATAAATACTCATTTATTCAATAATAATTGTTTTTACAGTTAAAATTAAAAATTTTACAGTTTCTTCTTATTCTTATTAGGAAGTCCACAGTAGATCAAATGCTAGATGTCCGCAGCGCTGTAACGAGGCATTTTTGCACCCGGACAAAAGACACTTTTTTATGCCCCCTATACAAACGTAAAAATTAACTTGTAGGAAAATTGCACCTGGGGCGAATGCCCCATTTGCCCCACCCTCGTTACGGTGCTGGATATTCACTGGTAGAAACAAAGAAATTAATGGACTAGCTGGCCATCCAACCACTTTTAATGCCCAAAGAATGCTCAGTCGTAGATGATAGTCACTTTTACGGCACAGTAAAAGAAATTTAAATTAAAATAAAATTTAAAACAAACATAAGTACTGGGTCCGGCAGGTACAGTGATCGCCACCTTGGGACCATGCTTAAGTGGCCACATTAACCGGTGGCCATTTTAAGCGAGGATACTAAAAGTACTTATATTTTTATCCAACAAGTCGAGCATGTGTTTCTACTTACGTATAATTGCGTTGTAAATGCATGAAGGCGGGTATTTCAACAGAAGATCTTTAATTTTTTCTCCCTTCCACGGGGTTGCACTATGTAAGTCTACCCATTGCGTTTTTTCCAATGATGAAACTAGCCTTCAGTTGCCTTAGGATCTGTGTGGCTTAATGTCTTTGCAATTTCATCAGCCTTTTGACATAAAAGAGGAACATTCACTGGAGCATTTCTGTTTCTAACATATTGAAACCAACTTAAAAGACTTCACTTGCAGCTTTCTCTCTTTCTTTCTTTTACCATATTTCACTAGCAGTACTCGTGAAATTTGCAAAAGTTCAGCAGCTTCACTCTACTGAATGAAACCGGTTCAAAAAGTCAACCTTTTCATTTGCTGATAAATCACATCTTTTTTTTTTCTGAGCCATTTCTCTTCACCTAACCTAACCAGTGATGCAAACTCAAATTTCAGGAAACAATCTCGCTTAATAAACGTTCTAAAGGAAACAATTTCTTATGCCCATTGGTTTAGAGGAAAATGAAAAGTGGATATTATAAGTGGATAAGTGGAGTGTTCATTTATCCGGAGTAAGATGTGATGAAAAAGGTGATTTCGTGAACTACCTCTGAAAAAAGGTGGCCATATTAAGCGGAGTGTGGCCACATAAAGCGAAAATTTTGTTACACAGGAAACAGAAAACTCTGGACCGAGCTGAACTGGCCATATTAAAGGTGGCTACATTAAGCGGCGACCACTGTATTTGAGAACACGCGAGTATAACGTAATAGTCAATACATCCTACTATGCAACAATTCCGAAATGAGGCAAATAAACATGGCGGATCTAAGGATGACCCAGCAAATGCAGCGACATGCTGTCATCATCTCCTTGGCTGCAGGGCACTCCGACTCAGAGACTGCTGCATTCCTGAAAGTCACCCATTCGTCCAAGACTCCGTGCAAGACCAGAAGGTGAACCACCAAAATGATTGATGGCTGTGTCAAATCCCCTATGAAGTTCCAACTGTCATGCATATGAAATTTCCAGCAGCAATGATGGTTCTGGGCGTCATGAGCAGTGAAGACAACATGATGCCTCCGCATTTCTTCCGTCAAGGTCTCAGGGTCATTTTGTTCTCAAATACCTGCCGCACCCTGTATAATTAAAAGAATGTTTTCGAGAATTATCCTAAATACGTATTCATGGTGAATAAACCTTGTTGTGAAAAAGCAGTGGCGTCTTGTTTTTGCTGAAGGAAATGTATCTCTTCTGGTCTTGCAAATCATCGGTGCCATTCATAATATTCATTCTATCCCATATTAGCTGCTCGAAGCTAAGATAAAAGCGTTTAAAACTTTGAATGTCTCCACTATGCAATGCGAATCAGCCATGTTGCTTCTTTCACCGAGAAAATAAGCTGCGTCACTTTCTTTGTATTGAACGGAAGGCATACAAGGTTGCACTGTATGTAGCCACTGCGTATTATTTTTACCAACGTCTATATGCTAGAATATGTCTGGGCAGAGTCTTGACATTTCTCGTGCCACCAAAGCAACCACATGGAACATTTGTAATGTATAGGTAAAACGTAGATATTTAACGTGTCTTTCATTAGAGTTGTGTTAGGGTTAGTCAAGAGTAAATAACTTGACTTTACTTTTGCATCATTTGTTTGAACTGTCCTGTATTGCACCCCAATCTCTTTAAAATTATTTTATCACATTTAAACAAAGGATACATTTGATCTGCTAACCTATACATCGGTCTCATTGCATTACTCAATTCTTCGCATTTGGCCATTAATTGATACATGGACTGCAAAAGAAAAAGATTATTTTAAAAATATATAAAAATAGGCATATAGTAAAAAGAGGGTCGATTGAAAAGCATTGCCACTATGGCTGTGACCTTTATATTTGGTAACAGATTTTCAAAATTCTTTTTTGTACCTAATACTTACATTTGTCTTCTATGTATCGCACTATTCACTTTGCGATATAGTCTCCATCTCTTTCCACGCACTGACATCAACACATGACTAGTCGGATGAACCAACGGTGGAAAGGGATGAGGACTATGTCGAAAAGTGAATACAGTAGAATGCCGATTAACCGAAACACAGGTTATCCGAACGCCAATTAATTGAAACACCAATTATTATCCGAACACCGATTAACTGAAATGCCGGTTATCCAAACGCGGATCTGACTGGATCGGAGGCGCGAAACCTTTGGCAACTGATTCTGACTGACTGACTGCTCAGAAAACGTGTTCGGCAGAGGACTTGTGACATCATAATCTAGTCAGCATGATGACGTATAAGTCAGTCGAAAAATTCTTGACTGAGGAAGTCAGAAAATTAATCCATGACGTAGCCTCTCTTCACTCCACCGTAGCAGGGGTCAAGGATAATAAAAGATTAAGGAAAAAAACTTTTTCCCCGCCTTAATCTGTTGCAGGGGTTCTCAAAAGGGTGAGCCTCGAGAAAAAATTAAGAAAAAGTGTGCAGAGACAAATAAATGTTTTTTTTAGAACCCTTGCACAAATAAAAGTCATATGGTCGTTTCGCTATGAAAACTTTTCCTTCCTACTATAGGAAAGCGATTGTATTTTTATTCCTATAAATATTAAAATTATTAAGTATTTTTATTCCGATAAGTATTAAAAATATTTTGTTTTCTTTGCTCTCGAAAATGGCAACAGCAATTTCAATGGGCTCGGGACAGTGAGGATTTTATAACTACAGTAACTGTCATGTTTATTTTCAAATTAGCCACGTTAGATTGCTCCATGAACAATCTAATCATCTATTCTGCAGGTCGATTTCGCTTCAGTCTTCAAGTCAGTCAGTTTTTGCATTCGGCACTTCGACTCAGATCAGCTCAGATGCAAGTCAGAAAATCCTCATAGGTCACATGACCTAGTCAGATCTGACTCACAAGGAGAGGGCCCCAACGAACAATCAAGTTTTCTGATGCCCTTTGGTAGGATGGTAGTCTGATATGCCCTTTTTGTAAAACCAAGTGCGCAGCCTCCAACTTGGCCCTATTTTCGAGAAAATCCCTTTTAAAGTCTGTCTTATATTACTAGTGTAAACTGCATCTCGACAACTGTAGATGTATTATCACAACGACGAGCAGCCAAGTAGTTAACGTTTGAGCGTACGAATCACGAGATCGTGGGTTCGAATCCACGCGTTGACTTTTTTTTTTAATTTTAATTTTTATAACGCTGCTTTTAAAGACCGACAGTTCTTTCAGTTATTTCCAGTTTGGTAAGCTAATCGTATAGATGCTGCGATGGAGTCAATACCAAGCACTTCTGGAGCCTGTGATAATAGGTCTACGTCTTGTGAAGAAATTGAGCAAGATTATAGAACGGATGAGAGAATTGACGTGTTGTTTTATCCAGCGACTGTGCAGTAAAAGCAAGAACTCACTGATGGAATATTTCATATGTAAAAATTGCTGATTGAATCCAGTGTCATAACAGACACAGTGAGTACAACAATTAGCAACCAATCAATGCTCCTAGGCAAAGAATTATTCCAAAGATTTATACAAATGATCGACGAAATGGAGTTCACGGAAGAAGAGGCTTTGGTATTAGAACAGGATACACGTGATCCTGTATCCAAGAAACAAAAAGCGACAAGCAGCGAAAAAGAAGAATCGGAAACGCTCGATAAAATTCCATATGCTGTCAAAATTAAAGCTGTGGAATTGGCCCAATCACATCTGAAATGGTCGATAAATACTTTGCGCAAACAATCAACATATTTTTTAAAAAGCAGATCACAATGATCTACTTGGAAAAAACATTGAACAAGGCGGCACCCGATATGATAAGTTAGAGGTCATAAACAGGAGTGTGTATGATTGATTTATTGAAGCAAGAGACGATAAAAAGGGCCTAATTATGACTCGCATGCTGAAGCAATGGGCAATGGGCGCTGCATTCCAATTTCTTGACGGAACTTTTCAGTTTGTTGCATCGGACAGATGGGTGAAGAATTTCAAAAGAATGCATCACATATCTCAACGACATGTTACGCGATATGTAAGTGCAAAAGATACAGCAACGCATCAAGAACTATTAGAAACTGCTGTCAAATATCAAGAGCAAACGTGTGCAATTATTGCTAATTTTGATTCCGATTACGTTATAAATACTGACCAAACTGGCTGTGAGTACAGAATCAGCAGTTGTCGCATTCTTTCTCACAAGGGCGAAAAAGTAACTGAAGTTGCAGTTGGCCAAATGCAAAAATGAATGCATTCATATGCAGTACAGTACTCTATAACTTTATCTGGCAAATTGTTGCCAAGAGTATTCATTTGGTTTGCAAGAAAGCACTGGAAAATTTGGTCCTCATGTACAAATGGAAGTCGAACAATACATGCAGCAATATGCCAACGTTTATGTCATATCCACAAAGTCCGGAAAGCTACAAAGGACACGTACAAACAATTTCTTGACAACATAATACAACCTTATGTTACAATAAATCCATTTTTGTACATCGTGGACTCTTGGAGTGGCCAGACATCTGTAACCATGCATCAGATGAAGTTTACTAACGAACAGGGTCTTCCTATGTGTACGTTATCGATCATACCATTGTGCCAATCATGTGACGTTTATTTTTATCGTCAAATTAAAAATTTTATACGTTGTATGCAGAACTGTTCATATCTTTTGAAAATGAACAAGGAAATTACATCGAGGGCAGATGTCATAAAAATTCACGCACTCATTCACGATCAATTACAGGCTCCAATATATTCGAATATGTTACGGTAATTATAGTGTACAGATTTCTTTGTAAAAATATAATTTCTTGCAATATATGTAACATTTGATTGTATTTATATCAAATACGCCTGGTATGCTGCCAAATTGAAGCCTACAATAGAAAATGTTTTGAATGTAAATCAAATTTCTTTTCTGGAATGCATGAAAAAGGAGAACTGCAACTGCAAGATTAGTCCTGCAGTCATTCAATGTTCTTGGTGTCACACACATTTGTGTTTCAAATGTTTTTTTGAAGAATATCATCCAGCACGTTGTATTCGACAAGCCTGACTGTAAATATTCTACAACTTCGAAATTATTTGTTAAAACGATTATTTTATGTTATTTTTTTATTATAGCGTCCAATATGGGCAAGAAGCAAAGACATCAAAACCTGAACATAAGAAGAAATGAAACATTAAAAAATTTGTTTTTTCTTTAAAATTGATGTATGTTTATCTATTACTTACACTTTTATAACAGATATTATCATAATTAGTTGAAAATGTGTTCCTTACTGCTCTTACTTGTTAAAAATATTTGTTTCATTATAACAGAAAAATATATTAAAAAGTGGATGATAGCACAGTTACAAAACATTAAAAGAAAAAAAAAAACAAAAAAAAACAAAGCCTAACACTGGTGGATTCGAACTCGAGATCTTACGGTTCGTACGCCACGACGTTACCTTTCGGCTGCCGCTGATGTGATGATTGCCAAGGTACAGTTTACACTAGTTATATAACACAGACTTTAAAAGGGATTTTCTCGAAAATAAGGCCAAGTTGGAGACTGCGGACTTGGTTTTACGAAAAGGACATATCAGACTACCATCCTACCAAAGGGCATCAAAAAAACTCGATTGTTCGTTGGGACCCTCTCCTTGTCAGTCAGATTTGAGTTGCCGAAAACGCCATGTGTCTATGCTTGATCTTTCACCGAACAGTCAGTGCGTTTTGAGCCAAACCAACAACATGGCGATGCCTCAACGACTCTGTTTTAATCATCCCAAGAATCTAAATTTCATATTTTTAAAGTCTTTTCCACTTTAGATTTTTTTTTTTAATCTGTATAAAGTCTCTTCATCCATTTGAAAGCAAAATGTCGACCATCATCGACAGTGATCGAAAGCTAGAGCTTTGCCGGATTGGATGCCGACATTTGCAATACAAAATGACCCTGCTTCTACCTTCGTGTGCTTAGTTCGCGCACAGACTACACGAAGCGCACAAGAACAAAGTGCACAGAAATCTCCGAACACCTCTCACGGCCCGCATGAGAGCTACTTCAAACGGCTAGTGCGCGCACTCAGTGCAAAAAAAATTGCATTGAACAAACAAACAAATGTGCCTATCGACGGATGAAGAATGTTTAAGACTCACGGAAGTTGCTTAGTTTCATATTTGCTGAATTAAATTTAGTTTTAATTAAAATTCCATAACCTTTTCCCAGCCAGCTATTTTCTTGAGGAAATGATTTTCTTACAGGGGGATAGAACATATTTTTAAAAAAATTCAATAACTGATATACTGCTTTAAAATTTTATATTTGTGATCTTGAATATAATTGCTTTTGATTAGCAATTTTTTTGATCGATTAAAAGTAATGCGTTTTTTTTTAAACAATACATTAAAATGTATAATATTTTCTATTTGAAATACTTGGTTTTAAACCTTTTTTAAAAAATTACAAATGTAATAATTTCGAATTTGAAAATAGCCAAAATTTAGGGAGGGATCTTTTCATAATACGAAAAATTTTTTTTTAATATCTCTATTTGTTTTTTTTAATGATTTTTTGTGCAATATTTTTACTTTTTTTTTTGAAGATATACATAATTTGTTGTTAAATGGGTCACACCTGCATGACAATAGTTAGAAAATCACATAATAGGATTTAATCTCTTTCTTTGATAAAGCAATGACGTGGCCTTATCTAACTTCCTTATATTCTGATAAGGGAACAATCTCTAATGATGTCATCAGGAAACGATCCCGATAGCAATGGTTTTAATTTTTGTGAAATAACTTATGAATAAAATGTAATTTACGAAAAAAAAAATTTAAAACATAAATAAAAGGAATCATTTCAATATAATTCAATCATTAAATGGTTCAATTGTGCCCTGGGATTTTTAAATAAATTCGTAATTTTAGATGTTGCTATGGTTCTCCATAAAAGATACACAAGCTTTCTAAAATTTCGAATATTATTGATTATTAATAAATTTGGGGTATATAATTTATTTGCAATTAATTATAACGCTTTCAAGAATTCAACAAATGCAATTTGAAGTTTTTATCGATAATAGAAAATTTCTTATAAGCATTTCTTATAGTCATGATTTCACCCCTCCCCCCTCCTTTGACAACACATGTGGAAAATCATTTTTTTATTATATTTTCTCATTTAATTTTAAAATTTGAAGGGATATACTAGTAATAAAGTGCATCTGAAAAAAAAATGAGCAATTTATCTGCAATAGAATTTCAGTTATATTCTTTTAAGTTTTGTAATGTGTTATATGGACCTGACATAGCTACAGATGGCCTGATTAGGCCACCTTTGCTGGGAAAAGGTTAATAAATTATATTCACAATGCACAGTTTTCAGTATTTTGGATGATTTAGTGCATTTCCAGAATAGACTGTTAGGCCTGATTGCCGACAATGTGTACATTCTGACAGGCCTAATCTACCGATGAACTTTCTACACTTTTGAAACGTTGTTTTAACGCAGATCCTAATTGAATTTTCCTGCAATTTCTAACACTCTTCTGCTGAAGTAAAAATAATGCACACTTATAAATGAATTTATGTGATAATTCTTAGAAACATCGAAAGGAAAATTAATTTTGACAGTGGCTAACCAAAAATGAAGAACGATCTTGATGTTGTGAAATATTTGGTTAGCCACTGTCAAAAAAAAAAAAAAAAAAAAAACCCGATCGAGAGAAAATCGTAATATAATTACATTAATAAGTAAGATATTACAATAATGACTTTAATTGTATAATTGTGAAAACTTTTATTTTAAAATAAATTTTAAGTAACAGTCATCAGAAACGATTTAATTACACATGTCTTGTGTAACTTCTCCCAAGGAAACAGACCACGAATCTGGTAGGCTTCTGGTCCCCAGCATTCTGGATTCGTCGTCCCCCACTGTACCCAAAAAAGTTGCATTTTATCTGAGTACTTTTTTTTTTTTTAAAAAACCTATGCCCAAGATACCAAACTTAGCATTAGAATATTCATTAGAATTGAAAGCAAAATTAAAGAAAATTATAGTAAAAATAGTTACTTTGATATTTGCATCTATAGAGTCACAAGTTTTACAAACTGCTTTTTGATAACATTCCATGCAATCAACAGAGAGTGAAGACATCTGCAAGAATATTAATATAAAGATAACTAAGACAGGAGGGGGAGAAGAGCCTTCTCTCAAATAAGTCAAACACAGGGTGAGTTTAAAGTCGCACACATCAAAGTTTAATGTGCTGTAATTCAGTGAACACGCATTGAGTTTCGACTTCCTCAAGGTAGATGGCAGTGCCGATTGTTTCAAATGAATTCCATTCGGTATCGGTGATCTCGTGGTCAGAGGCTTTATTTGTGAAGAGTTTATTGTTGAAGGTCACACCATTTTGTTTTGCCAGAAACAGCAAATATTCGTTCTTTTGAATGAATTTTTTGATCAATGCATCATTTCCCTGGGATTATGGCTTCCTTGCTTTCCACATCTATCACCCCTTGATTTCTTGCTATGGGTTATCTGAAAAATTTGGTTTATGTGAATAGTCCACACACGATAACTGAGCTGAAAACGAACATCGCAAAAGCCATTTCTAACATCAATACTGCCATGCTTCGCAGAGTCTCACGAAATCTGGTAAAACAAACACGCTTTTGTATTTGTGAAAGAGGACGTCATTTGGAACATTTATTGAGACACCTAAAGTTTGTCTGGTAAAACGAACAGGCTTTTGTATTAGTGAAAAAGAATGTCATTCCAATATTTATTGTAACACCTAAAGTTTATAATGTCCATGATGTCCAATATTGCTAATGTTAAAAATAAAAACAAAGGTCCTGGTTAAGCAATA
Organism: Rhysida immarginata; assembly: GCA_023313115.1. Classification (NCBI taxonomy): domain Eukaryota; kingdom Metazoa; phylum Arthropoda; class Chilopoda; order Scolopendromorpha; family Scolopendridae; genus Rhysida; species Rhysida immarginata. Next base: position 68,291 of record JAHWFO010097476.1, read on the forward strand.
AGGTATTTTGTTTAATTACCGATGCGTTTCGATATTACATTGTCTTCACGGGTATACAGCTACAAAGTTTTCTGAACATAAGTGATGGAATTTTGTAGTACATAGAATAACATGTCCACCAATTAAATAAATTGTTGACTGGGGGACATAAGCCATACCGAATAGAGAACTGCTATGGCGTCATATCCTATCCATGTGTTCGTTCTGGAATCCGTTCACAACGTCTAATATTACATCTTTCTCAAAAGTTACTTGAATGTTTAATAAACATTTCCGGTCTTCTTGGTGGCATTTCCTTATCTCAAGACCTTCATAAATAAGTTCTTGGCTATCTTCAAAACCATCATAATTTCATGAATCGGTAACATCCGGTGCCCATTTTTTATCATATGCTCTGCAAAAGATAACTTATTATCGTTATTGAGCCACGTTCGTCTATGTTCCTTAAAACGCTCAACAAAAAAGCATATCGTGGATCCTATATAGTACAAATCGATCTGGGGTCAATTTATAAACTCTGCGAGACTTGAAAAAATCATCAGTGACATCTTGTCTCCTGGTGTTTAGTACGTGTTTGCTGTTGCTTTTTGTTCAGAAAGTGATGCAGAGTCTATAGCTTCGGAATACATTCGTAATCCTATTTATCGATGGGTCATTATAGCTAAAGATCAAAAAATCTTTACGTTCTTTAGTCTCACTTACCTAAAGATAAATTCTGTTAAAAATAAAAGCCAACATCTCAACTAATCTCTGTGATACTTTACTGTCATTTAAATTCTCAAACTGGTACTTTTATGGGCGAGACTTTAAACTCACCCTGTATTTTATTTCTTACAAACAACAAAAGTGAACATAATAAATAAATAAATAAACAAACCCAGGCATTAATTGATGAACTAATGGTTTAACAAAAAAGAAAGGATTAAAGTTCTTACACTATTCAACGTCCCCATTAAATTTTCTAGCATGGTATCTAGGCTTGCCGAAATCCGTTGAGTTTGCAATTCCAAATCATGTAAAACCAAAGGATCTATAGGAGGTATCTGACAAGCCAATGACTGCTTATATAAACTTGGTGTGGACGAGCGAGATCCTGGATAGGAAGACAAATCTACAACAGCAAAACAAATGCTTTTAAGCCAAAAGTAACAAAGTGCAGTACATGAATGGAAATTTATATAATTAAGTAACATTTATTTAGCTTCAATTAATATATTAGTACGACTGCTTAATTTTGTCACTCAATTGTATATTTCGCTTATACTAAATTAAATTACTATCATTATGTATTATTACATCCATGTATTAATATGCCGTTATTTGTGTGCGAGTCACTAAAAAGTCAACTTCTAATGCAGTGCCTTTCAACATTTTATTCATAACGTTCTTGATGAAGATGCCTCCATGAAATGCTAAATATTTTCACCCAACAAAAACTACCATTTTGAAGTCAAAAGATCTGTATTACTAGAGAATGCATCAGAATGAACATCCTCTAACAAGAAACGCCCTTGGGTTCATAAAATAAAGCCACATCAAAATTCAGTCATTACTTTTGAATTCAATAGTGAAAGTCATTTTTCTGCAAACTCTCCAGCTAATCATAAATAAATGCCACTTCAAAGTCTAAATGGCAATTCTGCATGAAACCGTGTACATAGGATTGTCTATAACTAAATTACGAATGGTCAAGGTGTGCAAGTGCTCGAAGCAAAATGCATGCGAGGGTTTTGCATAAATAAATAACACTAACCAACAAAAAAAATTTTTTCCATACCTCCGAAACAAATGCGGGTATTTTTGATGTAAAATGATGCGCTGATTCCGAAAATGCCCACATTATTTTTCTGTCGCGTCTACATGTAATAATGGAATCTTTGTATTACATAACACTAACCTTACTATACAGGGTGTCCAAAAACAACCCCTATTTTTAATGGTATATTCAGATTGTACACAATATTCAAGAAATGATTTATTCTTGGTGTGTTTTCACTTGATCCAACTGTTTGGGAGATAGAGGCCTGAAAGTGTGGAATTTTTAAAATTTTGAACCCAATTTTATTGATGAAGACAGAGATAGAGAGAGGGTCTTGCAGACATTCCTATTCTACTTTTTGATGGTCTTTAAGAATCTGAATTCAGAATTTCAAAAATCCAATATTTTTCAATACACACACACACACATAGACTCTGCCTCCATAGGCCTGCTGCCCCCAAGACTTTGAATTTTTGAAATTCTGACTTAGGATTCTTAAATACCGTCAAAAAGTAGAATAGGAATGACTGAAAGACCCATTCTCTATCTCTTTGTCTTCATCGATAAAATTGGGTTCAAAACTTTAAAAGTTCCACACTTTCAGGCCTCTATCTCCTAATAACAAGGAATTGTGATGTGATAGGAAGTTTAAATTATCAAATTCGTTATTTACAATACAAGATACTTCAGAAAAACCTTTGAACATCCTGGAGGTAAAAATCGTGTTGGGTAGTGTAATCAAAGCAATAGCACACAGTAAGAAACACTATATTGATACATTTGCAGAAAGCACACTCAGAAGAGACTATTAGTGTTGAAAACTACAATAATGACATTTTTTAAACTTGACTACTTTAAACTTTTTATAGGCTGGAGAACGTTCATAATCTCTGTTTGCTTCCATCTACTCTCTCCGGATTTAAAACACTGCCACTGCTTTCAATGAATTCTTTATGATTAAGGAAGAAAACATGCGAATGACCCATCATCCAAAACCAATACCATCTTCTCGACACACCAGGCATCATAACTTACATCTCAACACACTGGCTGGATTGATTACTACTGCATTTTTTCGAATATTGGCTGCATTCACTTTAGGCCGCAGTCGCAAATTTGACGGTGGAACGAAAAAATGGCCGTTTAAAGGCTGCAATTCACTTTAGGCCGCAAACCTCTAGAGTCTACAAAAAGAGCAAACTACGTCTTTCACGTGTTTGGAGATCTCAAGAAACAGCTGAAAGGCTGCAGGTTTCAGTTGGACGATGAAGTGAAGGAAGAGGTTTTGGAATGGTTCCACATGCAACCGAAAGACTTCTTCCATAAAGGAATTACACGCCTTGTTACACAGTGGGATAAATGCCTTAACACATTTGGAGAGTATTTTTAAATTCCTTTTATACACTTTGGATAAAATAAATAATTTTCGTTTTCATTTTTTCAACAATATATGCACTGTTTTTGCAGGATAAAATTGCGAATAATGATTGCATTAAGATTTTTAAACTTTATACCTTATACAGTTGATCTGTATTATCCATCAACATTTTATTAATGCTAATTTAAACATGAAAGCTTATTGAGGAATACTTCTTCTCGCGGACGAAGGTGTTTGCTTTGACAGTAAAGCGACCACAGGAAACCACCATACACGAATACAAAATGCTCGACTTGTCAGTGCAGAGGATAAAAAAAAAAGGCACAAGGAATAACGCGATAAACAGCTCGTCACGGCTACCAACTAAACTAATGCAGTTAGTTAATATTTTAAATGAATGTACGCAGCAGTTTAATTAAAATGTTTAGGCTTTAAATCACTCACGCCACAATGATAAGCTCCAATGAATACTTAAGCCGCACATTGTTGGCATTTATTGGTTTCAGTTTCTTGCGTTTGTGCAGCGCCACGCTGATTTTGCCTAGTGGCATCACTGATTAACTTTAGTTGAATAAAATATTTCTATTTGGTTTGAAACTGTGGCATACAGTTTCGAATGATTCCTTGAGTGGAAATCGGGAGATGATGTAGTAATTAGATTGATTCTTCTACCATTTTTGAGTGCTATCAGCTAAAATTGCTGGTTATCTCTATTCTTCGTCCAATCAGGTTGCCTAAGATTTCAAAAAAAGCACGTGCTGAAGCCCGATTCCAATGGCAAAGCCTTGCAACTTCTGTGTCAAGACTTACATGAAAACTTAGTTTGCAAAATAAAATGGAAATACTGACCTAAAACTATTATTAGTTCTAAGTACGACTTAAAACATTTCATGACATCTATCATGACAAAATCTCCACACAAATTGTTCAATTATTAAACAAATACAGAATAAAGTAAGACATAGAAGAACGTGAAAACTGTTCTAGTAAACGAGAGAACAGAACAGAAAGAAAACCTACAAGGATAAATCAAAAAGTAATCGAGTAAATTTATCACAGCAAAACTATCATATACATTTTGAAGAGCATGTAATTCTCCACCACCCTGTGAGATGGCAGGCGTGTACATTTTGGAGATCCGGAATATGGTCAGGTTTCTGTAGTCAAAAGGATAAAAGCCTTCTGAAATCCATCGTGATTGTGTGCAATGTACAGTGGCACGTGCGTGACATTGACAAATGTGAGCAACTTGTGTGCCAGGTTCACAGCGGGGCGTGAAAATGTCCTCAATAACCACCTTCTGCACTGCTGTGCACATCCCATACACAGAAGAAAATTGATGCCGTGAATGCAGTGATTCAGTGAGAATGGCGGGTAAAGAACCAAGCAGTGGCACTGGAAGTGGACATTTCATATGGAACTGCACAGCACATCATCCACAAGGTTCTTCAGTTTTGGAAAGTGTCGGCAAGATGGGTCCCTATACAGGTCACACGAGCACACATGGAGAACTGCGTGGCAAACAGTTTGGAGAATTTCCTTTGGTACCACTTCTTGAGCACGCTGTCACCGGAGATGAAAAATAGGAGTTTCTTTATACCCCTAAACAAAGTGACAGAATATGGTGTGGAAACACAGTGTCTCTCTTCCAAAAAAATTCAAGACGACATCTTCCGCAGAAAAGATCACAGTTACTGTTTTCTGGGACAGCCAGGGTGTTCTTCTTGCCGATTTTCTGGCCAAAGGAGAAACTGAATGCTGCCGCTGCTGCTTCTTCTGCCACATTAGATCGGCTATGAGCTGCTCTGCACTGAAGGCTATTGATGAGGTCCTCATTCTGCATGACTATGTGTGTCCCCATGTTGCTGCATCAGTGTCACAAAAACTACAGTCCTGGAAGTGGGATGTCCTACTAGCCTACAGTCCAGATCTGGTGCTCTTGGACTTTCACCTGTTTGGAACTCTAACGCAACACCTTGCTGGCACACGCATCTAAAGCGACAGTGAGGTGAAAACAGCTGAACTTTGCTTCCAGCCGAACGAATTCTATGCTATGGGCATTGACAAGTTGGTCTCACGTTGTGATAAATGCTTAAATGTGAATGATTGTTATGTTGGCAAGTAGATCAATGTTCATCATTCAAAATGTATATAATGACTTTCGCAAATACATGACTGTTTTGCTGTGAAAAATTTACTCAATTAATTTTTGATTTCCCCTCGTACTTAATCCTTATAAAAGACTAGAAGCAAACCCAACCGATTGTATAATCGGGAAATAGTCCATTGTTAGATTTTTGACGCACATCACTCTCCATACTTTTGTGACAAAGTTCACCGTTGCTGATTTTATATACAGGGCGTTTTATAATTGGTGTCCAGTCTTTAGGTCTAAATAACAACTCAAGGGGAACAGTTGGGGGGAAAATGAATATTGATTATTTGGTTTTGATGTCCACTAATTCCTAATAAGAACATTTCGCATCCCTGGGGGTGAAGGGGTAAATTTTGAAAATTTTAATTTTGTAGGGGTAGGGGTTAGACCCCATGTGTTATTTTACATGTGTAGAGCATCATGTAAAATGTGGGTTTAGCAAAAAACCAGGCGAAATAATCTCATGCCCTGCCCCCTTTATCGAGTGGTTAAAGTGAAAGGTATGGCTAGCCGATGTGGACAAAAACCATACTTATAAGAAAACAGTAGGGCCTACATTTGGAACATTAATGAGAATGAATGAGTCGTTACCCTGAAAAGCTAATAAACTCGAAGGGGCTTTTCCCCCCAGGAAAAACATTATGAAATTTGAAAACCGTACATGGGAAATGGGAAGTGTTGGTTTCTAATGAGTTTTTCTGTTTTTGTCTACATTAGCAAGCCATACCTTTCACTTTACCCACTCGATAAACAGCAGGGGATGAGATTTTTTTCACCGGGTGTTTTGCTAAGCCCACAATTTACATGATGCTCTACAACTTTCTAAATAACACATGGGGTCTAACCCCTACCCCTACAAAATTAAAATTTTCAAAATTTACCCCTTCACCTCCAGGGAAGCGAAATGTTTTTATTCTGAATTACGGGACATTAAAACCAAATAATCAATATTCATTTTCCCTCAATCTGTTTCCCTTGAGACGTTATTTGGACCTAAAGACGGGACACCAATTATGAAACACCCTGTATATGATTAAGGACTAAGTAGGTCATGCAGGGAAAAAACCTCTGCTTTATGGTAGGTAAACATAAACAATCTACATTACTGCTATTACTTTGGACCTCTTTATTTGACTCAATATAAGTCTTGTTTTATATAATTATTAAATATATATACACCGAGTGAGCATATTATTATGACCACCTGACATGTTTATGCAAATCCGCACATGGATGCCACCACAATGTTGCTAGCGGGCCAGACCAATATAAAAAGGGAAGCTGAGTGCCGTCGACAACAGTAGACGTGTTCCATTCTTCAACTATGGGTAAATGGCGCGATTTAACACCCTTTGAACGCAGGATGATTGTAAGTGCTCGGAGCTATGGAGCGAGTATCAGCGAAACAGCAGCATTCGTGGGGTGCTTGAAAGCAGCCATCATTTAAGTATTTAAAGACTGGACGGTTAGCCGGAAGACTGGATCTGAACGTTCACGTTGTGGCCGCCTGCGGATGGTTGATGATCGGACAAAACGGAGACTGTCACGGCTGGTAAAGGATAACAGAAGGGCAACTGTGCATCAAATCACTGCTGACCTTAATCAGGGGTCCTCCAAAACGGTCTCTGAATGCACTGTCCGCCATACACTGCATCGCAAGGGATACGGAAGCCAAAGACCTGTCTGCACACCTTTGCTGTCTGCAGCCAACGAGCGGAAAAGACTCCAATTCGCTCTGGAGCATAAGGACTGGACTATCGAGCAGTGAAAACAAATCATGTGGTCTGACGAGTCATGATTCCAGTTACATCATACAGACGGCCGCATGAGAATCTGGCAGAAACAGCACGAAAACATGGACCCCACATGCATGAGTACAACCCTTCAGGCCAGTGCGGGCAGTGTTATGGTCTGGCGAATATTTTCCTGGCATGCGTTGGGTCCGTCAATACATGTTGAATAATGTCTGGATGGCACAGCATACCTCCGTATCGTCACTGATCGAGTCCACCCTGTCATGTTGATGGCGTACCCCAATGGAGATGGCTACTTCCGGCAAGACAATGCGCCATGACACAGAGTTCGTATTGTGCAGGAGTGGTTCCAGGAACATGAGGGGGACTTTACCTTACTTCGGTGGCCCCCACAATCCCCAGATCTCATCCAATTGAGCATTTGTGGGACGAAGTTGAATGAACCATCAGACGGCTGGATCCACCACCGTTCAATCAAGCACAACTAGACAGTGTAATCCATCAGGCATGGTGTCAGATTCCTCCCACCACCTTCCAACATCTCGTCGAATCAATGCCACGAAGAATCACCGCAGTATTAGAGGCACAAGGTGACCCAACGAGATACTGACAGGGTGGTCATAATAATATGCTCACTCTGTGTATATATCTACGTTTTCCATTAAATAATACAAGGCTGAGTCAAAAGTAGTGGCCGACTGTGGGAGGGAGGGAAGTTAGAGTTTGACAAATTCTGGGCGAAGACCATTTACCACAAGGGTATATCGTAGTTTATTAAGAGAAAAGAGTGGGAAGAAACGTCCGTATGAATGTGAATACCTTTGGCCTTGTAAAAATATGGCAGAAAAATTGGTGAAACGCGGGCTCCTTCGTCACTATTGGAAAAAGGGGACCAGTGCACGAGCAGCAGCCGCCGAAATTTGCAGGGTGGAAGGTCAGGGTGTGACCAATGAACGGACAGTACGACAGTGTTTTCCCGCTTTTCGTCTGGAGACATGGGCCTGGAAGATGCGCCAGGGAGCGGAAGACCCAAAGAAGTGGATGACACAGCCCCACAGCAACAAGTGGAAGCCAACCCAGGCAGCACCACCTGTGGACTTGCGGCGGACATCCGGACATCACAATCGAGTGTGGTTCGACATCTGCACGCCATAGGAAAATTCAACAGGAGCTGCCGAGTTGTGTTCCACGAGCTGACGCCCACGCAAGCACAACAACAGGTGAAGGTGTGTTGTCAACTGCTGTAAAAAATCGAGGTTCTACCACATCCAGCATACATCCCCAACCTGGCACCTTCCGACTACCATCTCTTCCTGTCCATGGCGCACTTACTGCGTGGATGGCGCTTTGCCAATGTCAGTGAGGTTGAAGACGCTGTGCGTGACTTTTTTGCCCAGAAACCGGAGGAGTGGTTTCGCGTGGGCATCCACCAACTGGCTGATCGTTGGATGAAGACCATCGAGCATGATGGACTCTACTTTGAAGATTAGCAATGAGTGGTTCCTGTCAGGTGTCCATTTAAAAGTTTGCACGGTGATCTGCCACTACTTTTGACTCAACCTCCGTAGATTGTATGATTTTCTTAAAATATTTTTCACGTTCAGCATTTATAAAATAGATAATTTTTTGGTCTATCTTTTATTTTCTACTTCTAAAATCTGTGCTTTATAGGTAATATTCTTCTTGCATAATTTTTACAATATAAAAAGATTTCTTGCTAGCATTTCATTAAAATAATTATTTATCGTTTATCATTTAAAATAAATAGTTATAAACCGTTAATGGTTAGGCTCGAGTTTAAATTGGGTCTCTTGAGAGCAGAAGGGGTAGAAAGATAGGGGTTGTATTAGAAAGAAAGCAATGGCAAAAGTCATTCATGTGGCCTTGACAAGTCAAGCAGTTCGAGAAGAGGCTACATCGATTCCTCCAATCACAGGAACATGCGGAGGAATGGAATGAGTTACTTCATTTTGTTTACATCTCGGGCATGCTTACAATGGCTAAAGAATTGTATGCAGACCAGGCACTCTGACAACACAGCGATATGTTAATAAAATACTGATGATCATTGCAATTATTCTACATTCAGGGCATACCTCATTAATAAAACATAAGCATATAAAAAAAATATCTTTCATTAATTTTTTTTTTTAAATCTGTTGATTGTAGATCTATAGTCTTAAGAAAGTCATCTATCGAGTGAATCAAGTTCTCCATACAAATGGTAATAACAGACTAATGGGCATTTTTCTTTTTGTAGTAGGTGAACCAATTAAAAGGAAAGCCACTAATGAAGGAAAAATGAATTGACATCATTCTGTTGGCTGGGAGCAGTACCACCCGTCGTCATGCAGCGTGCATATTCAATGAAACTCATGGAAAGCAGATAACCCATGACACAATGGTGAAACTCATCCAGAAATTCAAGATGACAGAATCCGTCGCTGACGAAGCCAGATCTGGACAACCGAAGACAGTAACAGATGAAGCTACGTGAACCATCTTAAAAGGAGAATCACATTAGCTTGCAAACAAACAATGGGAGAAACATTTTTCGATGTGTTGCTGTTACCAGTAACTGAACTATTCAAGTTTAGAATGACGCTTGAGGGATACTGACATCTCGTTACAGGACGATTTGAGACAAGATACAGCTCTTTCTGAAGAATTTGCAAGGCTCAGAGTTTAAAATTAAAATAATGTACCATAAATTTTAATTATAAATTTATACGGGGTGATTCAGAATTCATTATACAAACTTCTACGGGAGATAGTATGGGTGATTCTAAGCAAAAAAGTTCATATGAACATGGGTCCAAATTTGAACGATAACTTAGATACACACTACATGATCAAAGGAGTTGGGACACCCCTGTGAACATCTGAGGTGTTTCTCCTGAACTAGACTGGGCCTGCTCATCAAGGTGGACAGAAACCTCAATGCTGATGGCTACAGGACCATTTTGGATAACGGGGCAATTCCAGCACTGTGGGAACACTTCGGTGACATGCCGTTCCTCTTCCAGCACGACAATGCGCCTTGCCACAAAGTAAGATCCATATCCGACTACTTTGACGAGATGCGGGTTGAAGAACTGGATTGGCCCGCCCAGAGTCCTGATCTCAACCCCATCGAACATCTTTGGGACAAATTGGAACGACGTGTGAGATCCAGGATGGTTCGCCCTACATCTGTCCAGGAACTGACCACGACACTCCTCGAGGAATGGAGGTCAATACCTGTGGACACATACCGTAAACTTGTGGACAGTATGCCATGTAGGGTGGAGGCAGTGATAGCAGCTCGGGGTGGTCCTACACACTACTAAATGCAGCTTTTTGCGGCTTTACGGTAGAGCAACAGGTGTCCCAACTCCTTTGATCATATAGTGTAAATGGAAATAAATTGATTGCTGCCACCAAGATCAAGTTAACTCAGGTTCTATTACACCTAGGATAATGAAATTTGGAGGAATAATAGGGTAAATAAAACTGTGTATAACGTTAAAATTTGATTGAATTCCAACAAGTAGTTTCAGAGTTATGCATTCAGCATCGTAACACGTGCTCACATGTGAATATAAACAAAATGTGTTACGATGTTGATACTGCATAACTCTAAAACTACTTTTTGGAATTCAATCAAATTTTAACGGTATACACAGTTTTATGTACCCTATTATTCCTCCAAATTTCATTATCCAAGGTGTAATAGAAGCCGAGTTAACTTTATGATCTTGGTGGCAGCAATTAATTTATTTCTGTTCATATTTCAGTTATCGTTCAAATTCGGACCCATGTTCATAGGAACTTTTTTGCTTAGAATCATCCATACTATCTCCCCTAGTAGTTTGTACAATGAATTCTGAATCACCCCGTATAGTAAAACCTTGCATATTTTAACAAAAACACGAAATGTAAAATCATTTTAGTCTATCATTAGCCTAAACGTTGCTCATTATTAAAAAGAAGAATCAATAAAAAAATATTTTTCCGAATTAGACAATTTAGAATATTACAATTTTCCAACTCGATTAGTAATTGAAATTTGATTTATCATTTGCCTCAAATTAAGTGAAGAATTATTCATTTATTATAACAAAGTGAAGTGAAAATTATGCCCTCTCGATTTCGATAAAAATAGAGAAATGAGTTTAGAATTTAATCTTGTACTCAATGTAGAGCCACACAAATTTTTCGGAACGAGCCGTCGCTGTCACGACATTCTTGTAACAAAATGTCAGTATTCCTTCCCTTGACAAGTCCACATAAAATTCTCCAGCAAGGTATTCTTGTATTACAATTTTAATGCTATTTAATACATGTTATCCATAAAGATTTTCACTATCCATTAAAGAAGGCATTTGTGTTTTATTCAAAATTCTATGGAAACTGACTTGTGGATAAGATGACAAGTGGGTTTGAATCCAAGTTGTGGAATTCTCCTTCCATTTTTTATGTTAAAATCTACAGGGTGTCTCAGAAATCTTTGCCCAAACTTAACAGGGAGTTAGAAGGGATGTATACGAACAATTTTTGCCAATAAACCCGTGTAACATTGTGGAACAGAAGTTTCTTACTAATGAGGTTTAATGAGGCCTTACAATACCCTACACTACAATACATCCAGAGCAAAATCCTGAAGAAGCCAGGAATAAATGGCGAAGCCAGTCAGAAAGATTACTTCCATCATTATGGATTGTAAGCCCTCATTAAACTTCATTAATAAACCCATAGTCGGAAATGACAATCTTACAATAGCACATATGAAGAGACATGGTATCTAATTAATTTTATTTATCATGTAGCTTACGGCAAAGGTTATCACAGTAAGTGTTTAAAATAACGACCACCTGTCTTAATACAGGTCTCAGATCGCCGTAACATTGAACTGTTCAAGCATTCGAAGATTTCAGAACTGCTGCAGCATCTGCCACGCACCCCACAAGATCGTCCACCGATTCCATGAGTTTCATACACCACGTTCTTCATATGACACCATAGGGAGAAGCCCATGCATGCGAGATCACATGAATGTGGTAGCCAATTATCGGGATCATATCCAGTTTGTCGAGCAGGCTTTGTTGGACAGAGTCATTTCCGACCATGGGCTTATTGGCAAAAAGTGTTTACATACATCCTCTCTACCTCCCTATTAAGTTTGGGCAATGACTTTTGAGACACCACTGTCTATTATTAATACTAATGTAACAATTCCCACTATAACCTTACAGTAAATCTCATAGTTTTCGATGCCTCTATAGTCTTTAACCAACCTATAACTCATACCTTAATATAAATTCCTATTTAGTATCTATTATTAACAATAAATCATCAACGTCTATGATTAACTACAATCCTAGACAAGTAAAATTACTCTGTCCCACTACATGCTCCCATAGAGAAGAAATAAGATGGAGAGAGCATTCACCAGCGCAGGAGCGATTTCAGGTGCCAATATTGAGGCAGAACAGCCAATACAGATTTGGGGATGGATGTGGGCAAAGCAGCTCTATTCTTAATGCAAAGACTGTGTTGTTTATCATTTGCAGGAATATAACTCTCCATAAGATGAACGGTTGTTGTGAGAAAAGGCATAAGGCGATAGTGAGCGAATTTGGGTGCCATCATAGCTGGGGCTTCGAGTCACGTGATTTGGGAATTTTGCAACCTATGCGGAACACTGTACGTGCTCCATCTTATTTCTTTTCTATGCATGCTTCCGCAGAAGTGGGTGTGCAAGGTGCGTACCACGCAAGGGCATCAAGCTAGAGGGGGTGCCAAAAGGTGACTGAGAAAGAAAACCTCACAACGTAAACTGTGTCAATTTTTCGTGTGAGGCTTTCATATTCAAAATATATAGGAATGCTGTATATAAAAGTTAATATCTTGAAAGAAAAATTACATCTTTCAGGCATGTTCAAAATTTCCAGGGCTATTCTCATATGGAACCATTTTTATAAAATGTTTATACATTCACTCATTCACCTTAAAAGTAATTCCCCATACATAAGCATAATCTCTGCTGTTAATGTCCAAACCAATTTTTATAACATCTAAAATGAATTTGACTTAGGCAATATATTCACTTTTTGATACACTAAAAGCTCGTTATAACGAACCAGACTATAATGAAATTCTGGATATTACGAAGTAACTTTGTAGAACAGTCAGCAATATAGGATTTTCGGTACTATGGTAATCCATTACAATAAAGCAAAATATTGGTTATAATGAAGTTTTCCTCTACTTTCAACATCGCACATCACTACATTTATCATTATTTTTGTTCACGAAGACCTTTGAAAGGTGCTAAGTTAAGCCAATGATTAGAGAATAGCTCAAGATGGATCTGTGAAGTTATAATAATATGAATTATCTCAGGAGTTAAATTATTGATGAAATATAGGAAAGAAAATTCCATAGCCTGGATTCGAATCAGTAATTTTCGGCTCATGCCGCCAATGCATTAACCAATTGCACCGCTGGGGACATGAAAGCATTACGCTATGGTGGCGGACTGAGTAACTGCTTTAACCAAGCACAAAGGACATGCAGTGAAAGTTCCGGATTCGAATCCAGGCTGTGGAATTTTCTTTCCTATTTTTCATCAATAATTTAACATCTGAGGTAAGGCATATGATTAAAACCTCACGGACCCATCTTGAGCTATTCTTTAATAAATATTACGCCTTAGGAAAGATAGTCCCAGCCTACACACTAGGTAACTATTCTAACCAATCATTGAGTAAGGGGTCCATAGTGGTGTTTCTATCAATAAAATTGGTAGAGACTTTACAACACAACAAAGGGAGAACAGAGTTTCCGACTAGTTTCGCCATTTATTCTCGGCTTTATCAAGGATACACACAAGAGGACGTAAGCCTTTGTATACAGAAAACATGGTACAGAATGAGAACATGAAGAAATAACAAATAGTAAATAAATAAATTATACAGTGGCGACAGTTGGATAGGAGAATGTTTGGATAAAGAACCAATAACAATGAAATTATAAGGTTGATGATATCCTAATTATTTTTGATTCCATATTTACCTCACCCGTTGACATTGCTAACCTTTTCAACACTTTCTCATCCCACATCCAGTTCACATTTGAAACCGAATCTAACTGCTCTTTTCCATACCTCGATATCCTCATCACTAATGACCCCTCCAACCACCGTTTTTCCTTCTCCGTCTACCGTAGAGCCAACACATCATCTAATTTAATCCACTGTTCCTCTTCATACCCTCCTATCCATAAACAAGCCTCCCTCTGTTTCTTCATCGATCGTGCCCTCAAGTTACCCCTCAATCCTTTTTCCCATGCCACCGAATTCCGAACTATACGTGCCCTCACCTTAAAGAATGGCTACACTACTTCCACCTTCTCCCGTATTCTCCAAAGAAGGAAACTTGCCCTCTCCAATCCTAAACCGCCTCACCCATACCCATCCAAGAAATGGGTATCCTTGCGATTCATTAGTCCTCATTTTTACCTTCTTTCCGCCTTCCTCTCTTCACTCACCTCCAAGTTTCCTACCGCTCATCAACCCCATGCTTTCGCTCTCTTAATCCCCCCATCCAAACAGACACCGACAATTTCTCCTGTTCCGGAGTTTATAGATTAAACTGTGGAATTTGCGATAAATACTACATAGACCTATCGACCCACAATTTCAATAAACGATTTAAGGAACACATGGACTCAAACAAGATAATAAATCACATTACGCAAGCCACCTTGCCCGCACAGGACATGCCCCAAAAGAGCAAAGTGAAACTATGACCATTCTCCATCTATGCAACGACCCATTCAAGATCGCCGCTCTCGAAGCTATTGAGATCTTAAAGCTAAGATCTCCTCTCCAGATCTCCTCCTCAATTGACAAACCGTTTTTGATATTTATTCTATTTTAAATTCTTTATCTGATATCTTGTAATTTTTCAGATTTTGTATATTTACTTTCTTTTCCATTTCTTATTGTTACCTTAGTTTATGTTAACTCAGGATAAGTCCTCTACTAGGTCCGCGTTTTACATTTTGTTTGTGTTATGACGTCACTTTTTCTTTATATTTCAATCAATTTTCATCTCAAGGTTTCCTTATAATTTCATTGTTATTGGTTCCTTATCCAACCATTCTCCTATCCAATGTCGCCACTGTATAATTTATTTATTTCCTATTTGTTATTTCTTCATCCAATCATGTTCTCATTACGTACCATATTTTCTGTACATAAAGGCTTATGGCCTCTTGTGTGTATCCTTGATAAAGCCGGGAATAAATGGCGAAACTAGTCGGAAACTCTGTTCTCCCTTTGTTGTGTTGTAAGTCTCTACCAATTTTATTCTAACCAAGCCTAAAAGACATGTAAATAGCGTAATATTTTCATGTCCGCAATGCACAGTGGGCCGGATTCAATATCCTGCTGGATAAAATTTTCTCTACGAGTCTTGGGTCTGAACCTAATTATTTAGATTTCATAAAGTTTTCTTGTAATGGAACAAAAAAAAATTGGGTGCGGAAATTTGCAGATTAAAAAAATATTCTTTTTTTTTTTCAATGACTTGGAGGCAGTTGTTCAAAAACGCAAAAAATAAAAATATTTCAACGGAATTTAATAATTTATAAGAAATTGAGTAAAATAAGAATAAAACATTTTCATTACAAGTTTCTAGTAATTACGGTTATTACAGTTAAATTTGAGTGCTTCTTTTCACATTATTACTCGTACTAATAAAATCACACACAATGAATAATAATGTACGCTACGATAATCCATGTATATATTTTTGATCAAAAGAATTCAGATTTTTCTTGTAGTACAACTTAAATCATTGTGTAGAGGCCTAGTTCGAACAACTGCACTGAAAAAAAAAAAAAAAAGAATATTTTTTAAATCCGCAAATTTCCGCACCCAATTTTTTTTTTGTTCCATTACAACAAAACTTTATGAAATCTAAATAATTAGGTTTCAAAGCCGAGACTTGTAGAGAAAATTTTATCCACCTGGATACTGATCCAGTCCACTGTGCAGCAGTGCAATTGGTTAGCATGTCGGAGGTTCCTGGTTCGAATCCAGGCTGTGAAATTTTCTTTCCTGTCCTGTTTTTTCATCAATAATTTAACATCTGAGGTAAAGCATATGATTAAACCTCATGGACCCATCTTTAATGAAAGTCTTAGGAAAGTTAGTCCCAGCGTGCAAACTAGGTAACTACTCCAACCAAGCCCAAAAGACATGTAAATAGTGTAATATTTTCATTGGTTAGCGTGTCGGCAGCATAAAACAAAGGTTCCCAGTTCGAATCCAGGCTGTGGAATTTTTCTTCCCATTTTTCAACAATGATCAGCCAATGGCCAAAAACATTTGAATGTGGATGGTGGCATCATAACAACAGGCCATTTAACGGATACTGAGATCTGTGCAAGTGTTGCAAGCGCAAGCTGCAACAAAAATAAAAATGGCAGCAGCAAAGAAAAGGAGGAGGAAGAAGACATTGAATGGAGGCATGGACAAAACAAAACTGGCACGATAAGATTTTCAACATTTTAAATTGGACGACAAAACGTTGCGGATGAAGTCTTTAATGCGTTTTTCACGTTAAAACGTTATACAGAAAAACAAAGTGTGAAGAACTCAAGACAGTAGACTTTAACACAGTATTTCGTCAAAAAATAATTCTGTAATTTGTATAAATGTAAGTCATTTACTTTATTCATGAACATAAATAAAACAAATTTACAAATAAATGTTGTAAAATAATATTTTAAATTTTATTATATTGCTATGTAGAAAAATGAAGGAATGTTTTACATTGTACATGTGTAACTGTAATTTAATGGATTGGAGTTTAGAGGTATGAGGGGGAGGGGGGTCATTTTAACGGGCATCGGATATGATGAAGTAAAATCTATGGCCCCTTGAACTTCGTTATAGTGAGCTTTCACTGTATCAAATCTCAAGTCTCGTTGGGATTTGGTATGAATACGAGCATCTTCTTAAGCCCAATCACAGTCTTGGCAAGTTTCAAACAAAATTTTATGCAAATACGTTAATCATCTACAAAAATTAGTTAGAAACTTTTACTAAAAAGAAATCATTTGCGGCTACCCATAGTTAATTGCTATTCAGAAACGCTGATGTGTCCAATTAGCCACAACCAGAATAAAAGTCGATACAATTTTCCTAGCGCGCAACAACCTTGTTTCGAACAACCAACGCGAAAGGTAAGATCTCAGTCAGGAATCTTTTGAACACACCTATACGTTCAACTTCGGTATGGATTGAAATAAGTAAACAAATGAAATAAACCAAAAGATTCATTTTAATCAATTGGTATTGTGATGATTCACTTAAGTTTTAGGAATTATAAATTGTATTAAAATTTTTTCATATCTACAACTCAAAACGTCAAGGCAATTTTCAAACTAAAATTTCATGTATAATGAAAATAAACACTTGATAAATTCACACAGAACTTTTTCTTTAAACATAAGCAATTTCACTAACACTAAACATTCATAAAAATTAATGAGAATCACACCTCTACCTCCTTTCTTGGCTATAGGACTAGCCATTTTGATTTTTTCCTGAAGGTCATCAGCAACGAATGATACCATGTCACCTTCTTTAGTGACAATTCCTGGAAGATCTCCAAGGATTCCTTCCATACGCTGACTTTGAAAAGAACGATGCTTCTCAAAACCAAACTCGCCACCGGTAAGACTGCTGGAAGAAGAGACGCTACAGGCACCGCTATCTGCATTGAGCCGTTTGGGCAAATTTAAATTATTTGGCCGTCGATTTTCGTCTGCCTCTGTCGTTTCATTGTCATCATTGCTGTCATTACTTAAGTTACTGACTTCTTCCTCTGTGTCTGCATGCATATCTTCGTCCCTCGTTGCTGGAAATTAACAGAATTATACAAATCAAAAAATTTTATATTAAAACAAGAAGTGCGTTCACATTAAAAGCACATTCAAAAGTGATTTCTTGCTTCCCTTACATTTTCATAATTTATTCCTTTATCTAAGGAACAAAGAATACCGATTTTGTTCAACAAAATTTAATATGAAAAGTTAATAAAATCATATAATAAAGTTATATATTCAAATTTACTTTATATTTTCATTCTTTTAAGAAAAACGTCTTTCTAGGCAGGCAATATTTAGAACAGGATTAATAAAATCCTTGTGTCTGATAATTATATTGATTAATTGCTGGTAAACTTTCACTACATATAATTGCAGAAGTTCTTCAAAAATACCTTTTATAACTGTTAACAACTGGTTGATTAGAAAAAAAAAACAAAGCAGCGATTATACAGTACCATAAAAATTATAACACAATCAGGTAACAAGTGTGAAATGGTTATATTATCCATTTGGAATGGATATATTATGGTTGTGAATAAATTAAAAGGTTGTTACAAGTTATATTTATTTCATTTTTTTAAAAAACCACAAAAGTTATAATTCGCGTGTAGGAAAAGACTTAAGTATGTAATAGTTAATTTCGTTCATAACAAACTTCTGCTCCTACTCACTACCTTACTTTTCAAATCAGCTATCGCGATCTTCCGCCATTAGGCGCCCGTCCTGCACGATAACACCCAAGCGACTTGAAGCAGATTCTCCATGTAGTCTAGCCACCTGGTTCTAGGACGACCCCCTGGTCTCTTACCCACTAGCTTGGAAAATAACTGCCTAGGAAGATCAGTTTGCGGCGTCCATATCAAGTGGCCATACCAGTGTAACTGAGATCTCTCAATGCGGAGAAGTAGTGGCTCGACACTTAAAGACTCCCTTATTGTGCTGCTGTGCATCTATCTAGTAGGACAACATCTGCCACACCTCTCAGGATTTTCATTTCGCCTGCTTGTATCCATGATCACACTCTTTCGGTCATTACCCAAGACTCATGACCATAGGTGATAATGGGGACAAAGATAGATTTGAAAACTGAGAGCTTGGCTTGTTTCCCAGCTCACATTTTGTTATCACGGATCGCCACAGTTAACATCTGACACAGCTTGCTGCACTGATCCAAGCATCCAATTCTTTATTCTGCACATCACTAGTGAATGCAACTGAGATACTTGAGCTCCTCCACCTGTCTCAATGGGGCTCCCTTAACATGGAGAGCGCACTGAGCAGGTTGTCTTGAAAGTACCGGAATCTCAGTATTAGCCACGCTGAACTTCATCCCAGCCGCTTCACACTTGGCTGCAAACCACTCTAATGCATGCTGACGATTGGTGTGAGAAGACCCCAAAAAGGACAAGATCGTCAGCATAAAGCAACCTCTCCACCAAGCAGTTGCTCACACAAATAAATTTAGGAAGGGGAAAAAATTATTGAAGACTAAATTTGAACAACGTACCTGGTAAAATAGAATTCTAGCCTCTTACCACTGCACCACCAGAAACGATTAAAATATTTGCTACAATTCTGGCATTTATAAAGTGCAGTCAATAATAACGAACTTTATGAAATTTTTTCTCGTAAAATTTTGAGAAGTGCATCGAATGGCTTTACATGGGTGTTTAATTTGGTGAAAGCTACTCGTAGAATTTTTTAAATCAAAATCGGTGAGTCCGAGTACGTGCAGTCTTTTTGTAAATTTGTGCAAAAATGGCAACCACACACCAGCATATGAAGGCATTCTGTGTTATTGAGTTTGCTAAAGTGAATCTGTTACAACTGTTCAACGTGTGTTTCGCCGCAAGAAGATCTACCCCTCCTGCGATTTTTTCCTGTGAGGGTACATAAAAAATCAATAGTGCTTTCCACCCCTGCCAGCAGACATTGACGAACTCAATACTAGAATAACTGCAGCCATTCAAACTGTAACACTGGACATGCTATCAAGAGTGTGGGATGAATATGATTTCCAAGTACAACTCAGTTGCAAAAATATACAATCACTAGACAATTTCAATATATCTTTATTTTTGATGTCATTTTGCTCAAAAATGAAGGGAAAATTTGAAGTGAAAAGAATGCAATAGATTTCAGATATGTAGAAATATTTAAAAAAAAAAATAACAACAAAATTCATCCATTCATATTGTTACAACAAATCATTGAACATAATTTCAGTCCTTCAAAAATATCCAATCACCCAGACTGGAGTTTCAAAAATTTCCAATCAATACTTACTATCTAGCAGAAATTACTGTATGCAAACGATTTGGCATGCTGGAAATCAACTTCCCACATTGGCCAGCAGAAATTTTCGCACAGAGATTGGTCAGGGTAGCTTTTAATTGCTCTTAGGTCCGTGATTTCTTCCGTCGGACCCCTTTTTTCAGAATATGCCATAGATTTTCGATTGGTGATAAATCAAGACTGTTTGGTGGCCAATTTTTAAGCAGTTCAACTTCATGAGCCTGAAAGCACGCCATAGCGTTAGAGCTCGGTGTGGTGCTGCTCCATCCTGTTGAAACACTGCCTGACCGTTATGATTTAATTCTGGTAACGAAGGCACAATTGGCCAACTCGTCTTACACTGATGGTATGGGGTTGTATGAGTGCGTCAGAAAATTTGACACTTGTACTGAAGCATTCTGGCTTATATGTTTCATATGTCTTATGAAAAATACATTTACCTTCTTCACCATGAACTGTAAATTTAGACTCATCGCTAAAGATGATAGTTCCATGTTTCTATAGATCATTGCGGATGTTCTTTAGCTCAATTCAGCCTTTTTACCATTTGGAGACGTGACAGTAGAGGTTTGACTTTTGCAGTATAAAATCCGTAACATTGTTCCTTCAGATGTCGCCTTGAGACATCTACTCCTGTTATTTCACACCAGTCAATTGTGATTTCAGATATGAAGACATGTTGTTTGCCCTGTAATATTCTTGGGAGAAGTTTGTCTTGCCTTTTTGATGTTTTCCTTGGTCGACCAGTTTGCTTAGTTGCGGAAGAGTTTCCTGTTTCTCTCCGTTTTTTAATGATTTCAACAACTACACTTTGACATATATTTAATTCAGTAGCTATTTTGAGAGCAGAATATTTGTGTAAGTGCTTATCAACAATCAAATTACATATTTAATTACTGGTTGTTTTACCTAACCCCATTTTGTTGTAGCATGTGATTTGAGTCCCAAAAAAATCACAGTTGAGAATTTTTTTTTGTATGCAAGTTGGCTTATTAAGCTTACTACGAGATAAAAAGGCAAATTAAGTTGCAGTCAGCTAAAACTTTCCCATTCTTTGAGGGGTGATTGGAAATTTTTGAAGAACTAAAAGCATGTTTAATGTTCTGTTGTAACAATATGAATGGATAAATTTTGTTGATATTTTTTTTAAACGATTTCTACATATTTGAAATCTATTGCATTCTTTTCAGTTCATATTTTTCTGTTCATTTTTGAGCAAAATGACATCAAAAATAAAGATATATTCAAATTGTCTAGTGATTGTATATTTTTGCAACTGAGTTGTAGATATATTCGGACTTCTCATGGGAGTCACATTGAACATTTATGAATTTGTTATTCTAAAAGAAATTTTAGAATGTAGTCTTTGAAATGACTGATCAATCAAGGTTGTAAGTTTCTTTGTTTCGTAAATATGGCCTTTCAAATTTGGGATAATCTTTTGCAATGGTCTGGTCTAAAAGGATCATATTCTTCCATTCTAATTCAATGAAGAGAAGCTTCACTTATAATAATAGTCAATTTTTTAAGTTAAAAACCTATGAGAAAACCATATTTAATAACTGGGCATGGGAATACGTTTCCACCAGTTTTAAACAAAAACTAAATAAATAAATAAAAAATACTAGTTATTTCATTCTATGCAGCCTCATTAAAATCAACAACTTTCTCCTATCTTTAGGTAGTAACGGATTCCTCGAAGACGCGATCAGGTTCTTTTGAGCGATCCATTCATTAAAGGACAACTCTACGCAAAAAATCGATTACATTTTTTTTACAGAATATCATTCTTTGATATAAATACACTACCCTATCAAAAGTCATGGGACAACCCTGATTTGAATGAAAATGAGACATTCATTTGCAATTTCACTGTTGGCATTCTTCCCAGCACTACATAACAGAGAGTACGCTATTATGAGATGATGCTTGCGTGAATGCTCTAAGAATGTCTCAAAGAAAAGAGCTTTCAGACTTCCAAAGAGGTACAATTGTTGGGTGCTATCTCACAGGCAAAACTGTTAGAGAGACGTCAACCCTCCTAAACATCCCGAAACCGACCGTTCACAATGTCATTCGGGCATGCAAAGAGAAAGGCACTATAAGTGTTCCGCTTAGGACTAGAAGACCCAAGATCGTGCCGGCCAGAGACCAAAGGGCTCTTCATAAAGTGGTCACTGCAAACCATCACACATCACTTGATGGACTGACAAGATCGTTCATAGACTCGACGGAACTACTGTGAGCACCCTTACTGTTTGCAGGGAACTGCATGCAATGGGTTTTTATGGCAGAGCAGCAGCCCACAAACCTCACGTCAGCATCAGCAACGCAGCAAAGAGATTGCAATAGTGCAAAGAGCAACGACATTGGACTCTAGATCAATGGCGAATGGTTGAATGGAGTGATGAGTCCCGCTACACCATCTGGCAATCGGATGGACGGGTTTCGGTATGGCGAAAGTTATCTGCCACAGTGAAGTTCGGCGGAGGGTCGATGATGGTGTGGGGGTGTTTTTCATGGTATGGGTTGGGACGTTTCTGTGGACGAACATTTAAACGCAGAGCATTACCAAGGCATTCTGTACATCGCAGCGCTCCCATCTCTCTGGCAGCACTCTGGCAATGGCCCTTTTCTGTTTCAGCACGATAACGCACCTTGCCACAAAGCAAAGGCTGTAGGCACATGGTTTGATGAAAAGGGGGTTCGAGAACTTGACTGGCCTGCCCAGAGCCCTGATCTGAACCCCATCGAACATGTGTGGGACATATTGGAAAGTCGACTGCGCGCTTGTGCAGAACACCCGAAATCCGTGACTGAACTGTCCAAGACACATATGGCAGAATGGTGAAAATTACCTGTCGAAACTTATCAAAAACTTGTGGACAGTATGCCTCAGAGAGTAGAAGCTGTGATAGCAGCAAAAGGTGGACCAACAAGATACTAAAATACATATATTATTGAGTGTTTTTATTAAAGTGAAAGTGTCCCAATGACTTTTGAAAGGGTAGTGTATAACACATTTTCGTTGAAATTTTTAAATTTGGTCCATAATTTCAATATATGAAACTGCTTTGAAAAGTGAATAACTGTGCTTTTGCAATCCCCTTCCGCTGGCCATTTTTTCCCCGGAAGTGACGTAGTTTGAGTCAAAGGAGGCCAATGAAAAAGACAGGCCCAGACGTGGAAAAGTCACCTGAACAACAATCCAGCCTTCATTCTTTTCAACAAATGAAAAAATACTGATTGCTAAAATCCAAGACGGAAACAACGAAAATTACATTGTTTTTCTACGTTTGACTCCAACTACGTCACGACCTCACCCAAGATGGATGCCTCCCGATTTCAAATCGCGCTCATTATTTTCGTTTTTTTCACGCATCTCGAGTTCAAATTAAATTTTTTTAAATAAACCACGATGTTATTAATAAGTTAGGCCTTCGATTTAAATAAAGTCGTATATAACCGTAGAGTCGTCCTTTAAGCCATTTTTTTGACACTTCATGATGAGCAAACCGCTCTCCAGAAAGGGCAGACTGCCTGAACCGAAATAAGTAGAAATCCGAAAGAGCAATATCTGGTGAATATGGTGGGTGGGGCAATATTTCCAGATTCAATCATTCCAAGTGTTTTTTGGACTAGTTTTGAAATATGTTATCATGAAGCAACATGGGGCCAAGCGTTGTCGTTGTCATGTTGTGCCAATTATCCCATTCCAGTGATGGTTTCGGACAGTTTTAGAAGCCCGTAATAAATAACGCACTCCTGATCCCACCAGATGCATAACAAACTCTCGATCCAGATATTCAGTTTTGGAGTTGATGGACCTGATTCACGTCATAATCACTTTGAAATTGCCGAAACCACTCTTAACACGTAGTAACTGACGAAGCATGATTGCTGTGAACATCAACAAGCATTCAATGTGTTTCAGCTGCACTTTACTTCAGAATACAGTAATGGAGTAACGTTTCCCACAAATGCTGCTTTGTTAGAGCAAATGTTGGTATTTTGACGTGAAAAAAAATGTTGATGCTTCAAGTGAATGCCTAATGCTGCGATTCAAAGCTCAGAAATGTGTATACTAAAAAACACAGGTATAGCTGTTCCATCAAACATGGAATTAGTATTACTGGCACATTTTTCTAAAAAAGGGTGGAAACTTATTTCCATACCCAATAAATCAAAAACTTGAAAACAAACATTAATGTAAATTTTTAATAATAATTTTATTAGTATTCAAGACTGTATTACACACTCCAGAAACAAAATTGAATCCACTTACACACTGAACTTTGCAGTTTAATATAATCACACACTCCCATTTATCTTTACTTCTTTATTAATTTTTGCACATACAAATAATAAATGTATATTAAAGGCATAAAAATCAATAGATAGGAAAGTAAGTCATCTTGTTTTTCTCCAAGAAGGTAGCATTGGTTTGCTCAAGAAACAATCAATATTAATTAAAGCATCTATCCCCAAGGTGATCAGTCTTGTTTCTCTATAATACAAGGCTCATTCAATAAATAACTAAAAATATATTTTCGCAAATATTTATTACAAAACACCAAAATAACATTTTTCAAGTTAGTTCAATGCACCTACATCAACAATTAGCAAACGTACAGATTCCACAGAAAAAAAAATTCTTTTGGATGTGTGCGTAACCACTCATCCACTGCTGAGTGGACACCTTGTCATGAGCTAGAAAAATCAGGAGCTAGAAACTGTGGATGGACATCAAACAACAGAAGACAGGGAAACCAGTAATCCACATAACGAATTTATTCTGATGAATACGTATTTCGGCATCCAAAGGAAGCTATGATCAGAGAGACAAGCTGTTCTGATGGCAAGTGAGAACATTACAGGACTTATATAGGCACAAAGGGCAAATCAAATTAATTATACATAAGAGAAGTAACAAAAATAGACTAAATTTACACAAAATAACTAACTAGCCAATGGGCAACCCCAAAGACGTGATTCCGGTAGACCCGAGACCCGGAGTATATCGAATGCCGTGTGCTAAATGTGAATCCCAGAGAGCAGTGGGCACCAGGGTAAAAGAACACTCTCTTGCATCAAGAATGGGAAATACTGCATACCTAGATTCGCAGACCACATCCTGGACCGGAAACATGATTATCGGTTCGACGACTCTGAAATTCTCCACAGCACGAAGGACCCGCATTTACTGAACTTCCTGGAGAGCTACGTGGTCAGCCAAGAAGAACCAAGCAAACTCTTGAACAGTGATAACAGCCCTCTTGATCTCTCCCATCTGAAGACTGTTGCCAAACTGTAAGCTTTAAACTCGCCCCACTAGCAACAACCAATGAGACGACTTCCTTAGATAACCCATGACATACAACCAACCGGTGACTTCATTACTTGGAAAATTTTTCCATTGGCTAGTTAGTTATTTTGTGTAAATTCAGTCTAGTTTTGTTACTTCTCTTATGTATAACTGATTTGATTGGCCCTTTGTGCCTATATAAGTCTTGTAATGTTCTCACTCACCATCAGAACAGCTTCTCTCTCTGATCATAGCTTCCTTTGAATGCTGAAGAAGGCAGCTTGGCTGCCGAAATACGTATTCATCAGAATAAATTCGTTATGTGGATTAGTGGTTTCCCTGTCTTCTGTTATCTCCATTCACTTACAAGGGAACCATCTGAACCTGTATCCCACAGTTACACACGAAATTGAAATATACAAGGTGTAACCGAAAGGTTCATCATATTTCAAAAATCTATATTTAAAAAAAAAATGAAGATACAGAGATGGGCGACTTATTGAAATGTTTGTAATAACCTTAAGTTTTGTTTATAAGTGTTTGATGTGTCTTCCTCCTACTGCATGGCACACATTTAATAATCAAATTCCTCCCATACCTGCTGAAGCATACTGGAATTACTTCACGAATGTTTCTGTGCTCCTCCAGATTTGCCGTACAGGGGCACAAAAACACAGTCTTTTACGTATCCCCAAACAGTGAGGCCTGGGGGTTGAAGTGACCACAAAAGGCTTTGGGTTGTGCGTTTGCCATCTTGACAGTAACTGACAGGACCTCCCTAAGTCTTCCACCAGCACCCTACAGACTTCTACCAGCATTAAACAAAAACTTGATGTTTCCCTTTTTCCAAATAGTGTGCAGTTCATTGACCTATGACCAAAGGCTGTCAAGCTATTTACTATTGAAAGAAACAAAATGTTGCGATTTCTTATTAATGCAAGCATCAATGGTAGTTTAGGTAAGTAACATTATTTCAATCTGGCGTGAAACTGGGATACAGGTTCAGATGGTTAGTGGATCTTTCAGTTGGCCAAAAGAAGCTGCGAGATCAAATGAATCTGGAGGGTGGATTAGGCACTTAAACCGTAGATCTTCAATGATAGAAAATGTGATAACAGCAATGTGTGGTTCGCACGGTCATGGAGCAAAAGCACGCCTTCACTTAACTAAAATCTGACAACATTTTGGCTGCTCCAGCTTGGAACACTCCTGTAAGGGTGCTTTTTCCCCTTGTTCCCCTGAGTCCCATTCGCGATGCAGGTGTTCCAGCCCCAGCTATGAATAGCTTAAGGATGTCTCCACAAAGTAATATTCTATTGAATGAGCCTTATATTTTGAATGTACCAATAAAGAATAAGAACCTGATGTACAAATTGTATAGAGGATATTACAGGTAAGCATATTTGTTCTCCAATTGCTGTCTGTCATGGAATTTATTTCACAACATTCGTTTATTAACTTTTTGAAATTAACGTTCACTCCAAGGACACAGATGTTTGTGTTTGTTCCTTTACAAGGATGGTTTGAAGAGTAACTTGGTTTGACTGCTGTTCACTCCATTGTTTTGACTGCTGTTTAGTTTCCGGGATACAGTGATGAATCCAAGCCTCATCCATGCTAAAATAATTCGCAAGAAATCGGTTGTATTTTACCAATGTAGCTAAGGAGTCAGCAGATGTAAACATTTGAACTCGTTTTTGCTCTGTATTGAGCACACATGCGGCAACCATCTCGCACAAAGCTCTTGCATGAAGCTTTTGCCTACAGCCTCTGCTAACTCATGGAATTTCAATCGCCTATCAGCTAATACGATTTCATGGACTTTGACAATGATTTCTGGCGTGACTGCTGTTTTCGGGCCTCCCGAATGTCGTAGATCTTCGATGCTTGTTCTGGTGCATTTAAAGTGATTTACCCAAAGTCTAATGGCTTCATACGATGGAAACTAATCACTCAAGTTCAGGGATATCCTTCCATGGATTTCCTTGCTATTTTTCCTTCCAAATGACAGAATTGTATCACTCATCTTGTAAACAATAAACTTTTCTTGTCAAAAATCGAAGTACACCCTGTTTTTTTGAAAACCTTGCAGGAAATGGGAAATCTGAATATTCCAGTAAGGTGTGGGTGAGGTGGTCTATCTTTTATGGTATGTACCGAACATGGCCGCCATGTTGAAATCGGCCATCTTGAATCTAAGTCAATTTTTTTAAATGGAAAGGAGGTCATGTGATATATCAAATAACATCAGCATTTTCTGACAGTATCATTCCTGTAAACAAAAGTACAGTTATGGTTCAAAAGTACAACACATTTTGTTTCTTTTTGTTGCAGGTGACTGAAGATGGCTTTGACCACAGAGGAGAGAATGTCAGTGCCGTAGCTGCAGATTTTAGCAACCGGCACCCAAAATGACCTCCAATTTTACACAACACTGTCAGGTGCTTAATTAAGAAATTCCAAGAAACTGGGACTGTGGTTGACAAGGCACGGAGTGGCCGTCCAATAAGTGCTACTGACAAGACAACCTCAACAATGGTTTTGGTGTCCTTCGTCAAGAGTCCACAATGCAGCACATGAACGTTTGTCAGCAGAATGTGGAATCAGCCAGTCATCGATCGTACGAATCCTTCATGCTCATCAATGGCATCCATTCAAGATTCAGATACTCCAGCACCTAGCAGAGGATGACCCAGACAGACGTATGCTGTTTTGCGCGTGGACCCTAGAGCAACATCAACAAGATCCCTCTTTTGCACAAGGTATCTTGTTCAGTGATGAGGCAAACTTTTATGTCATTGGATTAGCCGACGTGGTGCTGTGGAATGGCCACCCAGATCACCTGATCTCACACCACGTGACTTTTATCTGTGGGGTCATTTAAAGCAACTCGTATATGCAGAGAAAATCAGAAACAGACACCATCTTCAGCAACGCATTGAAGAAGCGTGTGCCAGCATTTCTGCAGAAATCCTTCTGCGAGTGCATGATGATTGGATTCAGCGCCTTCAAATGTGCCTTGACCAAGAGGGACACTATGTTGAACACTGTCCTTTACGGAGAACAGTCCAGCCTGTAATTCCAAACAAACTGTGTTGTAACTTTTGAACCATAACTGCTACTTCAAATCTGTTTACAGGAATTAAATTGTCAGAAAATGCTCATGTTATTTGATATATCACACGACCCCCTATCCATTGAAAAAAATTGACTTATATTCAACATGGCCGATTTCAAGATGGCGACCATGTTCGGTACATACCGTAAAAAAAGGACCACCTCACCCATACCCTACTGGAATATTCAGATTTCCCAATTCCTGCAAGGTTTTCGAAAAAACAGGGTGTACTGCGACTTTTGACTCGCCCTGTACTTAAAAACTCACAAAAATGACAATCATCGCAGAGATGGTGCTAAATGCTCAAGTATGAACGAGAACTGGTGGCGCCTTTTATTGGCAGCGAAACAAGTTCCTCTTCAAACCATCCTCGTATTAACAAGCTTAGAAGACCAGTTAGCCTCAGTAGGCTGATCCCCGTGCTAGGTTAAATTTAAAATAGATTCAATAGTTATTTAACTTCAACACCAAAAAGGTAAAAGACGAATAGAAAAGAGAAAGATAGATGCCTTAGTACACCACTTAAAGAAGGACTGCAAGAATGACAAATGTAAAATATGCTCGGCTAAATTTCTTTGACTGGATGATCTTGGAAAACTGAAGAATCTCTCGAAATCCTAATAAGACAGGCCAACCAGGAACAGAATGACCTGGTTGTCTCTTGCTTTCTTTGTATTAATATATAAATTATCTCAAAATTGTAAAACTATGATTTATACTAATGTCGACTATGTAGTAGTTGAAATGTGTATGCATCTATGATGTATTAAAATTATTGTTTTGTATACGAAGTAGAGTTTCCTTCCTTTCTCCTTTACACAGTTCAAAGTCATTCAACAAATTCAACAGCAACAAACACTCCTGGTTAATGTTAAGTCTCTTAAGAATTATCAGGTCTTTGCTTATCAAATGTCGGATTTCGAGGTGGGTTCAGCGCTTCAGCATGGTTTTCACGTTTAGTAGCAAGTGCCCATAACAAAGTGGTACACTCCCAAAGATAAACTTATCAGCGGCCAGCTGCCTGAAAATTGCATGTCTGCGATGATATTTAATAGCATTTGAACCCAAGCGAAGATAGTCACGACTTCATACGAATTGCATATGATAATGCATTACGAGGTCAGGTTGAATCACACTGCATCCAACGCCTCTCGAAACATCAATAAGGTATTCGGTGTAGGCACCATAAACTAATGTACTGTCCAACATTGGTTCCGAAAATTCTGGCGGGAGTGACGGATCTGGCAAACGAGCCGTGCGGCAGACCGCCCAACGTGTTGAATGATGCTGATCTGAAGCAATCTGTGGAAAAGGACCTGTCAAAAACTGTTCGGGACCTTGCAGGGATCAGCGTTGACTGTCAGTAGACACCTTAGAAAAATCGGCAAGGTGAAAAAGCAGGACAAACGGATCCCACATGAACTTACGGAAAACGAAAAACAGTGTCGGTTGGAGGTGTGTACAGAATTGCTTTTGCGCCATGAAGAAGCAGGGATTCTTGATTGCATCGTCACCTGCAACGAGAAGTGGTTCCTATACGACAATAGGAAACGGTGATCACAGTGGCTGGATGCTGATGAACCCCCAGGACAGTTCCCTAAACCCGTTGCATCCCACGAAGCACACGATTACAGCTTGGTGGAACATCCGCAGTGTAGTGCATTATAGCTTCCTGCAGGAGGGGGACACAATCACCGCTATGACCTACTGTCGTGAACTGCAGCGTATGCACGCAAAACTGTCAGCAACAACCTACACTCGTGCATCGCAAAGGCGTCCTTCTGCTGCATGACAGTACGTGTCACACGTTGCACGAACGACCGTGCAGGCGCTAAAGGCTCTGGGCTACGAGGTGCTTCCACACACCCCGTACTCTCCGGACCTCTCCCCTACCGACTACCATCTTTTCCCGAGCCTGGACAATATTCTCCGGAAGAAAACATTCCTAACCCAAGCAGACGTCGAAAACGCATTCCGAGTCCCGTGACCATGGATTCTATCGGAGAGGGCTCGAGAGGCTGCCAAATCGTTGGCAACAGTGTTTGGATTGCAATGGGGGTTATTTCGAATAGCACGTGTGAAGGCATCCTCTCTAGAGGGCCATTAAAGATGACCTCTGCAATCCGACATTTGATATTCAATGACCTGATACTTCCGCTAGAGAAAGTTAATGTATTTCATTATGTAAAACACAGGGAGATAATTTTCAAGTGAGGACCAATTCAAAGCATGATATATTACTCGAGAGTGTATCATTCGATGATTTGCAATAAAATCAGTGAAATTAGAGAAGCAGTGCTAAGTGGTTATAATTAGTAGAGGAGGAAGATGATCCCAAACTTCCTTTAATCAGATTAAAACATTAGTTTTAGATAATGTTAAGAAGCATGTGAACAGACATCGTTGTTTTAAGCAAGGCAGCTATTGGATATGAAAAAGCAAGAGCATACTTTCTGAAGGTTTTTCCTTTCTTTCTTTTATTGTATCCTAAAATAATCTTTAAGATTCTATGCGAACAACGAGAGGCAGTGAAAAGATTTAACAGTTATTTTAGAAAATTCATTGAAAACAGTTGTTCGTCTATTATTATATTTGTTTGTGATTGTTGCATTACTCTACTGGTCCAATTAGATTTTTAATTTCAGTTGTTGGATATTATCAAAATAAAAGTTAAAACAATGTGCTATTTAATGGATACTGTTGAGATATTTAATCATGTTATGTAACTGAAAGAGTACATCTATACACAGTATTAGCATCTGTAACACTTTAATAACATGTAGGTTGTTCAAAATTGACCTGGACTTCTTTTTAACAATATTTATAGTACTTACTTACTTTTCAAACCCGCTTATCCGTTAGGGTTGCGGGGGCAGCAGCCCTATGGAGGATCTCCAGCGACCGCGATCTTCCGCCATCAGGCGCATGTCCTCCCTGGTAATATCCAAGCGACTCGAACCCAGATTCTCCATGTAGTCTAGCCACCTGGTTCTAAGCCGACCCCTTGGTCTCTTACCCACCGGCTTGGAAAATAACAACTGCCTAGGAAGACTAGTTTGCGGCATCCGTATCACGTGGCCATACCAGCGCAATTGAGATCTCTCAATGCGGAGAAGTAGCGGCTCAACACCTAAAGATTCCCTTATTGTGCTGCTGTACACTCTATCTAGTAGGGTAACACCTGCCGCACCTCTCAGAAATCTCATTTCAGCCGCTTGTACCCACGATCGCACTCTTTCGGTCATTACCCAAGCCTCATGACCATAGGTGAGAATGGGGACAAAGATAGATTTGAAGACTGAGAGCTTGGCTTTGTTACCCAGCTCGCGTTTCGTTACCACGGATCGCCACATTTCACGTCTGACACAGCTTGCGGCACCGATCCGAGCATCCAATTCTTTCTCCTGCCGTCCATCACTCGTGAATGCAATCCCGAGATACTTGAATTTCTCCACCTGTCTCAATGAGGCTCCCCTGACATGGAGAACGCACTGAGCAAGCTGTCTTGAAAGGACCAGGACCTCGGTTTTAGCCACATTGATCTTCATCCCAGCTTCTTCACATTTGACTGCAAACCGGTCTAGTGCATGCTGAAGGTTCGTGCGAGAAGACCCAAGCAGGACAAGGTCGTCAGCAA
Organism: Rhysida immarginata; assembly: GCA_023313115.1. Lineage (NCBI taxonomy): Eukaryota > Metazoa > Arthropoda > Chilopoda > Scolopendromorpha > Scolopendridae > Rhysida > Rhysida immarginata. Next base: position 100,576 of record JAHWFO010097476.1, read on the forward strand.
AGAGCAACCTCTCCAGGCAGTCGCCCACACAAATACGCTCATCGCCTCGGCTGCCCCTGTCTATCCAATCCATAAAGATAATGAACAAGAGGGGCGACAGTACGCACCCTTGGCGGAGTCCAACACCCACGGTGAATGGTCTTCACTTAATGCCATTTATCCGGACACACATCTCAGAGCTTTCGTACAGAGACATGATAGCAACCAGTAATTGACTAATAAATGTACCAGATGATATTTTTGACAGTTTCTGTGCTCAAACGGACAAAATCCACTGCGATATGTGCGCAACGTACGGTAACATGTGCACGACACTGCTGTGTCAAGTTCACAGCGAGGCCCAAAATTGTCCTCAATGAACCACATTCTGGACGGCAGAGCACATCCTGTACACAGGGAAAAATTGATGCCGTGAATGCAGTGATTTAGCGAGACCGACGAGTCACGATCCAAGCTGTGGCATGAAAGTGGACATTTCATACAGAACTGCACACCACATCATCCACGAAGACCTTAAGTTTCGGAAAGTGTCAGCAAGATGGGTCCCTAGGCAGCTCACACAAGTGCACATGGAGAACTGCATGGCATACAGTTTGGTGCATTTGCTTCTGTACTACAAAGAGGGCCACTCATTCCTTGAGCACATTGTCATTGGAGATGAAAAGTGATATTGTCGTACATTTTAAAAGAGAGGCACACTTTCGCTAAATCAAGAGACAGGTGAATCAAGCAATCCCAGAATTCTTCACGGCAACTGGTATGGCGTTTATAACAAGGCGTTTCATTACACGCCCGAAACGAGGCAACAGAGTATGGCGTGGAAACGCAAAGAGTCTCCCCCTCCAAAAAAATTCAAGCCAATACCTTCTGCAGGAAATGTCATGGTTACTGTTTTCTGGGACAGCCAGAGTGTTCTTGCTGATTTTCTGGCCAAAGGAGAAACAATGAACATTGCTAGATCAGCTACGAGATGCTCTGAGCCAATGGTGTCCGTGGTGCTTGAATTGGTTCATTTTCGATGTGCTACCTGCCTTCCTTACATCACTCAAACACTGAAGAACGGGATAGACAGAACTGCGATTGAAGTCTACGTGAATTTTACTTCCATTTACTCTTCTTTGCTGCGAATGTAATACATTGCTCCTAAGCTAACACAATTTAAGACTCCATCACCATTTTGTTCCTGCAATGCACTTGATTGTCACAACAATGAAAATATATTGATGAGCAATTACATTATGACCACCTCCAACTTAGAATAATAAGCTCATCCCGAGACAAATGCATGATGCAAGCACGACTCATACTGCCGTATGTAAACCGTCAGTGAAACGAGTTTCCAAATGCAGAGTGTTTGGCTGTAGCATGGGAAAAGCAGCAGATTTACAGACTTCAACAACACACAAATCATGATGGCCCGATGCCTCACAATGTTGATCTCGGAAACAGCGAATTTGGTGGGCTGTTCAGGTGCAGTTGTTGTGAATACTACTCAAAAGTGGTGTACTGATGGAGATATGATGAGTCCGCTGTCCTACTATTTGCCACCCATGGAGCACTGATTCCAGAGGGGAGCGAAGACTAGTAGCATTCCAAATCACTAGCAGCTACAACTTGTGGTGGCCCAGCTAGATAGGACTAGAAGAAAATCACCCGTCCGATGAGTCAAGTTTTCTGTTCCATCAAGAAGACTATCGAATGTGGATATGCCGATTTCCAACAGAAGCTATGGCAGCCGAATATACTGTTGGACGCATACAAGTCGGTGGTGATGGCATGGGTAATGTTTTCTTGGGCCACATTAGGATCCATCATCCCTATGCAACAATCTGACGGCTGTCCAGCATGTTAACATCACCCTTCAAGGCCACAATGTTCCCCGACAGTTATGCCCTGTACCAATAGGATAATGCACCATGCCATAAGGCCCGAATTGTCATGAAGAGGTTCGAGGAACATTCTACAGACGGCAGGTGCACGAGCCTCAAGATGGGTAAACGTCTGGATTTAACGGACATCCAAAAAGGGATGATAACAGGCTATCGCAGCAAGGGTGGCACCATCTCCGAAACCATGCGATTTGTGAACTGTGCACGGTCCACTGTAGTGAACGTGTACAAAGTGGACAGAAATCGCGTCCGAACGCCATCACTGTTAAGGGTCACGAGACATCGACCAATGGGGTGAGTGGCACCAACGACAACTCGTAAAAGGTGACAAGAGAGCCACAGTCCATCGACTGACCACCAGATTCAACAGTGGTGCCAACAGATGTGTATCCGACATTACCTGCTACAAATGGGCCTGAACAGTCGACGCATGGTTGCTGCACCCATGTCGACCAGGGGTCATCGTCGACGATGCCTAGACTTTGCACGTGAGCACCGCCATTGGACCACAGATGAGTGGGCTAACGTCGCCTTCTCCGACAAGTCAAGGTTTTTGCTCCATAAGATTGACAGACGATGGCGAGTGCGTTGTGAATGCGAGTGTTGTGAGTGAGAAATTCTAGGAAGATGAGGTCCTAGGCATCCCATAATTGTTGGGTACGTGTTGCTCGTTTGTAAGAGAAAATTCAAGTTTGTGTTCTTTTTTGTTTTTTTGGAATAAAAAAGTTCGTCAGGGACGGACGTCGTTATGTTGTCTGAAGATAGATGTTTTTTTGTTTAAGATGGCATCTGAGAACAGGATCGTTCAACATTCGATTTGTTTTACCATCATCTGCAAAGGTAAGTTTCATGAATAATATATTTTTGGCAACAGAGGATAAGTTACTATAATTTTTCCTCGTCTGACATTTATATAAGACGGAGTTTCGAGTATTTCAGATGCGGTGTGAAATGTTCGTGGGTAACGTTCGATGTGCGTTGTCATAAAATTATCCCGATGGAGAAACTGATGTTGATTGCAAGGATTTATTCTGATCCAGCATTCAAATTCTGCAGTATTCCATAATTGATGACAACTATCGGCGAGTTGCTTTCCTTTATTTTATTTCGTTGACTGCGGACGACACGAAGATTTACTAGAACAGTGACGTCAGGTATATACAAACTACAGGAAGAGAGGCGTGTGCCGCTGTTGATCAGCATATCACTTATAGTGCACGAGGAGCATTTGTTTTCCTGGACATGACACTGTTTGGGTTATAAAAGAATATGGAAAATGTTAGCTTATGCTATACGAGCTGCTTATGTGTATACTATTGTAGCCTACCTTGTTTACGAAAGTTGATGTAGTCTTAAGGAACGCTTCCAAGCAGAGGGCCGTTGGTCTGAAGTAGCGGTAATAAATTAGTAGAGTAACTTCACTGTGGATCCCCTGCTTCTCTCTCTTATTAATAAGAGACAAGGGGAATTCATTCAATAAGCGTTGCACTTGAGTGCTCTTGCGATCCGGTAGCTAAATGCACGGGAATCATCGGCGGGGTTTCTGTGGTTCTCCCCGTGTCTCTCAACGAGTTAACTACGGTAATTCAAAAGAATAGCGTGATGCTCTCCGGCGTTACGCCATAGCTATTAAGTGGATGATTGCCCGTGGCAGACCCGTAGTATTGAGACTCATAAGCACACTTACATTTGAATTATTGCCTTAAGTCCGAAGCCTCTGTTAAGTGTATTCTTGGTTAATGATGATTGATCTAGACCTTTGTTTTCATATTGTATTGTGAGGAACTGCATGTGTTCCGCGCACCTGGTGGCGGTTATGGAGCAGTAGCGCAATAGCTAAGGGGCCCCTTTAGTGTATCCCTATTTGCTGGTGATTACACAATCGATCGTAAACTAAGATTAGTGCAATTTAATGTACTGTAAAAGTAATGTTTGTTATGGACTATAATTGTATCGAGCTGATAAGGTTAAAATAAATCATTACTTGGTTTGTTTTTTTTAACTTTGACTGGTTGATTTGTGTATTCTGATTCACGATATTTCACTCCTCCGGTATCAGTTCCGAACTCAGTTGATGCGCGCCTTCCGACACAGTAGCAATGGGTTATTGGGTCTTCATGCATATACAATTAAGGCTATTGTGGGCCGGAAACAGGCTAGTGGGGGTAGTGTGCACGTGTGGGGGATCTTCTGTTGGGAGCAGTTAGGTCCACTGATTCGTCTAGAGGGCAATTTGAATGCCTGTGGCTATCTGTCAATCGTAGCGGACCAGGTGCACCCGTACATGCTCACGATGTTCCCCCAAAGTGATGGTGTGTTCCAGCAGGACAATGGATCCTGCCACAAGGCACGTCTCCTTCTTGGTTGTTCAAGGAACACTCTACTGACTTTTGAGTGCTCCCTTGTCCGCTAATTTGCTGGACATCAATCCAATTGAACATCTGTGGGAGCACCTTGCTCGTCATGTACGGCAGCTGGTCCCTCCACCTATGGCTCTCGAAGCTCTGTGGACAGGTCTTCAAGCGGAATGGACTGCTGTACCATCGGACACATACCACGCACTTCTTGCGTCCATGCCACGACGATCAGTTATCATGTTTAGTTATCATAATAAGCAAACGAAAACTTTAGGAATTTATCGAAGAGCAAAAGTTGGAAAAAATCCAAGTCAAATTTGAACCTCTTACATGTTAAACATTTAAAGGAAGAATGAGACACATACACACACACACACACACACACACACACACACACACACACACACACAACGTACAAAGCTTAACACATTTTATTATTTTTAAGGACATTAATTTCAAGACAAACAAATAATCCTTACCTGTATCCTCACACACAGTTGCAATTACGCACAAATTCTTTATTGGCTATGTTGTACCTACAAATTGAAACTTCACCCGTGTCGTATAATTTACCCCTTTTCCCATTACTCCTTTGACAATAATCCATCAACAATTAATTGCAGTGTATTTGCATACACATGGGAATATATTACATTTATTAAAACCAAGACAAGAGAATAATACCAATCTAAGTGAAGTTCTTAACATAATCTTTAAATATATACAATCTAATAATCTAATATATAGATTTCAAATAATCTAACACTGAGCAGAACCCATGGGATAGCAGGTCGCTGATTCACGATCAGACACCACGTGTGTTCCAAGCCCCCTGGGGGCCTATGCGGTGGCCGCAGTTGTGTGCGAGACCTTGTAGGAACTGGCTGTGTGCCTGATTCATGTGTCGTCGTGAGTTGACGGCATTCAGACAGAGCATGGTGGAGGCGCCCGACACATGAATTTGGCTTCAACTGTGTCTAGGGTGTACTGAAAATGGTTAGAGAAAAGCGTAACAGACCACAACAGATATCATACCAGGCGCCCAGCCTCCCTCGATGACCGTGACCGGCGACACCTGGGATAAATGGTCAACAGAGACAGGAAGGCCACAAGTGCGACAAATCACAGGCCAATTCAACGTTGGCTGAGCTAGAAACGTCTCCCAGTGGACAATCTGTAGGAACATGCGTGCCCTCAGCTATGGTCGCCCTACGCGAGAACCACTGTTAAAGGTAAACGCCACGGAAAAAATCGACTTATTTTTTTTGCATCGTAACATTAATCCAGGTAAATAGAGTATACAGGGTCGAGACACATTAATATGACCACTTCTCCTCGAACATGTTGGATCGTCCCATGGTATGCAGATGAAAAATCATTGCATATCATTAAAAGCTGACAACAGCAGACGTGTAGTGGCATCCGTTAACACAGCAATTGTCGCAGTCATGGGCAGAGCAAGTGACCTGTCGGACCTACAAAAGGGGATGATCATTGGCTATCAGGCCAAGGGGGGCAGCATTTCAGAAAAGGCCACCTTTGTGAACTGCTCTAGGGCTGCCGTTGTGAAGGTGTACTGCGACTGGACGAACCAGAGTTTCGAGCAACCGAAGAGGTAAGTGTGGGGCCCCACGGGCCATCGATCCTAGAGGCGAGCGTCAGTTACAACGCCTGGCCAAGACCAATCGGCGTGCCACTGTTGAGCAACTGACACAGCAAATGAACAGTGGGGCACACTAGGCGTTTCAGCACAAAGACAGTGCAACGATCCCTCTCGAGGTAGGGGCTCCGGAGCAGGTGTATGGTAACAGCACCATACATGTTCACGTCTGTACATCGCCATACAGCACCACATGTTCACGTCTGTGCATCGCCGAAAATGCCTCCAATTCGCATTGTACTATCGCCATTGGACCTAGGCCGAGTGGCAAAAGGTTGCTTTCTCTGACGAGTCGCGGTTTCTGGTGAACAGAGTGGACGGACGATGGACAATTCGCCGGGAAGCATCTGAGAACAGGCATTCCGACACCATCGTTGGCAGACGACAGGCTGGTGGGGGAGGCATGACTGTGTGGGAGATGTTTTCCTGGTATGGTCTGAGTCCACTGATACCGCTAGAAGGTAAACTGAATACTGTTCGTTACCTGACGATCGTCGCAGACCAGGTACACCCCTTCATGTCGACAGTGTTTCCTCAGGGTGATGGCACCTTTCAACAGGACACTGCTCTCTGCCATACACTGCTAAAATTGTCCACGACTGGTTCAAGGAGCATGAGGATGAATTTAAGCTACTCCCATGGCCACCAAACTCCCAAGACCTTAACTCCATTGAACATTTGTGGGACCATCTCGATCGCCATGTCCGCAAGCTGGACCCTCCACCACGCATGGTGATGGAATTACGGGATGCACTGATCGCCGAATGGTTCCAGATACCTGCAACCACTTTCCGAGGCCTTATTGACTCTCTTCTCCAGAGAACACTGCGGAACAAGGCATCATTTCCTGCCTAGAGAACCTGGGGAATTTCGTCGCCGAGATTCTAGTCGCTTTCTAGTTTCGCTTAAAACGACTCTACACATCGTAAGATTTTGCTAACCCGTTTTATGTCGGAATGCCTTCAATTTGTTCTCTGTTTGGATGTGTAAATAGACAGTCGGATAGAAATTTCAAGTTTCATACATTTCCATGACCAGAATTGATTAAAAAACAGTGAATTAGTTTTTGACAGCGAGGGAGCTGGTATCCAACTCCAAACTACGCATCCGCAGTTTTAAATTCAGTAACCAATTCAAACAAGAAATTCGCTGAAACTAGTTCACGTATAAGGTGGACCTAGATGCTCTTCCAATTCTAAACGGGCCTGGCATTCTTCAAGAACAACGACCGCAACAGCATGTGCTAAACACCGAAGGAATGAGGTAGGCCTATCTGCTGTGTAGGGCACACGCCGACGCGGCAAGCAGAAGATTCAGTTTCACATTTTAATGCATAGGGCTGTATATCGCAGAAGTTGCAGTAGCATTTAATTCTGCTAACGGCCCTTGTACATCGCTGTCACCGTTATCAAAATCGCAGTCGTCACTATCGGTCTTGTTTCATATTCATAGTCCATTGCGATGCCCAAATGACAACTAACCAATAGCATCTAATGTGTGACGTCACTAATTCGAAACTCCTTCATACTTCTCGGCAACTTGTGACGTAACAGTTGCTGAAACATGGCGCTAGTGTCCATCGCAGGGGGAGGGAAAAAATGAAATTTTTTTATATGTTTTATCAATTTTGAGTTCAAATTGAAAATTTTAATACATGCTACGTTGTTATCGAGGGCGTGGTCCAGGGCGGTGGGGTGTCAGTGATGATATGGGGTGTGTTTTGATGGTAAGGTATGGGCCACCTTGTTTTTCTTGATCTGTATCATCATCAACTGCTCGAAGACCATCTCTGGCCTTCCAACACCCCAACGATCTTGCCATCTTTCAAGATGACAATGTGCTGCCACAATGCTGCAATGTCGCCTGAGAATGGTTCAAAGAGCATGCAGGGGAGGTCCAACAGCTGAACTGGCCACCTGAAGCCCTGATGTTAACCCTATCGACCATATCTGGGATGCCATTGAACTCTGGCTCCGTGTGCTGGATCCTCTACCGACGAACAGACTGCAATTGGCTACCGCTCACAGGCTGTGTGTGTCATCTGCCTCCGGAAGTGTACCAGTGGCTTGCAGACTCACTTCCACACTGTACTGCTGCGCTCTACAGGGCCAGTGGGGGCCCGACCAGATATTAGGTGACTATTCCATGAGTTTTGCTCAGTCAGTTTAAGCTCACACTGACTTTTCCAGATACCGATAGACACCTTCCAGCATCTTACTGCTCTTTCCCAGGCATCTAGCTACCCTCTGTGCTATATAATGTGGTTTTTCTGGTTACTAGCTCATGATCATAATGATATAGTTGACTATGTACAGGGTGATCATAATTAAAGGACCCTATTGCAAAACTCCCTACAGGCGAAACCAGTCACCAGAAAATTGTGAAATTTGTGGAGGACATAATGAAGGGATGAGAATTTTTTTCTGCGGAAATAAAATTAAAAAAAAAAAAGTTGCAAATTTCGCCACCAGAGGGTGTCTTAATCCCTAATTACACATTTAGCCACACGTGTACAACAGTTTAGCAATTCAACATGTGTAAAACACAGCAAATTACAACATATGTTCCACATGATGGCCATCATTTTCAGATATCAGGTCGTTGCATATCAAATGTCGGATTGCAGAGGTCAACTTCAATGGCCCTCTAGAAAGGACACCTTCACACGTGCTATTCGAAATAACCCCCATTGCAATCCAAACATTGTTGCCAACGATTTGGCAGCTTCTCGAGCCCTCTCCAATAGAATCCATGGTTACGGGACTCAATAAACTCCCAGAATGCGTTTTCGACATCTGCTTGGATTAGGAATGCTTTTCTCCAGAGAAAATTGTCCAGGCTCTGGAAAAGATGGTAGTCGGTAGGGGAGAGGTTAGGAGAGTACTGGAGGTGTGGAAGCACCTCGTAGCCCAGAGCCTGCAGTGCATGCACGGTCGTTCGTGCAACGTGCGGATGCGCATTGTCATGCAGCAGAAGGACGCCTTTGTTATGCACATGTGCAGGTTGTTGCTGACGCAGTTTTGTGTAAATACGATGCAGTTCACGACAGTAGGTCGCAGCGGTGATCGTCTCCCCCTGCTGCAGGAAGCTGTAATGCACTACACAACAGATGTTCCACCAACCTGTAACCATGAGCTTCCTTTTTTCACCTTGCCGATGGTCCTAAGGCGTCTACTGACAGTCAACGCTGATACAGCATGATCCCCACCAAGATCCCGAACAGTTTTTGACGGGTCCTCTTCCACAGAACGCTTCAGATCAGCGTCATTCAACACGTTGGGCGGTCTGCCGCGTGGCTCATTCACCAGGTCCGTCATACCCACCCGAAATTTTTGGAACCTACATTGGACAGTACGTTCGTTTATGGTGCCTACACCAAATACCTTGTTGATGTTTCGAGAGGCGTTGGATGCAGTGTGATTCAACCTGAACTCGTAATGCATTATCACACATAATTCGTATGAAATCATGACTATCTTCGCTTGGGTTCAGATGCTATTAAATATCACCGCAGACAGGCAAATTTCAGGCAGCTGGTCGCTGATAGGTTTATCTCTGGGAACGTACCACTTTGTTATGGGTACTCGTTACTAAACATGGAAACTGTGCTGAAGCACGGAACCCACCTCGAAATCCAACATTTGATATGCAACGACCTGATACTATCTGAAACTGCAAGTGAAATGTTGAACACGTGGCGTGAAACGCTGTCTTTAAGATCAAATAAAATTCTTGGATTGTCACGGCTTACCAGACATTTCAAATGTCCTCAAAGCCAAAAGTCACATGGAGTGAAGTCTGGGGATCGGTCAGGCCACACGTGCGGGAAGTGACGGCTGATGTCGCGTTCTGTAAAATGTCGTCTAAGAACATCCTTAACAGACAGTGGAGAAGCTACGTCTTGCATATAGATTGTGTGTGCAAGGCACTGACGGGCTTGCAGAGCCGGAATAATTTCGTTCTCTTACAGCGAAGCATATCGCAGACCATATCACATATCATACGAGAATGTCACTCGACCTCTGGAACTTAACTCCTCGAAGAAGTACGGGCTGAGAATAAATGATGCTGTAATTCCACACCATGCCGTCAATTTTGGGGAATGCAACGGAACCCCAAAGAAAGCTTGCAGATTTTCTGGTTCCCAAATGCGACAATTGTGTGTATTCACTGCCCCCGTCCAAGTGACAATGTGCTTCATCTGTCCAGAGGATATTCCATCAACTTCAACACGAGAAAGAAACTGAAGTGAGAACTGGAGTTGATCATCACAACCATGTGGAAGCACCTACTGCACAAGTGAAAGTTTGTACGGATAATATCGGAGGATATTCTGCATGATCTGATGGACGGTTGAACGTGGCCTATCCAACGCCTGTGCTACACACCGGACATTGGTGCTACCATGGGAATTTGCAACTCTGTCCTCTTCCACCTGAAGCGAAACCTCCTCTAATGCATCTGCAGATATGGGTTTTCTTCTGCGTGATGGCACCCTAAATTTACATTTTTACTACAGGTATTCAACGTAAAATGCCCTCTGGTGGCGAATTTCATAATTTTTTTTTTTTTTCTGCTGAAACAAAATCCCATCCCTTCATTACATCCTGTACAAAAGTTCACACTTTTCTGATGTGCTTCGCCTGTAGGCAGCACTGCAATAGGGTCCTTTAATTATGGACACCCTGTATTTCAGGTTTACCCAACCAAAAAATTAATAAGTTATAATACACTGCTTTGCAATGAAATTGCCCCACCAACAAGGAGTTATCCGACCTTATCCATATTTAGTGGGGGGATTCGTCTACCTCCGACTAGTAAACGATTAGATGCACGCTCACGGGACATGACCATTTGGGTTGATACAGGGTGTCCGGGTGCCTGTATAGGCTCAACAGTTGACACTTGTACAGTACTGTAATCCGCACAACGGTCTCAATGCCGCGATGAAGACAACGACAACCATTCGCGCAATTAACGGACTTTGAAGGAGGTCGGATTATTGGCCTCTCCGAGGCTGGATGGTCAACCAGACTGATTGCTGTCCATGTGTCGCGGGACGCACGGATGGTAGGCCGATGTTGGAGGCAATGGCGAGAGGAAGGCACACGTGCCAGAAGACAGCTTCTGGGGCCTGGAGAAGCACATCAGCTCGTAACAGCTCTACCAGACAGAACCATTGCCCTGCGGCAACTGCACGACAAGATCACTATTCCCGGTACTGTTCCAGTGTCAATTGCGACAATAGCATGCCTGTTACATGCCACGAAAATGTCTGCCAGACGTCCATTGTTGTGTCTTCCTTTGACACCTGAGCACCGCGTGATACGACTGCAATGGTGTCGTGAACGAGTGGGTTGGAGAATGGAATGGCGCCCGGTGATCTTCAGCAACGAATCCCGCTTTTGTTTGGACACCGACGACAGATGTGGACGGGTGTGGCGCAGACCATTGGAACGTGCCAGTGAACAATGCATCTGGTATCGCCATCATGGACTAACACCGGGGATAATGGTCTGGCGTGCCATCGGCTACGATACCAGAACGCCTTTAGTCACCATCCAGCAGCATGGTACCTCACAGAGATTCTGCAGCCTGTATTACTGCCCTTTCAGCAGGATAATGCCAGACCGCACACGGCAAACATGAGCATGGCATGTCTGCATGATGTTAACTGCCTGCCTTGGTCCTTGAGGTCCCCAGACCTATCGCCAATCGACACGTGTGGGATGGTGGGACGTCGTTTACAATTACCCCGCAATCTCCATGAACTGACACAGCAGGTTCACCAGGCCTGGGCATACGTACCCCAAGCTGACATTCACCACCTGTATGATCACCTACACCTGTGGCTGGAACAATGCATCGCCGCTAGAGGTGGTGCCACAACCTACTGATGCCGCTTTCCATTGGGACACCCTGTACAAATGAATGCACGTCTTGGATCCATAACGTACAGATGTATCTCTTACTTTTGGCTCATTCGGATAACTCCTTGTGGGTGGGGCAATTATATTGCAAAGCAGTGTACTTAACATCTTATGAAAATATTAGTCGCTTTGAGCCACTTCAGAAATATTAAAATGAAAATTTAGCTTACAATAGAGCTGCAAATTCCAAAATGCATGCTAAATCAGAGAGATTTGGGTACGGGGAGCTAGAGAACATTGTACCTTATCGTAGAAAGCATCACCGGAAACTGAAAGGTGGCGATGTACGCAATGCTTCAGGTCGCCACTTGAGCTTCGTTCATCTGATTTATCAGAACTTTGAACAACTATTGTGAAACTATATTCCGTATTTACCAATTATTGTACTGTTAATTTTCACCTAAGAAAGCGTTTTACAGTGCCTCCTGATCTGTATTCTTTTTGTGTTTTTGCATCTCGTCTATATCCTGTGAGTGTTTCCAGTGATGCTTTTCTATGAAAATATGGTTCAGTGCGATGTTCTCTCCCTCCCCTCAAAATTGGTACGTGGAATTTTCAGACACCCTCTATAAGTTTACTTCTTCCTGTTTATATTTATGACTTACGATTTGTCGTTTCCAGTCCTATTAACTCCTGGTACACCGACGAGGCATTACATTATGACCACCTCCAACAGAGAAATGAGCTTGCCCCGAGATAAACGTATGGTATAATCGTGGCTCATAGCGCTAGTGAACCAAGTTCAGCTGCGGCATGGGAAAAGCCGCAGATTTATCAGACTTCGACAAAGGAAGCAGTCTCGTGATGGCCGAGCACCTCAGAATGTCGATCTCGAAAAGTGGGTGTTTGGGGGGCTGTTCATGTGTAGTCGCTGTGAGTATTTATCGAAAATGGTGCCCTGCTATTTACCGTATTGATTCCAGAGGGGAGTGAAGACTGGGTACACGTTATTTGCCGTGATCGAAGAACTATCCCCATTCCTTGAATGGTCGACTGTGAATACGCCAATATCCAACCTGAATGCACAGTTGGACAGATACAAGCTGGTGACAGGGTATTATTGATGGGAGATGTTTTCTCGGGCCACATTAGGACCCATCATTCCTATGCAACAATCTCTGACGCCTGTTCGTTAAGTTAATTCCATTGGAGACCAGGTTTACCTCTTCACAGCCACAATATTTTCGGACAGTCATGGCTTGTACCAACAGGATAATTCACCATACCATACGGCCCAAATGTCATGGAATGGTTCGAGGAACATTCTACTGACTTTGAAGTCTTGCGTTGGCTAGGGAGCACAGCAATCAGAAAATAGAGGACTGGAAGAAAGTCGCCTGGTCCAACAAGTCATGATTTTCTGGGCTATCACGATGGCATATCCAACAGAAACTATGACACCCAAATACAAAGTTGGACGGATACATGTTGGTAGTACTGGTATTATGGTGTAGGTGATGTTTTCTTGGGCACATTAAGATCCATCATCCCAATGCAACAGTCTTTGACAGCTGACTGGCACGTTAACATTATTTCAGACCACATTCACCCCTTCATGACCACAATATTCCATAAGGCCCGATTCATTATGGAGTGGTTCGAGGTTCATTCTACTGACTCTGAAGTCATGTGTCGGCCTTCAAATTCCCCTGACATCAACCAAACAGAGTATCTGTGGTTTGATCTGGAAAGGGGGTGGCTGTGGCCTGGTTGTCTCGTCGGTTGGTTTGCTGATCGATGGAGTTAAGCAACTTCAGGTGCGGCCGGCTGCTGGCTGGGTGACAGCCAGTGGCTTGATGACCGCTGCTGGGTGGGACGGCTATTTGGGGCACAGCTGTTGGGGCAAAATTTGCTGATTGACCAGTGCTGTATGTCCAGCAGCTGGTGATAGCCACTGGTTTGTTCGTCCGCCAGCAGCTCCTCCATCACGACCCCCCCCCCCCTGTGCTTTGGAAGGCACGTTAAGCCGTCGGTCCCGACTGCTACTGTCATCTCGTAGCAGTCGTTAGTTACTGGGATGGCGCAAAACTCCCTCGAAGGAGTAAGTGCCGCAGATTATCGTTCTGTGATAATCTGCCCTCTGTACAAGATAAGTTGATCCGGAAAACTGATTCATGCTGCTACATGATCACCTCGCAATGTATGGGAATTGGAGAACCAGCTGATGAGCGCTTGATATCAAATGTCTTGACTACCTACTAGTACCTTGCCGAGCCAATGCCTCGTCACATGTCTATAGTTTGCGGGTGAAGGGTGGTCCTACATTGTATTAAACAGGTGGTCATAATGTAATGGCTCATCGGTGTAGAGATCTATCCTAATGGCATTCAAGAACGACAAGCAAAATCCCCCGTGCCATAATTTTGATACAGAAATTTACTTATTATCGAAGGCTATTTAACTCAACAGCCAGCTTCATGTAACAAATCCTTCTTTACTTATTTGTTCTTTCTTGCAATACGAGAACGTCCAATGACTTTAAAACCTAGTTTCCTTACCCAGAAGTCTAAGGACAAATATGCTGATATTAGCAAACGTTTTAAGATTTCAAATTAAAAGGTGTGGAAGCATTTCAAGAAATCAAGAAATACAAAATGAAACAAAATTTACCATTTAATCATCAGTTTAAAAGGCATTAAGAGGTCAGTCAAGAAAAGAAACTTGTTAAGTACTAATTAAAATAATCTAATATCTATAAAAAACATCATAAAATATTAACCATCATCATCCTCTTCATCCATTGAAATTTCTCTATAGGATCCCATAAGACCATTCATCTGATCGTCGCTGTCTTCTAAATCGACGGTGTCCGAATGAGTAGCAGGAGGCCAGGAGTAAACAGCAGTAGCTGCCTGAGCATAAGTGTCTTTACCTGAAGAGTCTTCCGAGAGCGAAATCATACCCTCAGTACTGCTGGTCATTTTTTCGATGCTATCCTCCGTGCACATTTCCGATTCCGTAGTGGGTTCGTCAGATGCTTCGTAGTGAAAGGAATCTGCCATACCTATCATCACCTTCGTCAAATCTTCGGTGATTGCTTTGACTGGTCTCGAGGCCTCCTCTGGAAGAGAAGATTTGCTTGCAACGGCGGTAACGGCATCTTGTTTTTCTGACTGTGCGGTTTCGACATCGTTTTCATCATCTTTTTCCAGGCTGCTACTGGCACCGCTACTAATAGGGTCCCTAGTAACGGTCACGCAAGAATCAGAATCATCTTTCTGCACATCACTTTCAGGAGTTTTAGATTCACTCATCGCTAGAAAAATAAAAAATTATTAATTATAAACCAGACAAATACGAATTAAAAAAAATAAAAATCCTTGCTTTTCTACACACACTGGGCAATGAATTAGAAACCCGTGATGAATTACTGTACTCATATGTAAAGCGGGGTCACAGGTCAGAAACGATCGAGATGTGCAAATGAATGCAATCATGTGAGGTACATGCTCATTCCAAGCTGCAGGTACAGGGTAGGAACAAGCTGCAGCTGCCCAAGTTGAGCATAATGGGGAAAACAGCAAACCTGTCTGAGTTCCAAAAAGGAATTATTGTGGGAGCCTGTCTAGCTAGAGCTACGATTTCCAGGACAGTGCAACTGACTGGTATCTCAAAAGATCAGGTCTCCAAGGTGTTCAATGCATGGAAACAGAATCCACAAGAGTTGTCGAAACGGCAGAATTGTGAATCAAAAACAATCAACACAGACAGGGACCGACGTCGTCTGAGAAAGATTGTGCGGTAAAACCGAAGGTCTACTGTGGAGCAACTGACTGCAGACTTCAATGGAGGATCATCGCAACCCATCTCCTCCAGAACAATGTGCCGAGAGTCAAAGCGAATAGGGATGGGAAGTCGCATGCCAGTGAGGAAGCCCCTGGTGTCAGCAACAAACCGGAAAGTTTGCCTGCAGTGGTGTAAAGAATGGTGTGACTGGACAGTAGACGACTGGAAAAAGGTGATGTGGTCGGACGAGTCCGTTACACATTGTTTTGTACCGATGGCCGGCAGAGAATTTGGCGGCAGCCCCACGAAGCGATGGACCCCTCATGTGTTGTGAACACAGTTCAAGCTGCAGGAGGAGGTGTCGTGGTATGGGCATGTTTTGTTGGTATGGCAAAGGTCCGCTGATATTCCTTGACGGTCGGGTGAAAGCCAAAGACTACCTGAACATTGTTGCAGATTAAGTCCATCCTGCAATGGTGCATTTATACCCAAATGGTGATGGGTTCTTCATGGATGACAATGCTACTGTCCATCGAGCAAGAATTGTTCAGGAGTGGTTTTCTGAACGTGACACAGAGTTGCAACATCTGCCGTGGCCAGTGCAAAGTCTGGATTTGAATCCGATCAAGAATGTTTGGGACATGTTGGAAAGAGACATTCGTCGAAGGCATCCGCTTCCGTCTACTCTGCAGGACCTGAAGGTCTCTCTGACGAATGCATGGTCTGCGATTACCTTACCTGCATTGCAACACATTGTAGAGTCCATGCCAAACTGTGTATGTTCTGTAATTACAGCCAAAGGAGGGTCAATACCATATTGAACGAAGGTGTCTAATTCATTGGCCGGTGTGTGTAGAAGGTAAATGAAGGACATGAAAATTGGCTTTTTGATTATATACGAGGGGATATCAGAAAGTAACGCCATTTATTTTTTAACGGAGGAAATATATTTGCTGTGTAAAAGTTAACATAGCCAAAAAGAAGCTCAAGTACATGCACAGACATTGCATAACAAGAATTGTTCCTACCCAAACACACACTACAAGGTGGGTAAGGTATTTGAGGACAGATTCGCGTCAAGAAAGAAACAAAGATACAAGTCGAGATAACAACTTTTATTATCGAAACATATCATGAGCATACACAAGAAACCTTCTTGTTATTTGGCTATTCAATGAATCCGCCTTCAGCTTCTATAACTACTTCAATGCGAGATCAAAACCGTCGACATGCGTGGATTAAATGGTCATGGTTCATATTGGTCATTACTCGAACAATGGCAGCTTTCAATTCATCTTTGGTGTTATGGGGGTGTTCATTGACCTCTCTCTCTACAACGCTCCATACGTAGTAGTCCAACAGATTCAGGTCAGGGGAGTTAGGAGGCCAAAGGTTAGAGGTTACGTGATCATGGAAGTTGTCAGCCATCCATTCCTGTGTCATTCGAGTCGTGTGCTGGGGCAGAGTCTTGCTGAAACACGTAAGGCCTTCCGTTGCGTATAGTGTCTATCCAAGGCTTAACAATTGTTTCAAGGGTCTCAACATAGACCGCAGAGTTAACTTGGGGAAAGAAGTGTGGAGGCATCACATGTCCTTCACTGCTGACACCCCTAAAACCATGACAGCTGCAAGAAATTTCGTGTGCACGACTCGTGACATTTCCCAAGGGTCTGCACATAACCATCTGTCATTTCTTCTGTTAACCATCTGATACTGGTCAAAGTGTTTTTTTTCATCGGAGAAAATCCACAGCAAATCGGCTTCACACGGATTTTTCAGCTTGTTTAAGAGCCTTTTCGATCTGAGTAGGCGGTTTTCCCATGTTTTGTCCGACATAAACTGACCTCTTCGCATAACATACGAGTGATATCTGATGTTTTCATGGACAACATTTCTGATTGTTCCTTCCGACAGATGGAGAGCTTTGGCAAGTGACCTCGTGGATGTTCTGGGATTGTCATCGATGGCCTGCTGCACTTGCTGAATAAATTCAGGTGTTCGGATGATGGCAGAGCGTGAGGCATGCTTTTTACGCTTTGCTACTGGTGCAACATTGCCATCTTCGGTCTCCGACACCTTCCGCACTTTGTGGACGAATGATCTTGCTACCTTCAGAAATCGTGATATCTCTAAATTGCTGTGCTCTGCCTTTACAACCACGATTACTGCATGTCTCTTCATGATATGTGTTAATCGATGGTCCGCCATTTTGCTTTTCGGAAACGGAAAGGACATATAATTTACTATAGTGCAACATCTACGGCAGTACAATCAGGAGGAAAATGTGTTTCTGAATGGCATTGTCACAGTAGATGAGTCCTGGGTCTTGCACTTCACACCTAGACCTAAAACTGCAAGAATTGTGTGTAAACGTCCACCTTCTCCAGTTCGCAAAAAGCTCAAAGTTTTTCCTTCAGCTCGGAAGAGTATGCTTACAGTTTTTTGGGACATGCAAGGCATCCTACTCGCAGATCAATCATCAACGCTGCTGACTAAACTGTGACATACTGTTCGGGATAAGCAACCAGAAAGAGGAAACGAAGTTCGACTTCTTCATGATAACCCATTCAACCATATGGTCAACATCGTCAAAGCAAAACTGGTCTGTTTCGGTTGGGAGGTTTCTAGACCATCCAGCCTACAGTCCGAACTTCAGATTACCACTTCTCTGGTTCCATGAAGAGCTTTCTGGGTGGTCAGAGGTTTGAGACTAACGAGGAACTCAAATCTGCTGTGGGCCATTGGCTGTATTCACAGGCGGGGGAGTTCTATGAGTGGAGTTCTATGAGCTGGTCCAGCATTTGAGATATACACCTAAACTGTCAAGGAGCCTATGTGGAAAAGTAGATAAAGGCGTGTAGTTTCAGCTCGCTTACTTGTTTACCTATATGTTATGTATCAGGTCGTTGCATTCAAATGTCGGATTGCTGAGGTCATCCTTAATGGCCCTCTAGAAAGGACATCTTCACACGTGCTATTCAAAATAACCCCCATTGCAATCTAAACATTGTTGCCAACAATTTGGCAGCTTCTCGAGCCCTCGATAGAATCCATGGTCACGGAACTCAAACTCCCGGAATGCATTTTCGATGTTTGCTTGGATTAGGAATGTTTTCCTCCGGAGAAAATTGTCCAGGCTCTGAAAAAGACGGTAGTCGATATGGGAGAGGTCCGGAGAGTACGGAAGCACCTCATAAACCAGAGCCTCAAGCGTCTGCATGTTCGTTCGCATGTTTGGACGCCTTTGCGATGCACAAGTGCAGGTTGGTTGCTGACAGTTTTGTGTGCATACGATGCAGTTCACGACAGTACGTCGCAGCGGTGATCGTCTCCCCCTGCTGCAGGAAGCTATAATGCACTACGCTACGGATGTTCCACCAAACTGTAACCACGAGCCTCCTGGGGTGCAACGGGGGTTTAAAGAACTGTCGCGGGGTTTATCAGCATCCAGCCACTGTGCTGACAGTTTCCTATTGTCGTATAGGAGCCACTTCTCCTCACAGGTAACAATGCGATCAAGAATTCACGCTTCTTTGTGGTGCAAAAGCAATTCCATACACACTTCCAACCAACGCTTGTTTTGGTTGTCCATAAGTTCATGTGGGACACGTTTGTCCTGCTTTTTCACCTTGCCGATGGTCTTAAGGAGTCCAATGACAGTCGTAGCTGATACAGCATGATCCCCTGCAAGGTCCCGAACAGTTTTTGACGGGTCCTCTTCCACAGATCGCTTCAGATCAGAATCATTCAACACGTTGGGTAGTCTGCGCATGGCTCATTTGCCAGATCCTCATTCCCGCCCGGAATTTTTGGAAGAGACGTTGGACAGTACGTTCGTTTATCGTGCCTATACCAAATACCTTATTGATGTTTCGAGAGGCGCTGGATGCAGTGTGATTCAACCTGAACTCGTAAGGCATTATCACACGTAATTCGTATGAAGTGTTGACTATCTTCGCTTGGGTTCAAACGCTATTAAATATCATTGCAGACATGCAAATTTCAGGCAGCTGGTCGCTGATAGGTTTATCTCTGGGAATGTACCACTTTGTTATGGGTACTTGGTACTAAATGTGGAAACCGTGCTGAAGCGCGGAACCCACCTCGAAATCCGACATTTGATATGCAACGACCTGAAAATTTTCTTTGAAAAAATTAAAGAGGCGTTGCTTTCCGATATCTCCTTGTAGTAAATACCATATTACTTTTCATGACCCAGTCCAACTTTTATGGTTCTCAGGGCAAACAAAAAAAAAATATTCACATTTCAATTGTAATTTTCAACTATGAAAGTATCAAGCTACCAAGAACAGTACACATGACAAAATAACCATGTATAGACTTTTTTTTTTACCACAGAAAAAAACTTCTACTAATTAAAGCTTTAAAAACAAACGACCGTACAGTTTACACCTTTACTATGCACATGGTGATTAAAATAGAGTTTACAAATTTAAATGTGCAATGGAGGGTCCGATGGCTCTCTCTTAACCTCACTGGGCTTATCACAGGCTGTTGCTTTTTGAAAGCCCACCACAGCCCCCTGCATACTGTGGTGGAAGAAAGTTTGAGACCACATCAATTCAGAACATAAGCATATTGAATTGAAATTTTTTTGATGAATTATAGCGAGACACATTTATTGTCATATTCAACTTCATCCAAAAAAAAAAAAAAAAAAAAAAAAATTAAAAAAAAAATTAAAAATAATATTTTGCTATAGGAGGATCGGGAAAAAAGTTTGAGACCAGGATGGAAAATGCCCATGCAAATGAACACCAACTGCTTTAATAGATGTCATATTATAAGGGTCGTACAAATGAAAACGAAAATTTGTGTGGGGAAAAAAAAGATGACGTATAGGACCAGAAGTTTTTGTTTTCAACCATTGCGAAACCCCACGTGCAAATTGAACAATAGGTTGCAAGTGTTGCATCACGTGAGAAAGAACAATAGCTCGTACTTTGAAGCTCTACGAGTGATCGCTTCGTCCAAGCAACAAACTGGGGTCAACTAAACAGGAACAGAGGAGTAATTCGTTTTTTGACATGTGAAGGAGTTTCAGTTTCTGAAATTCATCATCGTATGTAGAACGTCTAGGGAAATGACTGCCTAACCTTCATTCGTGTTTGGGCACGGAGCAAGAGGTTTTTGGAGGGACGGTCATCACTGCAAGATGATCGACGACCTGGACAAGCAAACCGCACCATCACGGATGATTCCAAAGCCAAAATTTACACTGTCTTAAAAGAAAACAGAAGAGTGACAATCGATGTCGTGGTTGCTAAAACTAGCCTTAGTCGTGGAACTGTTCACTCCATTATCAGGAACCATCTGCACTACAGAAAAATCTGTGCACAATGGCTCTCGCATCGTTTGACATCAGAACCACTTGGAGTTCAAATGGCCACGTCCCTGCAACATTTGACTCGCTAAGAACAGGAAGGAGAGAGTTTCTCGACAGAATCGTTACAGGGGATGAAACTTGGTGCTTTCATCCTAGCCTGAAAGCAAACGTAAAAGTCGTCGATGGAAGCATTAGGGTCACCACCCCTGAAAAAATCAAAAGCAATCGCAAACAGCAAGGGGAAGGTGACGTTGACTGTGTTTTTTGATCGCAAAGGCCCGATTTTACTGGACTTTCTTGAAAAAAGCACCACAGTTAACCAGCATGATATGGGGAAACATTGAAGGCACTGCGCACGGCCATTAAATGCAAGCACCCTGGACTTCGTACAGAAGGAATGTTTCTTCTCCACGACAACGCGCGTCCTCACACTTCGAAAGCAACGGTAGACCTCATCAAAAACTTCAACTGGGAAGCAATGCAGCATCCACCTTACAGCCCTGAGTTAACCCCATGTGACTTTTACGTGTTTGAGGATCTCAAGAAGCATCTAAAAGGCCGCAGGTTTCAGTCGGACGTTGAAGTGAAGGAAGAGGTTTTGGAATGGTTCCACTTCTTCCATAAAGGAATTACACGCCTTGATACACAGTGGGATAAATGCCGTAATGCATTTGGAGAGTATTCACTTGTATACACTTTGGATAAAATAAACAATTTTCGTTTTCATTTGTATGACCCTTATATATTCTCAAAATTAATTAATAAACCGCAGAGGAATAAGAAACAGAGGGGAAACAACTCCCTATAGGCGCAAGGGAAACTTTTCTGAGATCATGTGACGAAAGTCAACCAATGAAATTTTCCTTAAAAACACTTCGGGCTTTGCGGCGTTACTGTCAGTTTCATCATAATTGCATCATTCTCCCGCAAACGGATTTTGGGAGAAGCAAGTCATATATGACGTCAGATAAATACATTGCTTATTGTTCTTTTCGTCCGAATTATTTTAATAATTTAATTCAATTTAATTAAAACTTTGAAAACCAGTTCTACGATGCAAGGTGGATTATCACAGATGAAAAGAAATCATTACTGCATTACCACAATTTCTTATTGATGGTCTCTGATTACCATGTGCAACAGTTAACTAATATAAACATGTTATGATCATGTGACAACTCAACAGGACAATTTTTCATTTATATAAAACATTTTTTATTTTTGAATACAAATTTATGTGTTTTAACATTATGTAAGTATTAATACATAAACTGCTTTATTATTTTATTAATTTTTTTCAGAATTGTGTCCTCACTAGCGCCATGAAAGTAGTATTGAAAATGGTGTGGTGATTTCCGGTCATGTGGTAGAGTTTCCCATCATTTCTCTTCATCTGTGTAATAAACAAATTAAAATAGATTTTTTTATCTCACAATGTGACATGCACTTTGTATGTCTCCACAAAAACTTCAAGCTCTTGTGAAATCCATGTTGAAGAGACTTGAAGTGAGAGGATGTCCAACAAAATACTCATCCACAAAGTTTTATTGATTCTCAAGGAAAATCCATCCTGGTCTCAAACTTTTCCCCCCGACCTCCATACAGCAAAATGGGTAAATTTTCACTTTAGTATAACCAAAGAAGCTGCTTGCCCACTTCGCTACGAAGTGTGATTGTTGCATGGTGTGACGTCAGGTGTTTCAGTTATCTCTAAAAACTGTTGTTGCTTAATTTTCATTATCTGCACAATTGCAAACTGAT
>JAHWFO010097477.1:0-18663 GCA_023313115.1 Rhysida immarginata
TAATTTATGTATTATCAGGAAAATGTGCCTTATATGAATGCATGAATTTTTCTCCGGAACTTTTTCCAGCATGCAAGAGTATCCAAAATAATACATAATCGATATACAAGGGGCATTCAAGTTTGACCTGAACTTTATTTTTTGTAAATTTCATGTTGTAAAAATCTAAACTTTTATTGGTAGGATGGTAACTACCACCTATCATGCAAATGCATCACTACTCATCCGATTACCATGAAAACCAATTGTTTGTTTAAACAAAATAGTGGAAGCAATGTGTCGACCAAAGTGGAATAACGAATAATGATCAAGTTTTGCCAAACGAAGGTGTGAAAGTATCTGAAATTCATCAGAAATTTCAAAGCCATGTTTGTCTCGATTATTCATCTTTGCTTGGTCCCAAAAGTTTGAAGGAGGGTGAAAATCCACTGACAATGAACCTCATAATGCAAGACCAGAAGCTGAAATTAATGATGGTATCATTGCATGAGCAAATGAGTTGATAAGGGACAACAGGCAGATTCCTGTACAAGAATTGGCTTAAATACTGAATATCAGCACTGGATGTGTGGAGAAATTATCCACGATAAGCCGTTATTCAACAAGATCTCTGCCAGCAACTCTCCGAGATCAATGATAAAAGTTCAAAGTTACTAGACGCCATCCATGCAGCCAGTAACCTGAGGGGGATTCGAGCTTCTACGCTGAAATGTTGTGGCATTCTCCTTATTCACGGCATTCGCTGCCTCTTGCAATGGATTAGTGGCATTGATACCTGCTGGCTCCAGGCTCGCCTGCTTGCCTAAATTGATATGCCGTACATAGTCCTCCTGGGCCGATATCCAGTCAGTTGTAGTTCCTCGGAAATGGTCGCGGCTATGGTCGCTGAATGTCCCGTTTATTTGGGTGGACTGGCATGCTCCTCTTCCTGGGAACAAATTAGGTGATACCGGTGGCTGCTGAGAAAAGGTCTGGTATGGGTCATGACCTCCTTTCCTTAGTTGCGAGCTGAAGCGAGAAATTAAGAAATTCTGATTACGAAATGTTCGTGTGCATACACATGCCTATTGCGGTGAGCGACGCTGTTGATCTCCTATTCCACTTAGGACAGTTTCATTCCACTTTGCAATTTCGGGGCAATGCACTTTGGGTTGAATTACGGATAGAGCACGTAATTGCGTGGCCAAGCGACGTGGATTCGTTATTCTAGTCCTAAAGGTCGGAAGGCGTGAAAAATATCCTGAGATTTTGATCCCATGGCAATCTTTTTTTTCAAGATGGCGATGAGTGGACGAACGTGCACTTGCGCTCTTCCTTTAACGTCTAGAGAATGAGAGCATGATACACTACTTGCTATTTATTCATCTTCTGATTTATACTCTCAGTGAAGTGGCCTCATTTGTGCTTGTTTATGGTGTTTTTCTAGTGGCCTCATTTATACTCTCAGAGAACTGGATAATGGTACATTTAGAAGATAATTGTGTATTTCTCAAGCGGCTGCTATCCATCTCACCTTTATCTAATGTTGTTGGACTGTCTTATGTGTTGGTAAGCTGAATGATCCTGTTTAACTACACTATTTTTTATTACTTTCGTAGTTCATTTTCTACAATTTCAATTAACCATGCCCTGTGAGAGTGAAAAGAACCGTGGTGGATCTAAACACGTTACTCCACGACAATCGTCTACAGACTCGCTTAGTAAGAGTTCCAGTGACAATCATTTGCCTTCACTTATTGAAAAAAATTGTGCTTGCTCACTTTAACGATCTAAACTTCATAGACTCTATTGTGTCAACTATTACTGAAAAACTTGACAAGAAGTTAGATCAAATCACCTTTAAACTCGAACCCCTAACCCAGGAAATGAAAGCTACCACCCTGTGTTTAACTCAATTAGATCAGCAACTCTCAGATTTAAAGGTGCAATTAGACCAAGCGGAATCCACCCTCTATTCAAATGGATCCCTCGGATGGATGCCACATTTACGAAGGTGGACGATTTGGATCCGATGCTCCAATCTTCGAATTTTTGATATAATCTCAGATTTATTTAAGAATAACCTAGATGTTTATATTTCTCCATCAGATGTTATGGCACTGCATCGTTTAGATCCTCGTGCGGGAGCTACTGCATGCCCAATCATCGCCCAATTTACATCTTCTTCGATTCGTGACACCATACTAAAAAACAGACAGAATCTCCGAGATACCTCCTTTGTAATATTAGAGGACCTAACTAGTATCCGCTACCAATTGTTATGCAAGGCTAAGTCTGTATCAGTCCCCGTAATGCTTGGAGTTACGGCGGACAGATCTTCGCCAAAAAATCGGATGGAAAGCCGATTTTGCTCACCTCTCCTGACGATCTTAAATGTGTTATTAATTTAATTGTATTTTTGCTTGTTATTTTGTGCTTGGAATTTTTTTTATTTTATTTTAATTTAATTTTATTTCATCCTATTTTCTCTTTTTTGATTATCAATTTTTTTCTCTTTGATTATTATTATTTTTTATTATTTTTATTATGGCATTATTATTTTTTTTCCGTTTTCCTTAAGTTGTGTTGTTATTTCTTTACCGAGTTTTTTTTTTCCTGCTCAATTATTCCTTTCTGACTCTCTATCCTGTAGATTTTTTCTTTAAATCTTAACAGTTTTTATTAATTCTCTAACTTTTTTCCTGTTATTTATTTTATTTTATTTATTTATTTATTTATTTTTTTGCTGTTTTTTATTTTTATTTTATATGGTCCCTTTCAAATTTCTGGTTTCTATTAACAATGAACACACTTACTTCTTCTAATTCTAACCCTGAAATTGATCGTAATTTATCTTTGCTTTACCTCAACATTCGCAGTAGACATGTACGAGCTAATTTTTCATCTTTCTTAGCCAATCTCTATTCATTAGCTCTTCGACCACAATTAATTGTTCTCTCCGAGACATGTTCCCATGACTCTCAAGATATCCCTGATATTCCTACATATCAATCTACTTCGATTATTCGCACAAATAAACGTGGTAGAGGCATTTGTCTTTATCTTTCCGAGGCCTTAATTTTTACTGTTAATTCTACTTTTTCACTTGTTTCCAATGATTATGAATTTTTGACAATTACGGTAAAAAACAAATTTGTTATCGTTTCTCTCTATCATCCTCCTTCTGGTAATTTTTCTTCTTTCTGCACTTTTATATCTTCAACCCTTCTTGATTTGCAGCGGTCTGGGAAGTCGTTAATTCTGGTTGGAGATTTCATTATTGAACTTAGTAAGCCTTCCTCTTCATTTAATCTTCTTTTAGACCCTATTACTCGGTCAGGATTGTCTCCTACTACCTACTCTTTTTCTCACTACTCCACCTACCATCATACATACACGGCCATTGATTCCAGCTTTTCTAACTTGAACATGTATATCTTTAGCAACACTCTCGATATGTCAATCTTCGACCATTTTCTTCTTTTAATTACATTTAACACTTATATTTCACCTGTTACTAACTTTAAATTTAAGCATTTCCGTATTGTCTCCCCAGCACGTACTTCTGTTCTTAGTTCATTCTTATTGGCTACTGACTGGCCTGCCCTGTTTTCAAGTAATGATGAACATAATCATTTGTTTACTATTTTTTTTACATCATTTGCAGTTCGGCTATGATCGTTACCTTATTCTTGTACTAGCTCGATTAACCCATGGATAACACCATCGATTCTGGCTCTGGTGACAAAGAAAATTTTTTTATATTTAAAATACCATCATAACCCTACCCCTGCCTCAATAAGGAAATATAAGAACTGTTCGAATTCAGTTAAGAGCCAAATTAAATGTCCAAGTATAATTACCGTACTTCAGTTCTCTGTTTGGGCAATTCCAGTTCAATAAAGATAAATGACGTCTCCTAAAAAAATTATCCCTTCTGGATCTTATTCGCTTTTCTCCCAATCGGACAATGTCTCCTCAGATACCTTGACCGGCTTTTTAAATACACTTTTACCTCAGAGTTGACCGACTAAGGCAGAATCTGGTATTAGTTTTTCCTGTAATGTTTCGCAAGTACCACCTAGTTTTTTTTTTCTATACCAGTAACTCCCGAGGAAATCTGTCAAACGATTTCACAACTAACATGCAGTGCCATACCTGATTCGCTGAGTTTCCGTGCTGATGTAATCATTGCCTTCAATCAGCTATAGCTTTACCTCTCACAATAATCTTCAACTCTTCATTATCTTCCGGAATCTATCCCACCTCTCTTAAACATGCAAAAGTTACCCCCATTTTTAAAAAGGGAGACCCCAAATCATTTATTAATTATCGACCTATTTCTGTTTTACCCCGGTTTGCTAAATTACTTGAAAAGCTATTCTTTAAGCATCTCTCACACTTTTTCATTCTCATAATCTAATTCATCGTACTCAGCATGGATTCACTCCTGGCGGAAATGTCGACACCGCACATTATGAACTCATTGAATTCATTTCCTCAGAAATATGTGGCGGCGATCTTTGTTGATTGCACTAAAGCATTTGCTTCGGTTACAATTGAGTTACTTGTACTAAACCTTGCCACTATATTTAATATTCATGGCCCACCTTTGGCATGGTTAACTGATTTTCTCTTTAACCGACAGTATTTTGTGGCTAATTTAGGAGTACCGTAAATTCTCTACCTAAATTTGCTGGGTCGTATTATACAAGAGGATAAATATCAGCCCTCCAACGACGACTGCTGCCAGAGGAGGTTTTGTCCAGAGGGGATTTTGTCCTGATGAAATTACCGTATAATATACATTAATTATATTGCATATACAGTGTCCAGTTCATTATACAATAAATTGATTCACTTTTTATTCGAATTTCTCATCGCCAACATCTAATACAAAAATAACTCCTCCCAAAGATCGCTACTTCCAAATAGGCCTACTTCAAAACTGCCTCGAACCAAAGCCTACAAGAAAGCTTATGCAGTCAAGTTATGAAAAATGTTAAACTGAATAAAGATTACCGTATTTTTTCGAATATTGGCCTCATTCACTTTAGGCCGCAGCCGCAAATTTGACGGTGGAACGAAAAAATAACCCCTTAAAGGCCGCAATTCACTTTAGGCCGCAAACTTCTAAGATCTACAAAAGATCAAACTACTTCATTTTAGCGTCCCACAGTATCTTAAATAGTAATTTAGATACCAGTTACATTATTTATATAACCTTCTAAATTATTTTAATATATTTAATGAAACTTTTATAAATTTATTAATGAAATGTGTAAATAATTATAGTCATTTGATTTTAATGACTGAGTATAACTTTTATTTCATCAGCGGCGGCCATGGCTCTATCAACGAAGTGCCGACCATTAGCGCGATAAAGCATTCTATGACATCACAACACCTTGGAGTAGAGTCGGCACGGCCAGCAGAAGGAATGAAATTGCCGACAATAGGTTTAACAAGTTAATTTCGTAATAATTTATGAATGAAAATATATGTGACTGGTTAATTATTGTTCTGAAGGGTTAGAATATTAATTTCATTGTTAGAAAACGATTCAACAAAGGCTGGATTATGACTTTTACAGTAATTGTTCGAAATGGCCGCCATTTGCTTCATAGCACAATTCGCAACGCCTTATGATGGATTGATGTATGCGTGGAAACAGTTGATTAGCACGGTCGCTGATGTCACCTGCTGCCGCGACAACACAAGCCGCCAATTCTTCTTCGGTATCTACGGGTTCGGAGTACACCATTGATTTTATGCTTCCCCATAAAAAAAAATCCATTGGTGTGAGATCTGGCGATCTCGGTGGCCAAGCAACTGGTCCGCCACGACCAATCCAACGACCAGGATATGTCTCCTTTAGGTAATCTCTAACTGCTCTTGTGTAATGCGAAGGTGCGCCATCCTGTTGAAACCACATCAAATGTCTGGTCATTAGTGGAACATTTTCAAGAAGACCAGGGAGCTCCTCCTTCAGGAAACCAAGGTATGTTTGCCCGTTAAGACGGCATGGTAGGAGATATGGCCCAATCAGGACATTGTGATCATGCCAGCCCAAATATTCAACGAAAAACGATGCTGAAAACTGTTAACATGTGTTGCACATGGGTTGACATGAGACCACGGATGACTATTGTAGCTATTGAACATTCCCTCTCGCGTACACGTTGCCTCATCTGTCCACAAAACCATGGAAGGAAAGTCTGGAATCCTATTTTGTTTCTGCATAAACCATTCCGCGAAAGCACACTGGGGACCATGATCATTGGGACATAATTACTGCACCTTTCGAAGCTTGAACGGATGTTGCAGGTTGTCATGTAAAATGTTCCATACAGTGGTATGACTAGTATTCAGAGCAGCTCCGACCGCACGAGTACTTTTCGATGGATTTCGGTTAAACCTTTCCAAAACTTCATCCTCTAATTCAGGGGAGCGTAACCACCGACGATGTCCACGCTGATGATTATCATGAGCGAATGCGCCTGTTTCTCTTAGACAATGATCTACTGCACCAAATGTTCGTGAATTGGGAAGAATTCTGCTGGGATAACGTTCAGCATACAAACACCTTGCACCATCCATGGTACCAGCAGCACCGAGACACAGATGCATGTCTGCATAATCATTCCATGTCAAACGATTCATACTATTTGTTTAACTTTACACATGTAAAAAGTACATCAAGTGAATTTTAAAACAAATCTTTACCTACTGCTTTCCCAGAATGCGATTAGTTCATTTACATATGGACTAATCGTATTTTACAAAGGGGTTGGATACCATGGAATCTCCTTGACAAAGTTTGTCCTAAGACTTTTCAACAAACAAGCACGTGCACCTTGAAATTTCTTTGCAAACAATTACTTTAAAAGTTATTACAGTAGATTGCTTGTGTTAATTGTTAAAAATAAAATAATCTAGGCCTACCAACGCACGCTGCGTCCTGGTGTCATTTGATTGTTCAATGCAGTATTGTAAATAAACGGAGCTGCTGGGATCCCATGTTCATATGACAAAAAATACTTCTAAGGACCTCTTCTATCATCTCCCAAAAAATCTGTACTCAATTCAAAAACACCCTGTATATATATTAATATGCCCCCCTCCCCAACTGAAATGAGGAGTATCATCAATAACGTCATAAACGTAATGATTTTTGGTCGATAGTCAATACATGTATAAACACCTATATTTGATCAATAATCAATACATATTTTATATTTGCTTCTTATCTTTTTACAGTAAACCTCTATTATATTTTATACTTTTTGAAAAGGTAAATCGATCGGCAAATATAATCCGATAAAAAAATGGTCGATTTGAGTTGATGGCTTTAAATTATCGACCTTTGTTGAATCGTTTTCTAACAGTGAAATTAATATTCTAACCCATCAGAACAATAATTAACCAGTCTCACATATTTTCATTCATAAACTATTATGAAATTCACTTGTTAAAGCTATTGTCGGCGATTTCATTCCTTCTGCTGGCCGACTCTACTCCAAGGTCGAATCTCATTGGCTACGCTCCAAGGTGTTGTGATGTCATAGAATGCTCTATCGCGCTATTGGTCGGCACTTCGTTGATAGAGCCATGGCCGCCGCTGATGAAATAAAAGTTATACTCGCTCATTAAAATCAAATTACTATAATTATTTAAACATTTCATCAATAAATTTATAAAATATATAAAAATAATTCAGATAGTTATATAAATAATGAAATTACTATCTACATTACTATGTAATATACTATGGGTGCTAAAACGAAGTAATTCGATCTTTTTTTTTGTTCTATCCAAAATAATCGAAAATGAGTTTTTCAGAAAAAAAATTTTTTTCCAGGCCGTACTCACTTTTGGCTGCACTCCCGAAATTTTCGATTTTTTTGGGTTTAGAGCCGCTGCCTATATTCAAAAAAAATACGGTACTTGTTTTTTTATTAGAAAAATTGATGTAGCCTACTGTTGTGTTTTTTTGTCGATGTGCGAGTGAGAAAGCTTTCCCTATCAGTGTAGGGCTATAAACTTCCAAACTGCCTCGACGAAGTGGAGGCAGTTGCTTTTGTCGAAGTTACTTTCTGTGCTGATCACATTCACATGAATTTACACTGTGTATTATACATTAATTACATTGCATATTCAGTGTCCAGTTCATTTTACAATAAATTAATTCACTTTTTATTCGAATTTCTCGTCGCCAACATCGAAAATAACTTCTCCCAAAGATCACTACTTTCAAATAGACCTACTTCCAAACTGCTTCGAATCAAAGCTTATGCAGTCAAGTTAAAAATGTTAAACTGAATAAAGTTTACTTGATTTTTCATTAAGAAATGTTCTGCTCTGTGGGGATTTTTATTTGTTTTTTTTATTTATTATTATTATTATTATTATTATTATTATTATTATTATTATTATTCACCAGGTGGCGTTTGATGGCGGTTGCCTTCCACTTCGCTCTTCATGGGGAAAGATAGGAAGAAGGGAAAACAAGGGACGATAGGGCTTTGTCCCGCCTGTAACAAATCCATACATGGGCGACAGCATTATTTAGCCTGCATTGGCGACTGTCATCTTCTATTCCACGCCAATTGTATTAATATTGCAAAGGAAGAGCTTCAACGAGTAAAGTCAACATAGCGGTGCTCGAACTGCATCGTTGATAATGGTGGCGGCGAGCCTACGGGTGAGGACGAATTTGAGCATAGTTTTCTCTCCTCAAGAGCGGACGAACGGATCGATAAAGGTAATTTTGCGCAGATTCTGGTTGCGATAAGGGAATTGATAGCATCTGTTAAAGAGTTTACTGCGCTTGCCTCTTCGTTGCAAGCCGTAAATCGTGAGATCAATAAGAAATTAGATACACTTACCGAGATTGTTAACTCTTATGGCACTAATCCGCCTTTCAGGTCAATTTGCAGCTTCACTGGGGCTCTATGTAAAGATCCTTCGGCTCCAAATGTTAAGAAGCCTAACTTTTCTGTTCATCGCCCTATAGCCTTAGCTTCTACTTCAACTGACAATGTTAGGAACAGTCTGAGACCCAAACCGAAACTAATCGGGTTTAGTGCATCCGGTAATGGATTAATTAAAGCTGCTAGTTCTAATGTCAAACTGAAAAGATTATTTATCTCCCGTTTGCAACTGAGCATTTCCGCCAACAAAATTTGTGAGTTTGTCGTAGGGTTATTCCCCTCCCTTGTTGTGAACAAGTGCATGAAAATTGAAACCAAGTAACAAACCTATTCTTCCTTTGTCCTCTATGTAAACCAACAGGACTTTAACTTGCTTTTTGATGCTGACCTATGGCCTGAAGGAGTTTTTCTTTCTTTATTCGTGGGCAAGCTACACGATTCTCAAATTATTCAGCCAGATGGAGTTCATCGAGAGTCGGTTACTTTACGTATGGATAATCACGTTGCCCAACTCAGTCGGGAGGGGACTGACTCTCCTAGTCATGATTGACGCGATTTATTATCAAAATGTGCGTGGATTGCGCACTAAGACTTTGCAGGTCTTCGATTTCTTTTCTGAGCGGGCTGATTTCATTTGTTGCTTCACGGAAACTTGGTTAAATGAGACCTTTGCGGATTTCACCTCATTTGGTGATGCTTTTAGGATTTTCAGAACTGACAGGTCTTCTAATCGTCGAGGCGGTGGAGTGTTGATCGCAGTTCCTGTCCATCTGAGGGTCATTCAATGTCCTTTATCTACCAGTATTAGCCAGATCGACCTCATTGCGATCGAGGTCTTTCTTCCGCAACCTTCAGGGCGACCTGATTCTACAATTATTTGCAACGTATACATTCCACCCGTTGTACGTAATTGCGATTTTGAGTTGTTTTTGGAAGAACTGTCCGATTTTTTTCTTCACACTACGTCGAAGATTGTTATCGTAGGGGACTTTAACTTCTCCGATTGTGATGGCAAGAACGTGCACTCTTTTCAACACAAGCAAAGAAATCTTATAGTCTCCAGCTGGCTTGCTGAGCTTGGATTGGCAGACTTAAATAGTATCCGTAATAAGTTTGGCGGAAATTTAGATAAAGTTTTCACCAAATGCAATTAACTGTGTCACTGGCCGATGATGTAGTGGTTACCCCTGATGCCTACCACCCACCTCTACTCGTCTGTTTTCCGAAACCTTTCGTTATATCTTACCAGTATAATGACTCGGATTTTAATTTTCGTAGTGGAGACTTTAAAATGTTATATCAGACTATTATGAACTCTGATTGGAGCGGTGTCCTTCTTTCGAATGACGTTGATACGATCTGGAATGGGATCACTTCTATCATTAATGGTGCGATATCTAATACCTTCCAAAGATATAAGCGGAGAGATGACCGTAGATTCAGTGCTGTTCATCATTCCTCCATCTATTCTTTCCCGCCTTGGGTCTCGGTGCATACCAAAGAAGCCTGGCATAATAAACAGCTTTTTCATAAAAGGTTCAAATTATCTTTAGATCCTTGTGATTATGTGAAATATTCAGAGGCTAGGCACCTGTTTAAAGCTTCTTGGCACGCAGATAAACGGGCGTATTTTATGTCATTGGAATCACATATCCGTTTTAATCCCAAAGCGTTTTGGGCTATTTCAAGGAAGTTGCTCGGTTTGAGTAGACGCAATACTTCCTTGACTGACGAAGAAGATCCTGTTAAAATCGCTGCTTCTTTCGCTGATTCCATGAATAATGATTCCGTTCTTCCTCGGCATGCTGGCATCGGGTCAACTCGAAATTCTCTCTCCAGGCTCCGTCAGAACGACAAATTTCTGGACCGTGCCAAAAGACTGTCTGCGTCCAAGCTTTGTACTGTCCCTAACATACCAGACTATATTTTCAAAGGTTGCCTGCCTGGCTTGATCATTCTGTTTAAGCATCTGTTTTCTATTTCTTTGAGCTCCGGTCGTTATCCCTCCAGTTGGTCCAAGGTTTTCATTCTGCCTATTCCCAAAAAGAGTGGCTCGTCTGGTCAGGCTTCTTTTAGACCAATTACCATCATCTCATTTCCAGCTAAGCTTCTTGAGTCTCTAGTTTTCGATCAACTCTCAGGCTATGTTGAACCTTTTTTACCCGACGAACAGCATGGCTTCAGATCCAACAGAAGTACTCAATCCAACTTAGCGACTTTTACACATTTTTTGACTTGCAAGCTAGACGAGCGGGTTCAAGTGGATGCTTTGTTTTTAGATTTTTTCTAATAATTCTCACTATTACTTGGAAATCGTCTCTTTCTCGAGTTAATCCCATTTCTAAATTAGTCAAAAATTACGTGGGACGTTTTAATGACATAGACCTTTCCCGTGCTGAGGGTCTGCATTTAACTTTATTTTCTTAGTTTTTTTTTTCTTTTTTTCTTTTCTTTCACCTGTTAGTTTTGTGTCTTATTGTAGTTAATTTTTAGCTGTTGTTTTTGTTTTTATGTGTTTTTCATCAACCCCGTTTTGGGCATTTAGCCTGTTGGGGGGCAACATGGGGCTCTCCCCTCCGGAGTATCTGGCAGGGTATTCCCCTTTGCTGCTACAATTATTATTATTATTTATTTATTATTATTTTTGTCAATGTGTGAGTGAGAAATGTAGGCCTATAAAAATCCAAACTGCCTCGACGAAGTTCCCTTCAGTGCTGATGATATTCACACGAATTTATCGTGTATTATACATTAATTACATTGCATTGACACTTCCAGTTCATTATACAATAAATTAATTCACTTTTTATTTGAATTTCTCATCGCCAACAGCTACCGTAATATGAAACTAACTTCTTTATACTGTACTTGCAAACTGCCTCGAACCAAAGCCTACAAGAAAGCTTATGCAGTGAAAATATTAAACTGAATAAAGATTACTTGTTTTTTTTTATTAAGAAAATTGATATAAAGTCGATGTGTGAGTGGGAAAGCTTTCCCTATCAATGGTTTTAATGGGGCAAATGTCCCCAAAATGAATTGAATTTTGGTGAATTTAAACTTTATACAATTCACCAAATGAATAAGTGCGGACTGAGGAGGTCGGCATGATAAAGTATAACTTCGTGGCCGGATCTCCAACTGAGTTGCCAATCGGCAGCCGTAAGAGCACTAGGGCCTCCAAGCAGCATGGGACACCTGTGGCTAGTGCCCCACGACATAACTCAGACAGCCAGGCGGTAGGGAGAGCGAGGCGTGTGGGGGCTGGCTTGCAAGAGCCAATGGATCCTACTGATCGTTGGCTGAGAGACAGCAATGCAAAGCAGACAAACTGACGATGAACAGCGATTATCACCACCAGCCAACATGTAAGTTCAGCGGCTGGAAGGCAGAATGACGACGAGAACAAAGCACTCGTTTAACGAAGACAGCGAGTGATTTGGGATCGACTGTACAGGAGGATTAGCAAGTAACTGTTATCATGCAGATAAGTAATTTTTAGTGTGTTAACAGAACCATGTGTTGTGTAGCAGATAAAAGTAATTTGTTTGTTTTTTTTTTTATGAGTATAGTGAGAATGTGTAGCGAAATATTTAAGAGTAGAGCCAGTGTCGGTCAACTATTGTAAGGGTGATTAATGGATGTATTAGCTTTGAAATGATTGAGAAATATTTTAAGTTATGGTTATATTTGTTTTGTGGATTGTGTAGTTGATAATAATAATTAGAGTTTACTCTTGTACAGAATTCAAAAGTTGACTTAATTTTTTTTTTTTTGTATTACAATCTATATTTGAAACATTTATATTAAATAAAGTGCAATTTTTTTTGTTTACATTATAAAACGATTCTATTTAGTTAGTTCTGTGATTATCTTAATTCATTAGGTTATCTATGCCACTGCTATTGACATGGAAACAGAGAGGTAGTTTGGGTGGGTGTTACAATGAGTTCTAAACCAAACAGGTGTGGTAGCTTTAACAATAAAAGGGGGTGAATATTAAGTAGCATAAAGGTAAGTGAAAGAATTTAATATTAAAAGAGAGAGACCACTATATAATTGCAGTAACCAGGAATGGGGAATAAATGATCTTTAGTATTAATAAATATTTATTTAAATTTGTAGAATCGAACTTAGTAGTGAATTAAGTGCGTAGCGAGGGTGTTGTTGCGTCACAAAATGCATGGAGATGCTTCAGCTTTATCGTTAAGTCACAAATGATTTCTTTTAATATTATTA
The DNA here is from genome assembly GCA_023313115.1 of Rhysida immarginata. NCBI lineage: Eukaryota > Metazoa > Arthropoda > Chilopoda > Scolopendromorpha > Scolopendridae > Rhysida > Rhysida immarginata. Next base: position 13,152 of record JAHWFO010097477.1, read on the forward strand.
TCTGTAAAATATTTTAAAGAAATTGTAGTATTTGTTTGTTGACAATCGCTGTGCGCAATTGTTGTCGCGCAACAGCGTTCGTCATTGTTTGCAGAGAATTGACATTATTTTCTGGGAGGATCTCTCAGAAGATGTGTCAGCCTCTAAGAGGCGTATTGTTAGGATTTTTAAATGTTTTTTTTTTAAGTATTCATTTCTGTTCTTTGGTGTCGAGGAGTCGCTGAGTGAAGTTCTGTGGAGAGCTCCCGGATCGCAATGAGCGTTCGAATTAAGTTAGTTTCCTTTTTGACTGTCAAAACCTTGAGCATTCTTGCTTGTTGCTGCTGATAAAGCGTTTGAGTATTGATGCTGATGATTTTGTTGCGAGAAAAAGTTATTCTGACTACATGGTAAAGACACGTCGATTGCGATAATAGTGTACGTTAGCGTCTGCCACTCATCAGAAGCCATTGAGCAATAGAGATGTCATTACTGGGCGAGTCCGTTCCGTGTTGTGTTCTCTTGAATGTTTAGACAATCTGCAATTAAAATCGTGGGAAAATTAACGATTTTTTTTCATCAATTAGTTGGAGATGTGCCTCGTAAAACTGAGTGCAAGTGTGCAGAGTATTTTATTGAACTAGACCTTGTTTTGTCAACTTAATGCTCTCAAATGAGGGCGCTCTGTAGAACGCTTCTATAGTGATTGATCACAACGCCTTATTGTTTTACTGCCTTTGCTGACTGATGTTTAGTCAAGTAAGTAATTATAAGGAAGAGGCTTACAACACAGCGTATAGTATTAACCTGATCGGTGCAGGTTCCATGACTTGCATATTGAGTCCTAGCATCCCCACGCTTTCGTTCTTTCGCGTGCCTTAAACTCCCTCGCGGACCAAGTGTCGTTTAGATTACATCCGCCACAGCGGGGAAGTCTTGGCTCAGTGTGGTTCGCTGTGGTGCTGGAGCGTCCACGGGGTTACCGCGGTCCTCCCCTTTTGCCAGATCGCCTAATTATTTAACAAAAGGGCCGTACGACACGTGTATGCGTTACAAGTTAAAATAAGGGCATCTCCTGTGTATACAGTGAAGCCACTTAACTGGTGCAACAGTGCACAACCTCCTGCCTGCGCAATTAGGGCGTAGTCACGCGTTGCTGCGCGCTTAAGTGTCTGCTGTAGAGCCCCACTCGCAATTGCATGCATTTTGTGATTAATCGCAAATTATGCGCAAGCAATACCAAGCATTTATGACCAAGCATTTAAGACCAAGCATTTAAGAGCCTGACCTTGAGGGGGCCCTCTCAATCGAAGTTAGTGTGTTAGTTAATGTTGAATTTAGTCAATGTGGTAATTATTGCCAATTATCTGTTTATTAATGAACATTCTCCTGCGTAGTCATTTGTGTTTTGGAATAAAGAGAGTATTTTGTTTATTTCTAATTGCTGTAGACATTTTATTTTGAATTCCCACTCCCAATTATCAATCCCGAACCCTTGGCACCCATCACACCCAACAGTAATTTAAATTAGGGGGAGGGACGTCGCACCTTAATGTCCTCTAACCACGACATTAATGCATTGTTTATTTCTTTGAATGATGCTCTAGATAAGTTAAGGAATTTGAGTGTAGCCAATATTCTGGAATTAAACATCGATAAGACGAAAGTTATGCCTTTCCATCAGCGCAATAAGCTGAATTTACCAAATTTTTCCCAATTTATTATGGTAGCCTTCTTGTTACGACTACTACTTCTTTTAAATATTTGGGTCTTACTTTATCTTATCTTTCCTGGGACATTCATTTGAATTCTCTTCTGCTCAAGCTAAAAATGAAACCAGGCCCGATTTCCAGGTTAAAATTTTTACCATGCAAAATTTTACTGTTGCTGTATTATTCATGGATTCATTCTTCTCTTCATTTTGGAGTAATATTCTGGGGCTCTGAATGGTGTGAAACTTTTAAAGTTTTGAACCCAATTTTATCGATAAGGACAAAGAGATAGAGAGTGGGTCTTATAGACATTCCTATTCTACTTTTTAATATCTTTAAGAATCTGAAGTCAGAATTTCAAAAATCCAATATTTTTCAATACACACGCATTGTGTCCATAGGACTGCTGCCCCCAACAGTTTAATTGTGCACTAAAAAACTTTGAACTTTTGAAATTCTGACTTCAGATTCTTAAAGACCATTAAAAAAAGTAGAATAGGAATGTCTGTAAGACCCACTCTCTATCCCTTTGTCTTCATCGATAAAACTGGGTTCAAAACTTTTAAAAGTTCCACACATCAGGGCCTCTATCTCCTAAAAGCTTATTAAAAAATAGGGGTTCCTATTTAAGATTTCAAAGTTACCTCCTCCCCCTAACTCCCCTCACAAGGTGGGAGGGATAATTTTTTAACTAATGAATTTCCCCCGCAAAATAATTCACTTTTGATTTTGGGCATTTTTTCATACAATGCTTAGTTTCCGAGATACTCAGTTGTCTCAAGATAAATCCTCACACTGTATTTTCTTCAGCTCTGTTCCTTTGCATATAAGATTGTCAATTCTTTACTTATTGTTACTACTCATTAATTATATGCTGTAATAATGATAGACATAATTATCCGACCAGGAATGCTCATGATATTTATTTTCCACTCTCCCGTTTAAATTACAGAAATAGAAGTATATCTTTTGTCGGTGTTAAGCATTGGTCGCAAGTGCCACCTGAAATTCGTCTATTATCTTCATATCGTATTTTTTCCAAAACTTTAAAAAATTACGTGTTTACTTAATGTTAATGTTAGCTTTAAGTTACTTTCTGCATTTATATGCAGAAGTTCTTTTGTAGTAAATTATTTAATTGTTTCAATTATGATCAGCTTTGTTCACTGCCATTTTAATTTATTATATACAGGTATTGGACATTGAAACTGAAACACCTTCGCAAATAGCACTGGATACCCCCAGGGCTGAATAGAACCTTCTACTAGGTAATTAATCGTATGCATATCAATGAAAAACGTGTCAGAGGTCTTGGTAGTCACTCCAGTAGAAAAGTTCGATAGTAAGCTTCAAATTGTCTGTGCAGAGCGCTATAATGGGAGACATAACCGACTTCAAAAGAGGGCAGATTGTTGGGGCGCGTCTAGCAGGTGCATCTGTGTCCAAAACTGCCATACTTTGTGATTGTGTCACGTGCTACAGTGTCCAGGGTGATGTGTGCATATGAACAGGAAGGACTAACCACGTCCAGGAGGAGCAACTGCAGGGGAAACCGGAAGTTGTCGGAAAGAGACGTCAGGACATTGACCAGGATTGTTGCACGAAAGCGGAAAACCACCGCAGCAGAAATCACCGCAGAAATGAATACACACCTCCAGGAACCTGTGTGCACGAAGACAATCCGTCGTTACCTGCATAAATCCAACATCCATGGCAGGGTTGCTATACCAAAGCCTTTCATCAGTAGTACAAATGCCTCCAAGCGGGTTCAGTGGTGCCGGACGCATAAAACCTGGACGTTGGATGACCTCAAACGCGTCATATTCTCGGACGAGTCCAGCTACACTGTCTTCCAAACAACAGGGAGGGTATTCGTCTGGAGGAGCCCCTCTGATGCCTACAACCCAGACTGCTTGGCACCCACAGTCAAACACGGAGGTGGATCAGTAATGGGTGGATCAGTAATGGTTTGGGGTGCAAACTGTGCAGGACCTCTACCGATCCTTCCCAAGACGTGTTACTGCTGTGCTGGCTGCCCACGGTGCCCCAACACCTTATTAAATAAAGATTTTGGATTTCTACCAAGTGTTTCAGTTTCAATGTCCAATACCTGTATGCTTTATGCTGTTATGTATTTTTTCTGTGCTTTATGCTCTATTGTTGTTTTTTCACTTACTGTTGGCAGTACCAACATTTTATAATGATATCTTATACTTATTATGTTGCCTAGATGGAATTATTGATATTTATTACATTACTTTTTAATATTGATTATTTGCCTTCTTGCCTTATTTAATCTTAAATTAATTTCATAATACTATGCTAAGGCTGTCTAAATTATACCCTTGGCCAATCTTGATTTGTATCAGTTTTTATTTTGTTTTTGATTGTTTATTGTCTTATACTATTGTTTATTGTTGATAGATTTTTTACTAACATTTATTATTTTATCTCTTATTTTTTTTTGCCCCCAGAGCCTCACTTGTCGGTCTTTGACCATTCTGGCCCTGGTGGGCGTTGTTGTATCTTACCTAACCTATTTAAATAAATAAATAAATAAATAAATAAATCTTCCTCCGAACTCTTATCATGGACTCGATCCTTCATCCTCGACACTTAATCAACCTGCAATTCTCTTCCCGTTCCTGTCATCTTCCCATCTGGGCTGTTTAATGAGCTGCTCTTGCATACCTCTTTTTTTTTTACCTGTGAGTAACTTGATTTCTCTTTCTCAATCTTTCCGTTCAATCACTTCTCTTTTGTAGATGACGGGCAGCTATTTTTCTTTTCCTTTGCTGGCTTCTTTCGCCATTCTGTCTTTCTCCTTCTTCGATGACAATGTTGTGACATTCCAAGGAGGGCGAGGAGGTTCTATGACAGGGGGGTCCCAAACGTAACCTCCACACTCACCCGAGAGTGATCACAGGTTCTTGGGACCTGTTAGAGGACTAAGACACAACACCGGGTATTGTGGGGGGTATTTAAAAACAACGAAAATTCTTGTTGCCATTGTTTATTCATAAATACTCTGAATTCCTACATAAGTATATTCATGAATTGATAAACAACATATATTAGGGGCCCCTTGTACATTCTACTGAAACTTATCTTAATTCCTAACAAACTTTGTCTCCTTGGCAGTTACTTCTTTTTATTTAATACCCTGCCTGTGGCTTTACAAGGCTCGCCCTGAATTGCATTGGAATAGCATCATAATGCCCTTGCCACTGGTGCTCCAGCATTAGCTGACAGGATGCGAGTTTATACCTCCGTAACGTAATGTGTCATAATCGACGTAAAGGAGAACGTCGTGTGCACCCTTTTTAATTAATTCGAAGGTGGGGCACATTAACCCTTCACTCCAAAGCATGGGCTACTATTCACCATCCCTATAATCAGCATCCAGGTGGGGACACCAATGCTTAAAAAATACTCTAATTGTGCTACACAATATTAGTTGTTGATAGCAAGACACTTGTGCCACCTCACACTCAGTTATCATTATTATTGACTGTGCTTAACATTAATAGCTAGCCATATAGGGCTACAAACTATAATTCCATGAGGAATGTTTTTTTTCCTTCAGGGTCTTTATTCATATTAATTCAACCAAGGACTGTTCACAGTTTCTAGCACCACCCAATATTTAGTTATGCTCCTGTGTTAATCAAATCACATGACAAAGACATCGGGTTCAATTGTTCGAACTGAACGTATTTTCTTCCTGGGGGGGCCCGTCAAAATAAACAATAAGTCACTCACCAAATTCCTATTGATAAACTTCCCACAACGAAGTTCTCAAGGTAATCTAGCTTCACTGC
>JAHWFO010097477.1:23663-34164 GCA_023313115.1 Rhysida immarginata
TTATCTTTATTTTACAAACAATTATTTTAATATACACACTTATTAAATTATCACAATGGCGCCCGAACTAAATATGTCTAGTGGCGGTGGCGGTGAAGCTCAGTCAGTCGTTAAAAGTGATTCTCTTGTGGGCTTTACTAATCTTATCCCTACTTTTTCCGGAGACGAAGGTTCTATCTCCGCAAAAGCGTTTTTTGACGCCGTGCATGCAATCGCACAGTTAGCAGGGTGGTCGGAATCCGTCATTTTAGGTGTTGTCCGGTCCAAGATAAAAAGTAAGGCCGCAGCTGGCTATAGCGAACATGTACGGTCTGAATCCAACAGTTATGATGAGGTGAAACGATTACTATCAGAATTACTTCAAAAAGATGATGATTTAGAATATGCAGAACTTAATTTCTATCAGGCTAAACAAAGGGTCGGAGAAAGTGTCCGGCAATATGCCAACAGACTGCGTCTCCTGTTCTGTCACGTGGCGAAGGCGGATGATACTTTTGATGATCGTAAGGATCACACACTTCTCCGGAAACTGAAAAAGACAGTATGCCCTGAACTTAGAATGATTTTCATGATGAAAGAGCCAGACTCCTTCGATAACGCTGTAAAATTAGCAGCTGAAGCAGAAAGTTTAGGCGTGTCTAAACAGGCGCAGGCATGCAGTAACAATGCCGAGGCCATTCGAGCTGATGTCCGATCAGAATTTAAGCAAATGTCTGCAGATCTCACATCTATGATGGAGGCATGCATGACCGATTATCGAGACCAGCTGGCTGCGCAATCGGCAAAAATGGAAATCATGCAGAAGCAGATCGCAGCGCTAGAGAGAAGAAAGGGACCACCACGCAAAGCCGTTGGGCCTGAAAAGGGTAAAGGCTGCTGGAAATGCAACAGCCATAATCATTTGTCCCGAGATTGTCCTTTAAACTAGAAAGGACCGAGCAGGCAGCCACAACTCGGTCCACATACACAATCTCTAACCAAGTCTTGGTTAGACGTGGGAACAACGACCTCTTCTATTTAGATATTAAAATAGGGGAAATGGCTATCCCCATGATTATTGATACTGGGAGTGAGATTTCTCTCATCCATTATGAAGTTGTCTGACAGTTAGGCGACAAAGTAACCATCACCCCTGAAAATATAATTTTATCAGGTATTAATAATTCTAGGTCTATCAACCAAGTAATTACAGCTGATGTTTATATAGGGCAGTCTCACTTCAGAAACCGACGTTTCCTAGTCCATGACTTTAAGGACCGGAAATACAAGGGGATCATTAAAAAGTGATTTCATTACCAAAGCTGAATTTAAGTTTAGGGACGCGAAAACTGAGGAGATTGTTCTCGCCCAAAATACGGTAATTGATCATATTGAAAAAGGGGATCTTGATAGGGAAATTCAAATACAGCTAAGCGAATTGCTTGAGAAATATACGGGAAACTTTGCTGAGGAGATAGAGATGTTATCTGGGGTAAATAACGTCGTGGTAAAATTCGACATTGATCAATCTCATCCGATATTTGTCCGGCAATATCCCATTCCTAAAATCCATCTCGACGCGCTAAAAACCAAATTAGACTCGTATTTGCAAGCAGGAATTATCGAACCCAGTCGATCACGCTGGAACTCCCCTATTCATATCGTCCGAAAGAACAACGGTGACATAAGAATCACACTCGATTTACGAAAAGTCAACAATGTCACTACTGCCCTAGATTATCCAATGCCCAGAATTCATGACATTTTAAACAACTTACATGAGTTTAATTTCTTTAGCGTACTTGACCTTAATTCTGGATATTATAAGCTGCTTATAGCCCCTGAACTTCGGAAATGCTTTGCATTTCAGACACCCTGGGGCAAGTATCAATTGACACGTATGCCTCCGGGTGCAAAAAACTCAGCACATACGTTCCAGTCATATATGACGGATCTTCTTTACGAAAACCTCTATCAGAGCGTGCACGTATTCCAGGACGATGTGCTTGTCTTTACTAAGACTGCTGAAGAACATCTAGAGATCCTAAAGTGGATACTGGAGATTTTTAAGTTGCACAATATCATCATGAAGCCGTCGAAGTGCAAGATAATGATGACTAAGGTCCTTTATCTCGGCCACGTTATATCACGAGAAGGCCTGACCCCTGACCCCGGGAATGTCAGTGCCATTGCTGAACTTGAAACCCCGAGAACGGTAAAACAAGTACGTTCTTTCATTGGCGCGGCCAACTTTTACAGGCCATTCATCCAGAACATGTCAAAAATAATAAACCCCTAACTAACCTAACTAAGAAAGGTGCCAGATTTGTGTGGTCTAGTGTGTGCCAGGAAGCATTTGAATCTTTAAAATCAGCCATCATGAACCCTCCCGTTCTCACTCCGCCAGACTACACTAAGCCCTTCCTGCTTTATACAGATGCGTCGGCAGAGGGCATTGGTGCCGTACTTCAACAGAAGACCGACCAGGGCATTCGACCTATAGCGTTCTTCAGCGCCAAACTAAATAAGGGCCAAGTAAATTACTCTGTAATTGAAAAGGAACTGCTGGCTATGGTGCAGGCTCTCAGGCAATTTAGACCCATGGTGTTGGGTTTTCCGATTCACCTACTCTCCGATCACAAGCCTCTCTCTTTCCTAGCGAACATTGGGGCCATGAACCAGCGCCTTTTACGCTGACCGTCGGAGATCCAGGAGTTCGATCTCCAGATCTCGCATATCAAAGGGGAAAGGAATGTCGTTGCAGACTTCCTCTCCCGCCCTCCTGTGAGGGAGTGTAATGGGATTGTTAAGGTAGTCAATGATAATTGGGAAGAAGACATAAGATCCTCCCAAATTACCGATCCCATGTTTAGTGAAATTCATAAATCACTAACTAAGAATAACCAAACACCTGAAAAACTTAGGAAATTTGGAGAATTTAAGTTAAAGAATGGTGTTCTGAAATGTTTTCCCAAGAGACAGTCTAAGAGACAGAGGGAAAGAGATCGGGGTACTGGCAAAGTGTGCGTCGGTGAAGACATGAAAATTCGTGTCATTGAAATGGCCCATAACAATAAATTAGCGGGTCATAAAGGCATAACTAAAACCATAAATGAACTTAAAAGACACTACTTTTGGCCATCGCTGGGAAAGGACGTCGACACGTACATTCATGCATGTCAGACATGCCAGAAGTGTAAACTAAAAAAAGGACCGGCTCCTTTTCAACAAGGAATAAGGGCCGAGTGCCCTTTCGACAAAGTGGCGGTTGACATCATCGGTCCCATGTCAGAAACAGAAAATGGTAACAAATACATATTAGTATGTATTGACGTAATGTCACGTTATCCTGAGGCATTTCCCCTAAAAGACCAGAAGGCCATTACAGTTGCCAAGGCTTTCGTTGAAGGAATTATCTGCCGCTACGGTGTCCCCAAAGAATTGATATCTGATAGGGGAGCCAACTTCACATCTGAAGTAATGAAGAATGTGTTAGAGGATCTTGGCATCACTCACACATGCACCACATCATATCGTCCGAACTCTAATGGTCTCGTCGAAAGAGCTAACCAAAGCATTCTTGAAACGCTAAGGCGCTTATGCGACGGGAAACCCCATGTATGGAACGAATTTATTAATGCAGCCCTCTTCAGCATTAGGACCGCAGATAATGAGAATACGAGGGATACTTCGTCCTACCTCCTATACGGCTTTGATCCACGTACACCATGGGAGGGGGGCATTAAGGAAGAGACAAACACTGACCCTACCAAATACAAATCCGAACTATCGACCAGACTGAGATTCGCTCGCAACCTCGCTAATCAGGAGAGCAACACAAGGACAGACTTAAAAATTGGGAAGCGTAATCAGGGGCGGCACCTAAAGGGATTTCAAGTGGGAGATAAGGTTCTTCTTTTAATTAAAAGCAGAGGCAAAAATAAACTGGGACATCAATACAGGGGGCCATACCGCATAACTCGAAAATTGAGTCATGTTAACTATGAAATCCAAGGGTCCGGCCTACGTGAAAAACAGGTTGTACATGTTGATAGACTTAAGGCTGTATGGGGGAACATGAGATCTAGGGGAACTCATTACAGATCGAAGACACCACCAAGACCAGAACGAAATGAGGAAGACGATCCCTTCATCCTTCTCCCGACTGAGGCACGAGGAGAACCCCAAGTTGGTATGGAAGAACAGACCGAACCTGCGATCCCACTAATTGTTGACAACCATGTCGGAGGCCAGAACCGATACAACCTTCGCCGCAAAGCCAGAGTTGATTACCAGCAGCTCCATAGAGGCCACGCCATGACGAATCAAACCGCGAGCGTCCAAGGAGTCGCACTGAGTGCTCAAGACATCATCACGGAAGGGGGAAGTTGTGACATTCGTCAATTACAACGTGTTGTAACTTTTGCGCCTACCCCCCCTTCCCACGTGCTTCGTAGATCGACGCCCATCGACGAGGATGAGAGGCCCCAAGTCACCAGCAAGCGTTCCGGAAGGATTATGACTGCTTCAGACACAGCCCACCAGGGGGCGAAGGAAGCTGAATGGCAGGCAGCCAATCAGGAGTGTGGCTTCGCGCATAGGATTGTGGGTAATGCTAGGCGGATATATAAGGCGGGTATTTCGAATGAACGGCATCGTGGATCGAGCCTTCATTACAAAACGTATGCTGAATGTGTCTCTGCAAGTCTACACGCCTAGATCGTCGTAATCGTAAGTACCCTGTCTTTATGTATCCCCTAGCAGCCTTACTATGCAGCATTAAGCCTATCGAAATCCGTGACTTACTTGGACTGTAGCATTAGCGTGACTCTTTCATTATTGGGAGCTTTTACCTTCCACTTTATTGGGAAGGAGTTTATTATGTTTATTTTTTTTTATTATATTGTTAATCATTGTAAATTTTATCTGGGTATCGATTATGCTATGGATTATACATTTTTGATTAAACCGCTATTCGTTTATTTAAGCCACTATTGACCCTTATCTTTATTTTACAAACAATTATTTTAATATACACACTTATTAAAATATCACAACATGTCACAATGCGTTAGATCATCGGATTCGCTCGCTGTATTTCCTTACCAAATCCGGTGATCTGACACAATTCTTTGTTAAACCTATTTATTCATTATTTTGTTTTCCCCGTAATAATGGTAATTGTTCATAATATTCATCTTTATGGTAATTGTTGCCAGCTCTCTCTCTCTCGTGCCATGCTATTTTATCTTCGTGTCACATGTGTTATGGTATTTGCTGCATATCGCGATGGAAGTTTAGCTGGGTTCGAATTTTTGGTAGCATGGTCAGAGTGGGTTTGGCCTGAGAAGAGGGTTTAGCATGGTTCCTGATTGATGTTTGCAACGTTTACCCTGGGGTAAGAGCAATGAAGCCGGTGCTGCCGTATAGATGGAAGTGATTCCGAGTATTTGCTGTCCGTCGGCTTGCCATCACTGAAAGGCCTTTTCCCCAAATTGTTGTTTTGGTGTTCCAGCCATCTGGGGTGAAGCTTGAGTTATATTTCATCCAGAAGCCTAAGGTTTGCATCCATTGCAGCCAGTGTTCGACATCGCCTTGTTTTCGACACCGTTACTCTTATCAACTTCTTGTCCGGCGCGTTCCAAAGGACAGAGAACTTTCTGCCATTAGTTAACAGTTCGCTGAGCATGTTCCTAGCTTGTGGAGTCATCTAGAGGGTTATTACCTAAGACATTTGCCGTTCTTATGTCTTGGAAATCCTGCAATGCACACTGTTGCGTTTGGGTTTTCCCTATTTCTCTACTAATATTTTAATATCTCATTCTCTTTTCTGTTAGCCTTGAGTATTATTATGATTAGCTTCTCTTAGTGTTTTCCCTTACCCTAGGTACATGTCATACATATCATCCTACTCGTGTGATTTGTTTGTTCTCTTTTTCAAGATCCTCGTGTTCATCGTTTTTGGATTTTGTCCTGTGTGTGCAGTGGTGCTTAGGACTCCTAGTTCGTCGCAAAGGCTAATTGTTGTCCGTAATCGACCATGGATCCAGCTTTTATGACAGCCTTTTCAAACAACTTTTCTTGCGACTTCCGGGATGAATAATCTTGATGCTTGTGATGCCTCACTTCCTTTATAGCACCACTTCTTAAACTTTTGTTTTGCTTAAATCTTTTTTTATCCATGATTTCCTTAAAGCATTTATTTATTATCGACATTTTTTACTAGGTACAATTTTTCCATTTGTATTTATCCCTTATTATTTCCAATGTAATCTGATTTCTTGTAAACCCTGATTTTATGAATAATAATTTTGGTTGCAATAAAGAAAAAGATTTATTTGGAAGAGACACTCTTTTAATTAAGCGGGGGTTTATCTTATTGGGTATAATTTCCACTAGATTATTATAAGTTTGGGGCTAACATCTTCTGCTTGAGCATAGCCTTTATTACAATGTTTTTTTGTGACGTTGTCACTTTTTAGTTTGTTCTGTTTATCGTTTTTGTAAAGGGTTACAGTAGTCCTCCCTTAGAAAAGGACTACATGACACTTTCTGGTGTCAGTTTGTAGTAGAATTCATTTGAATTCCGGTGTAGTAGTTCACCCTGTAATCATTTAGGCCCGAGTTTCTGTTTTGCCTTTGTTAGGACTGAAAATCCGTTGTCGGACGAAAGCTCCATTTGTACCCGGACAGAAATTCTCTTATCAGATATTATTTCCTGTTAATCGTCCAGCCACCAATTGTGTTGGATTTTATTACTATAAAATCTCTATTGTGTTGAAATTGTCAGAGATTATGAATGTAAGAATTATAATGATTATGTGTGCATCAAACTATGTAGAAGTATTAGATTACTTGTGTTTTTATATGAATCCTTTTTGTAAGAACATCGCCCAAGCTTCAAATCTAGCGTGCTGGCGATGACGTCACTCTCTATCAGAGCCTAGAAGTGACATGCATGAAATCCGGAAGTGGAGTGAGAGCTTCACTCACGCCACCACTAGAGGGCAGCCCGACGCTTGCCTTGGATATAAAAGGAGGTCTGAAGCAGCAAAAAAGGTCATTCCCGATCCTGAGACGAGACCAGTAAGACCTATGTGAGATGGAAGCCCAGGAAGATGATGATGCCGAAGCAGATGCCTTGGGACCGGGAACAATCTTGTTCCACCCGGACTGGGATCCTTTTGCGATGATGTTGTAATTAGCGGTTAGGCCTAACCCTCTCTTGGAAAGAGAAAACCACGTGGTAATTTTTGTATCGATCTGTTAATCTTCATTATTGATATACCTTACTTGTATTCTTGGGATGTTAGATCATTAATTTCTAAGTTTGGAAAGTTATTAACTAGCTTTATCAAGGATAAATTGTTCAGGAATTTTAGATTAATTTGGGTTGGATTAAAGGGAAGGTTTAAAGCCGTTTTTGGATGGAATTTATGTTTATAACCTTTATCTACTATGACTTTAGAATATGTTTGGAATTGCTAGGACTGTGTGGGATTATAGATTTATATTTATTAAGATTGTTTGGATTATTCAGATGGAAAGGCTATTGTGATGCTTTGTAAGAATAGTAGGATTTCTTACATTTTAATTTGTGGATTTTTTTATTAGTGGGATTGCAATTAATGGTGATTTATGTTGTTAGCGGGGATTTTAGAATGCAACTTTTGTTTATTATTAATGGGTTTAGAATGGATAACACTAACTTTGGATTGTTAAGATTTATGGATTGTGAATTCAATTGACTATAGAACAGCTAACTTTGTATTAGGAGGGTTTATTCTATTGTAATCTAATCTGGGAACTGACCACGTGGGGTCAATTTATTTAATTGTAGAAGTTAATGATGTAGCTGGATTATGTAAGATGCCGAAGTTTCTCTTTATGATGGTTGTTTATGAATAAGTTAAGTATAATTATCAATTTGATTATTGAAAGCGGCAAAGTTATTGGCAACTAGAATGTTAATTATATTTGGAAGTTAGTTTGCATCTTATTATTGGATTGTTTTGTAAGACAATTTTGCGTTAAAGTAATACTAGCACAGTGGGTACCTAAACAGTTTTTGTTATGGGGAAAGGTTTGGCTTTCTTATTGGTGTGCATACTTGGTACTTGATTTGTGTGGGGACTTGGGTGTTTTGGTTCATAGACAGTGGATGTGGTAACCCATTATTGGAGGGCTAGTCCCGTTTGTTCGGACTGGTATCTGGGTTGTATTGGTAGCCCGCTGGTGTTGGATCCGGTGTGTTGGCTTGGTTTTCCCACTGTTATGACCACCCCCTTGCGTTTATGCATTTTCACGACGGGAGGTTTTCGTGTGTTGTGACCAGTATGCACTTTTGGGTAGTTAAGTCCCTTGTTTAGGTTTAACATTGTTTATTTAGAGTGGCTATTTGCGAGTCTTATTGGTTTAGACTTGTGCTAGCTATTACTTGATCATTAGTTGTCACTACTTGGATCTTATAGTCTACAATGGAATGTATGTAGTTTGCTTACTGATTATTTTGTTTATCCTATTTTATTGTATTTATCTTGACTGTTATTGTGAATAAACCTCTTTATTGCATAACAATCAGTTCCACCCCTTTCTTAATTTAAGTTGGCACCCTTCTTAGGAAGGACTGCTAACAAGGTGATGTTAACCCTAAAATTTACTTCACATTTTCTCGTAATATACCACAGCAGACACAAACATTTCCTAACAAATCCCCGATACATTTTGACTGTAATCGGTGTGAATGTCAATGTCTTGGAAACCGAGGTGGTGATGATGCGATGATTGAATGTTAGTTTCCCAGAATTATTATCAATGATCATAAAATGATGATGCATTGACAGGACATAGATAAGGCAGTATCTATCAAGGAAGCAAAGGAGTCACACGTATCCAGACGACTGAAGCAAACTTGTGTCTTTGGAAAGGAAAGAGAAGGAACGAGTATTAGTCAGAGAAACTTGTGCCCAAGACAAAAAGCAATCGGGCGTTGAAAACAGCTGAATAACAGGAGCTTTGTCTAGAGCAGGAGGGTGTAAAAGCTTCTACTTCAAGGGCAAAAAAAACTTCGAAGAAACATGGCTCTAAAGTATCCAGCGATATTATGTGGTAAGGAAGATAGATATCAATTATCCACCCAAGGAGTTGTCAATCCGCTCAGACGAAGTATGCAAACTCTGAAAATCACTGTATGGATTGAACCAGAACGGTAGGTGCTGGTATATGAAATTATGCCAGCTCATCCTCTGCTTAGAGTTTGCACCGTCGCGAGCGGATGATAGTTTTTTTCTTCTATAACAACAACGGTTGTTCTAAAGGGTGTAAATGGACGACGTTTCACAAATTTAAGGATATGTAGAGGATGAAACTCTGAGCAAAAAAGTCTGGTCGCGTTTTTCGATCTGTGGCTCCGTTAAAAAGTTATAGCGCTTTAAAGTTCAGTATTAGTAAAGAATATCGGTATCGGCCAGGATGATTCTAAAAGGTCATGCCCAAATGAAAAGGCAGGTAGAGGGTGAAATTCTGAGCAAAAAAGTCTAGTCGCTTTTTTCGATCTGAGGCTCCGTTAAAAAGTTTTAGCGCCAAGTTAAAAATTGCTCAGCATCTGTACCAAGATAGATTTCCGGAAGTGACATCACGAAACTTTAAAGTGCTATAACTTTTTAACGGAGCCACAGATCGAAAAACGTGACTACACTTTTTTGCTCAGAGTTTCATCCTTAAATTTGTGAAACGTCGTCCATTTACACCCTGTATACTCCTTGCTGTATACATAGATGACATTGTGGCTGCTATGAACGATATTTCCGTTTTAATGTCAGTAATGATTAGTGTTTGGCAGAAGTCGATCCAGTGGATCTGGGGCTTACACATCACTTTTTAGGTATGCGTGCGAGTCGGGAAGGCAATGTCATCAGATTATCCCAGACTCACTATATCAAGCAAGTCCTGCATGACTATCAATTGCACAACGTTAAACCCAGAACAGTTCCCCTTAGTCCGCATGTGAGCCTGGATGAAGTGCCGGATTCACGGCCGGCAGATCCCACGACTTATCAGTCTCTTCTCGGGTCACTAATGTACATAATCACATGCATATGCTGTAACATGTGTAATCCTCCAGGTGACGTAATCTATAGACTTCCCTTTTACAAAAAAAACCCTATCCCAGAATTCTCGTTATCCGAAGGATCAAGTGGTTAGTCACCCACGCAATGAAAACACACTACAAAGACCTCGGATAAGTTAGGACTTTAATTCTTATTCCATACAACTTATAAATCTCCTTTAAGACGAACAAGCAATTAAGATCAATGTTCACTTCTCTTTGATTAATAATCCTTAATTAGCCTTCAGAATAGTTCTTATCAATAAGGTTCATTGGACCTGTCTTGCGCCTGGATAAATCACAATTCTTGGTGGAGAGTTTTTTTGCCCCTAGCCCTCCGAAAAAAAATAAAAAAGACAAAAACAATGGGCATGGTTAATAAAAAGGTAACCAACAGCAGAATAAAGTTCCAGT
>JAHWFO010097477.1:49038-75769 GCA_023313115.1 Rhysida immarginata
TTAACACATTAACTGGTGTTGCACTGTATACTTAACACATTAACTGGTGTGGCACTACATAATTAACCATATAATTAACCTACTTTTTTAGGGAGGGGCAGTGGTGTGCTGGAGCCGGTTGTGGAATTTCTTAAGATTTTGCGAGCCGGTTGTTGAACTTCGTAATATTTTCCGAGCTGTTTGTTGAATTTCAACCAAGACATGAAAAATTAGAAATAATATTATTTTTATATATTAATTCATGTATACAGGGTGTATCTGAACGGTCTGTACAAACTTGGAGGGGAGGTAGTATGGGTGATTCTAAGCAAAAAAGTTTATATGAACGTGGGTCCGAATTTGAACGATAACTGAGATATGAACAGAAATAAAAATGCCGCCACCAAGATCAAAGAATTAATAACTCAAGTTCTGTAACATCTAGAATGATGAATTTTGGTAAACAACAGGGTACATAAAACTGTGTGGATCGTTAAAATTTGATCGAATTCCAATGAATAGTTTCCAAGTTACGCAGTCAAAATCGTAACACGTGCTGGTTAGTACTCGCATGTGAGCACGGGTTACGATGTTAAACCTGTAAATCTGAAACTACTGGTTGGAATTTGATCAATTTTAACGGTACACACAGTTTTATATACCCTGTTGTTTACTAAACTTCATCATTCTAGATGTTACAGAACTTGAGTTATTAACTTGTTGATCTTGGTGGCGACATTTTTATTTCTGTTCATATCTCAGTTAGCGTTCAAATTCGGACCCATGTTCATATGAACTTTTGGCTTAGAATCACCCATACTACCTCCCCTCCAAGTTTGTACAGACCGTTCAGATACACCCTGTACATTGTTAGGAGAAAAAACCCCAGAGATTTTAGTCAAAAAATTCCATCGCATAATATAACCTGCAACTGGGAGACAACCAAGGGGTCCGTCATACAGAAAAATCTCGTACACCGTCCCACAAATCATACAAATCTAGAAAAAATCTCAAAAATTATTGCAGATTTGAAGTCTCAATTCTGATATCCAGTAACAACTTCCGGTTCTGGCCTGAAATATTTCAGTAACAACTTCCAGTTCCAATCGAGTAGTCTTGGAACCGGTTGTTAAAGATTTGCCAGCACACTATTGGGGAGGAGGATAACGAATTATTAACAACGAGCATAAATATGATTATGCAATGACAGGATATAGATAAGGCAATGTTTATCAAGGAGGCTAAGGAATCACACGGGTCTCCCTTGAGCTCCCTAAAAACGTTCAGACGACTGGCGAAAATTTGTGTGTTTGGCAAAAAAAAAAAGAGAAAGAACGAGTATTGATCAGTGAAATTTGCAACACAAAGATAAAAAATATCTGGGCATTGGAAACATCTGAACACAGAGCAGGAGGGTATAAGAGCTTCTACGTCAAGGGCAAGGGAAATTCTAAAACAGGTCTAAAGTATCCACTGATACTCCCTGGGGGTGAAGATGGATAACATTTTAATCTGAGACAGAACAACAGGAGAGTAAGTAAAGTCCCGGCAAAGTGTGCAATATAAGTAGGTTCATTTAGAATGATTGTTCCAACCCACCTCTGAGAATTATAAAACAAAATTGAATTTGTAACAATACGTAGAATTCTTGTTGTTCGGGCTTTTCTTAGAAGTTAACATTTTCTTGGAAATATTTAATAATGATCAGTAACTGGAGATAATGGAGAGTTAGCATACTATTCAGAAAGAGTGAAAGATGACAGAGGACGCAGTCCCTTCGTTCGAGCTACAGTTGACGACATAACCGATAACAAAACATACATGAACTCAACTCTTCAAACCAACAACCATATGGTGTTATCTTTATATATAAAAATTCAGGTTCAGGATGTGTCTGTAAATGTTCTAAAAACTTTTGAACCACTTATCCAATTCAGCTCATATTCGCACAACATGTTCATTAGATTCAGAGTAAGGTTTACATGTCATCAAAGGGTGGGGGTGGGGGTAAATAAAATATATCTTGGTTTATGTTTGTTTGTTTCCTCAAGAGATGGCGCAAGGGAAACTCCATCCAAATTTCATCACACAAACAAAACCGAGCAACGCCGGGTATATCACCTAGTGTCCTATAAAAATCTTTCGAAGGTTTATAACAATAATTCATATATATCGAAATGCCAACGAAGAAATGAATGAGTATCGGGCAGAGATGACAAAAAGTTATCCGGGCATCGGTAACATCTGAACAACTGCTTCGTCTATAGATGGAAATTGTAGAATTACTGAAAAAAATGTATTATTTAACTTCATGAGGTTGTTCTGTTTAACCTACAACTGTAATTATCTCGGGCAACGCCGGGTGCCTCTGCTAGTTATTAATATTAGAGAGATCAAGCTTTAAACCTTCTGTACACTTTAAGTAGCCGAGTAATTTTAATAAATTGTTCCAATGAACATAACCTGTATTTTCTTGAAATTGGGATAATATATTTACTGCATAACTTATATCTGGTCTTGTACGACCCGCTATATAAGATAAGCAACCAATGAGACTTCTGTAAGGTAATCTTTCCATTGTTTTCATCTCATCTTCGTTTTTGGGACAATCTAATTTAGTAAATACAGTTCCTTTAGCTATTGGTAATGAGGTAATAGGGATACTGAATCCCCCATACATATTACAGATCTTCCTGATATAATCTTGTTGGTGTATGTATAGCTTACCATTATATTCTTCAAATTCAACACCTAACAATTTTCTTGTTTTACCCATTATTTTGATATCAAATTTGCTACATAACATTGAAATAACATTTTCAACTTGTGCATCAGATTTACCAAAAATTACAATATCATCGACATACAATAAAAAAACAATATTGTTATCAAAAATATAAACACAATTGCACCATTTTATTTTTTTAAAATTCAAACTTTCTAATATTTTGTGGATTTTGAAAAACCACTCTCTACCACTTTTGTGTAGACCATAAATTGCTTTGTTTAACATACATACAAAGTTTGGATTATTAGAATTAACAAAGCCTTGTGGTTGATACATATAAATTTTTTTCCTTTAAGTTTGCATATAAATATGCACATTTAACATCAAGTTGACAATTGATCCAACCCAACAACACACCAAAATAGTAAAAAACAATCTCATCACTGAAAAATTAACAACAGGACTAAACATATCCTCATAAGTTTCACCCTTTTCTTGTTTATAGCCTTGGGCTACTAGACGTGCCTTATACCTAATAATTTCATTTGTTCATTTTATTTTACAGTATACACCTATCTATTTCCTAATATTTTAATATTAGGTGGTTTTTCTACAAGCTGCCATACATTCCTATCTAACATAGTGTCGATCTCTTCTTCCATGGCCTTTTGCCATTCATTTTTTGAGAAAGATGTAATTGCTTCCTTATAATTTTTTTGGAATAACGACTTCTACATGGCATGCTTCTAAATCAACATTTGCATTATTATGACTTATATAAATGAACATTTTCATTTACAGGACCAGTATAATCATTTTTACCACTAAAATTAAAATATTCATGATTATAATCTATACCATGCAAAGAGCAATATTTTTATGCATCATTATACGATCTTAATCTCGTATTGGTACCCTCAATGCCATAATATATATCTGTTTTAGAACCATCTGGTCTAGAAACAGCAGTTCTAATCCATTTAAAACTGTAAAATAGAAGATATTCTATTTCATGTTTCGTGGGGACACTTTCTATTTGTTCTTCATCATCAGTTTCCGATTCTTCTGAAACTTGAGGAACATATTTTTCCAATTTATCATTTTTAATAGGGCCCAGTATAGCTTCCTTGCTACCTTCATTCACATCGAATGTAACATTTCTTTAACAGCCTTTTGATTCGGCATCCATATCCGATACCCTTTCGTTTTCATTGCATATCCTATCATTATTACCTTTTCAGTTCTCATTTGCAATTTGTTCCTTAATTGTTTGGGAACGCCTACATAAGCTGTGCAACCGAAACTTTTAAAATGATTGACTGATGGCTTCTTTACCGAATATAGCTGGAAAGGGGTCTTGGTTTGTCCTTGATGGTGTACCGATACGCCGATAAAGGTGTGCGTGGTCACGACACCAATTGTACCGATATGTGAATTTATGTGAGCACGGTCACCAACTGTACCATACCAGTTTCGGTATGAATCCCCTTTTTATTCCATGCCACCGAATACCAGTATACCTAATTGCGGTAATATACCCTTGTGATTGATTATCTTAATTACCCCCAAATGGTATCCCCTCTACCAATGATAACTCTCTCTTATCAATTAATCTTCAACTTCCCTTTATTACATTGCGTTGTGTTTTCGTACTCTTGATCATATAGTGCTTAACTTTATAGTTTTTTCCCTCACCTTACCTATTACATTGCGTTGTGTTTTCTCCTAACTCGTAAGATGCTTGATCCCAAAAATGATTGTCTACCCTGAGTCCCAGCTACGGTTCCCACTATTGACCGACCAAAACTCCCTCCTTTCCCGCCTTAAAAGAAAGAGGAGATCTTGTAGGATTACAAGTGAATAAACTTTATTCAAACAATTATTATCAAACTGAGTAAATATTGTGAAATTAAGTTAGTGATGTTAGTTATTTTAACTTAATCTAATCTTAATGCTGACAATAAACAAAAGTTGAAATCAAGAATTGTATGTCTTTAATAGGATTAATAGTTCGTGACCAAATCACTTATTCGGTCATGAATGATCAAAATAAAGAGCTTTATATTCCCCCAAAATAATCTCTATCTCTCTCTCTCCGACTCGAGTATCAATTAACACAAAACCTTCTGTCTATGAGATCTCTGTTAGTTCGCGGAATGTACGCGTTGGGCCCAGATAGTTATCAAAAACGTTACTTAGCTGTTTGTTGACCAGTCTCGTATCATTTGTTGTGGCCGCAAACGGGGAGGACGACACGGGGTTCACTCGATGCCTTCACCGACGACAGCCCTGCTCGAGGTCGGTGAATCACAGCCTGTGATTGGAGAAACTTCTTGACACGACGAACACCTTATAACTCACGGCCTGTCACAATGGAGTAACCACTGGCAGGTTCACATATGCCGGGTGTCCCCTGTTGTGGTGATAGCCGTAGCTCTGTAGTGCTCTGACGCAGCAGTTCCTCGTCGTTTCCCGCCGTCCCGCTCTGCCTTATTCGCACGCCGTATCCTCGTCCCGTAGGCCTAACCACATTTTTTTCAGATGTGCATTCACCTCTTCCATTTGGCCTACCCGCATGGCTTCTTGAAAGTTAATGTTCTGGTTCACCCCCTCTGATGAGACACATTCTCTATGATATAAGTTCTCATACGTCCATTTAACTCAAAGTCTTTCTCACGAACTGGTTTAGAATCTGACAGATGCCATCATGGAATCGTAGTACTTGTGAATTCATTCACTTCGCTGTTCAAGGCGAACGTGAGGAGAGAGATAAACGAAAGACTGTATAGAAACAATAGAGGCAAGAGAAGAGAGAGAGTGAGCATGTGCTCACAACATCTTTATAACCTCGGTTTGGATTCCAGCGCCGAACGCGTCACCGGGGAGGGAAGGTTGCTGATTGGTTCACATGTTTCAACGTTCTTCCAGCTCCTGCTGTTCCCCCCTTTTTTCGCACTTCCCCTTCCCGCGTGATTCGTCAACCTCAGAATCCAACCAAAACAAAAATGGTTTCAAAAATAAAATGATACAACATTTCCTCTTTACAAAATGTAGAAATTAACTGGTTTGCAATTAACAAAAAAATGATTCTCAATTATGGTTAATAAATTTAGATTTCTTGCTTTCCCCAAAATTAACCCGGTTAAATTAGCAATTAGGATACCAACACAGATATATTAATAAAATATATCTGTAGTAACGATCATATCGTTACAATGGCAAACACGATTCCATACATAAGTAAAACACAAAGCAGCTTCTGCCCAGAACTCATTATCTAGTCCACTATCATTGAGCATAGCTTTTACAGCATTTAATGCCGTGTAATTAAAACGTTCACTAACCATATTTTGTTCACGTGTGTGGGTGTTTGTCCTTTCAGCATGCATTCCCTGTTCATCTAAAATTTTACTAAAAGTATCATGTATAAATTCCATCCCATTGTCCGTTCTAATATTCATCACTTTCAAGTTTAAAAATCTTTCAGCTCTAGTCTGATATCTAGTAAAGCATGTAAAAACATCTGACTTTTTCTTTAAGGGGTATACAGCCATTTTCCTAGAGTAATCATCAACAATAGTTAGAAAATATCTACATCCACCTATTGAAACACAAGAAAGAGGACCACAAACATCCATATGGATAAGCTGTAATGGTTTATCTGACTTAATTTTAGAAATTGACTTAAATGACCTACGCCTGGTCTTTGCAAACTTACAAGATTCACAATCTAAATGTGTGTTCTTGAAACTAGGTAACCTCTAACACAGTCTTGTTGACTTGTATTGACTACATATTTGCTATTTATATGGCAAAAGCGTCGATGCCATATTTCTAGGCCTTCTTCTGAGGTCGTTAATCCTATAGGTGTTTTAATTGTCTCATTTACATTATAAAAATTAGGTTTACAATAAAACAAACAATTTAACCTAAATGCATAAAATAATTTATGTCCATGCCTGCTATATACAGTAATTTTTCTATTGTGACCCACAAATTTAGCTCCTCCTTTGTCTAGACATGGACCTGATACTAAATTTCGCCCAAGCTTAGGGCTGTACATAACATTATTCAAAGTAATATCTTGACTTACCCCATCAGTTATAAAACTGAATTCTATAGTTCCCACTCCTTCAATGGGACTAGTTATTTCACCTATAGCCAGAGACATATTTGTGTTACTGACCACTTCATATGAACTAAACAACTTATGGTTGTTACAAAAATGGGTAGATGCAGCAGTGTCAAAAACCCAAGATTCTTTATCATTTACATAATTTTCCTGATTAATAAAGGCTTCAGTTAAAAATGATTTATCAAATGTCTTTTCCACAAAAGTCTTATCTACTGACTTGAAATGACATTGGGAAGCTAGATGACGAAATTTCTGACATTTAAGACATGGTCCTAATTTACACTTATTTTTCATCAACTTAGGTGATTTGGCAATATCTCGATTTTTCTGTATGACAGTTTTTACCTTGTATGCATGATGCTCTTCTTTTCCTAAGTAAATAGCACATTGCTTCACCCTGCTTTCTTCTTTGATTGATCATCTTTCCATCAATATATAATTTGAACAATCCCTTGCATATTTAAAGGTAAATACCTTATCAGTTGAAAGCTCTGATATAAGTCCTCCAGCAGGTGTCCTGCTTCTTTTAACTCATTCATAATTTTTTATCAAACGAGCGGCATAGAGACCAACATCTTCTCCTTGCTCTATTCTACAATTAAAAAATGAATCTAATAATTGTATAATTCGTGCTCGGGAGTATGGCTTGAAGTGTTCCTTCAGTTTTCTCCAAGCTTCAGCAGCATCATCTGTGTCAGAGATCAATGTTCTATATTCCTTGTCTACACTTAAATAGATTGTTGAGTAGGCTCTATCTTTTCTCATATTCCGGGGTGTTACACTGTTCTGTACAGTTTGGAGCAGCCTTTGGAGCAGGGTTCAAAATTAATATTTATTATCATTTATTGTGCTGATTAACAAAATTAACCTTAAGTAAATTCATTGTGGGGACATTTTAAGAGATAATGAATTAGTATGTTCATACAAAAAAATTAAATGTAAAAAATAAAGGTTATCATGCCAAACTGAAAAGAAATTGAATCTTTTGATAAAGAGATTCATTGTATATGTAGATGATAAAGAGTGAACCATCTTTTACATTGTAAAAAAAGTATCTTTAATAATCTGAATACAAATAAAACATTAACAATTATAATTCACTACTTTACCAGTACCTTACATGTAATCCAAAAAAGAAAATTCTTCACTGTGAACAAGGGATTGTTTAAAAAACTAATAAATATCGATGAGCAAGGTCTCAATATCTCCACCAAATGCATTGAGTGCACGTCCGAATCCATTATGAATCATGTGTAAAGAACAAGATGACACATCTAATAAATAAGGGTTAATACCTGTTAATTTTTTTCACAAACACTCATTACTGGCCCATCACTATAGAAACTAAGAAGTTTATTCTCTGATAGTAATTCCAAAGCTTGTGTAATATATTTAAGTAAGTTATCAGCAGTTGCATGCCCTATGTGAAATGATTTCAAATGCTGTTATAACTTTTTTGCTTGACTCACTATAGTAACGTATTGCTACTTCCAGTTGTTGTACTTGCTTTTCAGATATTGGCGTTTCATCTATGAGGGTTGGGCATAAGTCATGGCAACTATTTTTTTTTATGAGAATTCAAGCATGGGTGGAAAATGTGAAATATACAGATGAAAGAACAAGGAATGGACGAAATGTACGGACATTTAACAACACGCCAACACTTTGCTTCTCATGTTTATTAAGGTAGTTGACAACATTACAGGTTTCATGTTCTGGAATCATGAAGCCTGTAATGTTTCATAAGTTTCATGCTTATGGAAAATTTTATTCTGGAACATGATTACAGATTTCATTTTCCAGAATAAGTAACAGAAATCAAAATAGAGAACGGCTGTTTTGATATACGAGCGTTGTTCAACTCGGGTTACATCCACCTTGCACGGCGGTTGACTAAGAACTGATTTAACATTGCTCTCTGCGCAACATCAGGAACTCACGGAGCCATCTAATGTTGTGGAAACATACTATCAGTCACAGCTTCCTCGAAACATATGACATTTTATGATACGATCCCTTAGCTCTGAGAAAAAAAAATAGTTGCCATGACTTATGCCCCAACCCTCGTATTTGGATCGTGAAAAATGCATTGGATTTGAGAATATCATTTATCAACTCATCTTTTAAAAATGGTCCAATGCCATCAGAAATCACATAGGAAACTTTCGTACGATTGCAGCTGAACTCTTTTGCAATTTTTGAATCCGGAAACATTCGAGAAAAAAGTTTTCCTGCAGTATCATAAAAACTGTATGGTATATCATTACAAGCAACAGCTACAGAAAAAAACAGTTTCAGAGCTGTCAAAGTATCATGAAATTCAAGTGTTTTGCATCTTTGAGAGTTAAAACCAAATCTAGGTTGCAAACGGTTCTTTAATTCGCAATTTTCTTTTCCATTTTTTCGACACAAATCAACATGTTTCATGTTTGCCGCATGGCGTTACACAGCTGAGACACCCTGTCTGCAATTAATTGTTGTATTGCAGAAACAACAAATTGCTTCTTCCTGTTTCGTACCAGGCATACACCATTTTCCTATTAAATCTCCATTTACATCAATTTCTTCCAAAACACTTACATTAAACTTAGTATGTCTACTAACACCTACAGACAGAAAAAAAATACTATTAGTAATTACGAAAAGAAACTCAATGAACGAATCAAATTTTTCAATTAATACAGTACAAAATTTATATTTATTTATGCATAAACATATAAAATATGCACAAGCAAGCCATATGTGGCTTTTAATAATATTAAATAACATTTTATATATTAACATGCACAACAATAACAAAAATTTGCTAATAAAATTTCTAAGAAATTTAGAAAATAATTAATTTTTTATGTATGTTAAGGTATGCTTGCAAATGAACATATTCTCCATTTTTGCAAAAAAAATTTCCACACAATTTTTACGACTTCAATTCTAGGATAATTAAAGGTAATAGTTACTAATAAAGAACTACGTGAATATGCGATTGCGGACGCGGACATTAAGCGTTATCGGACAAAATCGGTTAAGCGTTTATCGGACAAAATTTTAATGAAATTATTCCCCATTTCCACAGAATATATAAATTATCTTAATTAAATGACTATTCGAATATTTCAGCAAAAAGTAAGTACTTTGTGAAAAGAGGGAATAATTCTATTAATATTTTTTCACTAGCGATAAACGATTGATGTCCGCAAACGCATGTTCATATAGTTCATATTAAACAAATAGGGTTAAAATTTAATGTATAAATGGTTTATATATTTAATTTAATTCGTGTAATCAAAATTACTGCCGGATATAGAGATAGAAATTTAAAGAGAAAAAAAAGGTTTCCTTGACTGATTATTTCCCCCGTTGGATTGATTAAGAAAATAAAATGCTTCATATTATATATACAATACAAAAAACGCTTTAATATAAAGGTTTCTGTTCTTACAAAATGAATTTCAAAATAAATGTACTAACCTTTCATTGACATTGTTGATTGTTGCATCAATTTTTTGCAAAACAACGCACGTGGATCCATTTGTGAATTTCCTATTCAGCGACACGCCATGTGTACGAGCTCGATCAACACGTAGAAAATGCGCAAAAATAAGTCATTTCCTTAGCCGTTGCTAAGATACAACGTCGACGAACCGGACGAACATCCCGCATCGGAAGTGACGAAATTTTGTTCAGTTACATCATTTTTGCAAATATATTAAAGAAAATAAGTACCAAAAATCCTGTTTATTATTATTTAATTAAAATTTATTTTATAATACAAGAAATAACTTTATATTAAGGCTCTCTAATAAGGCTGTTTGGAGCAGTAGGTATTAAAATGAATCATTTGGAGCACAATGGCGCTAGATACATCGTTTGGCGCACGTCAGCGCAATTGGCGCAGATTTAACACCCCTGCATATTATATTCTTTCATTTCTGTAGAGCTTGCTGTTGCGTCGGGCTTCACTTCTTTTCCATTTATAAAACCCCAACAGCCTCTATCCATTAGAATAACTTTCACATCATTGATCCATATATGGTAATTGTTAGCATTCAGTTTATCAATGGAGGGCTCCATACCTTTTTAATTATAGTAAAATGAAATCCAATAATTTCACTTGTTTATTTTAAACTTATTATAAATCAGATCTTCTCTGCAATAGACACTCTCTTCTAAAGACTTGGAAACATATTTGTACTGCAGGCCTATAACCCTGTTAGACATACAGACATGTTAGGCTTCCAATAAATACTGCAGAATGCATCAGTGTTTAATTTTAAAACACATACCTTTATTAGAAGAAAAGTCTTCAAATGAGGAGATACAGTACATGAAAAATTATTAACTGACATTGACATTCATTGAAAACAGAAGATCTGAAAGAACTGACATTGATACAAAGACACTCATTCAGAACATCTTAAAGAACAGTAAGTAAAAAAAAAACTTAGCAACACAACAAAGGTGTATCATCTCATTGTTGAACACGAGGAAGCAAATACATTATTGAACATGATTGGATAAGACCTTTAGAGCTATGAAGTCCCGCTTGCCTTACCCGCCTGCGTGGCTCACTGACACAGCCGACTGGTGTCCAAACTGGTTCGCCTCGTTCTCCAGCAATGGCCCGCCCCAACAGTAATTACCTGGACGTTCTGCACTGGAACGTTCGAGGTCTAATGTCGAACTGAGAGGTTGTTGCCCTCCTTAAAGAAAAAGCCCACATATTGACTCTTTGCGAAACCTTTTTGAACCAGGACTCGAAAATTAACTTCCCAAAATCGCTCACTTACATCAACAACAGAGACACACACGGTGGTGGAAACTTAGTGTCAGTTAAAGTCTTTGTTCCCCACTACATACACTCAGCATGACACTACGAAAACGTAGCCATCATTGATCTCGTCTTATTTGTCCAGGGGTATTGGTTACACCTATACAGTGTCTATGTCCCTGGATATTTAAAAAGAGACTTGTGGTCGAACTTGTTTGATTCTTTTACTCCTCCATTCGTAGCTATAGGCGATTTCAACGCGAAGAGTCCCGTGTGGGGCTGTGATTCTTACAACCTAAATGGTCGTTACCTCGAACACCTACAACTAAGTAACAATTTTAATATTGTTTACCCCCAGCCACATGTATCTCCCATCAAGACCAGAGTGGTCATCTTCTAATTTAGACTTGGCTATAGTTTCGTCATCGTGCCCTTTCCTGCCTTTTCTTGAAATTGTGCCTGGAACGTATGGTAGTGACCACTCACCCATCCGTCTTCGTATATCAATAAATGGCAAAGATCATCGTCCTCCAGCCCTCCCAGCCTTTCTCGGCTGTGTCTCCATCCGCCCCCTGTGACTGCCCCGCCTAGTGCTGAGTCCCCTTTTAAACAGTGTTACCCTAGATCTCGCGACGTCTTAGCACTACTGAAGTTATTTCAAGATAGACTAAAAGGGGATAGTGTTCCCCCCAGATCTCCCCCGCCAAGGCCCTGCTGGTGGAACTCCGCCTGCGAGGCAGCCACTTGGCAGCGGAACAGCGCCAAAAGAACCTTCCTCAAGTGCAGGTATAACTATTGTTGGCTTACATTAAGAAAATCTAAAGCCCTGTTTAAACGCACTCTAAAAAAATACAGAAGACTATTTTGGAAGAACTTCATTCAATGCAACAAACCGAATAATGTTTGGAAGGCTCTAAAAATCTTCCAAAGACGCCCTTCTTTTCCTATACCGCTCGTCAGAGGAGACGATGGGAACCTTCTTGACCCCAGAGCGTCTGCAGTGAAAATTCTTCAAGTGGTTGTGGGCCCAAGACAGCCCCAAAATTTGCCTTGGCCGTGGCTTTTCCCTGCCTCTTATAGGATACCGGACGAGCTCTCATGGTGGGAACAGCCTTTCAATGAAGCGGCACTACTCTCGGCATTCAGCGCAAAACGATCTGCCCCAGGTCCTGATGGGCTGGTTAACCCCACCTTTAAGAAACTTGGAGAAGGCCAAGTAATGATACTGCTCGAAACTCTTAATATTTCTTGGAAAACGGGTATCATCCCGCCCCAAAGGAAGGAATCTATCATTTATCCCGTTTTAAAGCCCGGAAAACCTGCCTCATCGCCTGCCAGTTTTAGACCCATCGCTCTCACTTCGTGTATGATCAAAACTTTTGAAAGAGCAATTAACAACAGACTCCAACATTTTTTGGAAGTTAACAACGTGCTCCCAGATTATTGCCTGGGGTTTCGTAAGGGGCGTAATCATACTTTCTCGATGCTTAATTTACTGGACTCAATTTATCAGGCTAAAGAAAGAGGCGAGAACATAGGTGTCGTTTTCTTAGACATTAACAATGCGTTCGACTCTGTAGCACACAACGTATTATTTAACAAACTAATTGATGTCAACGTCCCTAGGAGGCTAGTCATTTGGATTATGTCTTTCCTCAGAAAAAGAAGAGTTGGGATGAACTACCCAGGTGGCACCATCTGGACATA
This sequence comes from Rhysida immarginata, assembly GCA_023313115.1. Lineage (NCBI taxonomy): Eukaryota > Metazoa > Arthropoda > Chilopoda > Scolopendromorpha > Scolopendridae > Rhysida > Rhysida immarginata. The sequence continues at coordinate 62,356 of JAHWFO010097477.1, forward strand.
TCAAAATCGTGGCCTGCCACAAGGATCCATACTCAGCCCTACTTTATTTAACATCTATACCAGAGATGTCTTCTCTAGCGCACCCCATTTGATAGGGAAAAGTATATTCGCAGATGATTTAGCCTTCTGGTACCACAACAAATCCTTCTACCAGATAAAAGCTGTCCTCCAGGAGACATGTAACGCCCTATCAGAATGGGGCGAAAACAACCTTATTAGTTTCTCGCCGGATAAATCTGTAATTCTGGGTTTGGCAAGCAAAGGCTCTCCCCCACCTCTTTCTGTCTTTCTACAAGGTGTTCGTCTCCCAATAAGAAGGAGTCACAAATTTCTTGGAGTCACTTTTGAAACTAAGCTAAACTGGCGCTCCCACATCTCTACTTTGAAAGCAGGCATCTCCAAAGGTCTTGCACGAGCGAGGCTATTAATGAAATCCAAGTGGGGCCCTCCTTGGAGGGAACCTCTACCCTTGTAAATTCTCTCGTAAAAACCTCTGACCTGTCCGCCATCTTCTTATTACTAGCTGTCAAATCTAATGTTTCTCCTTTAATTACGGAGGAGAGGAAGATTTTAAGGAGCTGTTTACATGCTAGCCCATCATCTCCGTGCCCGTTACTGTATACAGAAACAGGCATTCCCCCGCCTAGTTAAGGTGGGAAGCCAAGGCTGTCCAAATCTTCCACGCCTATTGCCAAATTTTTAATAAGTCTACAACTACATCTTCTTTCGCATCTATTTGTAATTCCCTCCTGAAGTCTGCCTGTCTTCGTTCATTAACGACCCAATTACTTAAAAAGTTTCATTGCGGCCATCTTCTTTTGTGTGAACCTATTATTCTTGATCATATCTGGGAATCCCCCCCCAGACAACCTGCTTTTAACCATCCCCAAAAAATTTTGTTCTTCGCCCTACCCAAAAATGAATAATGCTCTTTTCGAATCTTATCTTAGAAACGAATTCTCGGACTTTACCAAAGTGTACTCCGATGCCTCGCTGGTCTCCACAAGCCTAACCGGCGGTATTGGAGCGTGCGTAAAAAATAAATGTTACATATCTCAAAAAATTTCTCCGGCAGCGAGCTCATACCAATTGGAACTCATGGCAATTCATAAATCACTTATACTTATATCTTCCCTTCCCCCAGATAATTACTTAGTACTTACTGACTCAGAGAGTGCCACTGCTTCTTTTCGGGCAGCCCTAAGCAGCAAGCGATGGTTTTTTAGAGAATTACTGGGCTATGTCATCGATCTAACCCACCAACTTTACTTGGGAGGATATCATGTCTGCCTTCACTGGATCCCAGGCCATCGAGGCATTCACGGAAACGAAATGGCCGATAAATTAGCAAAATGGGCGAGGATTGGAAACAAACCTACAAAATTTGCTCGTGTTGACTCAAAGTGCCTTAGCTCCTGCATATCTAGAAGGACAATGGTGCTCTGGAACGAACTCTGGTCGGTAGAGTCCAAAGGAAGCCATTATAAAGCGCTTCTCCCTAAAGTCGGCAATGTCAAGAGCACCACTCCTAGGTGGGTATCTTTTCGACAAAAATCTGTTCTATTTCGTCTTAGAAGTGGTCACCTTCCGCTTAATTTATTCTTGCACAAAATTAAAATATCTACCTCTGCTATCTGCGAATGTGGTGAGGTGGAGTCTGTAGAACATGTCCTCCTCCAGTGCCCCTGCTTTTGCCGGCAGAGGTCCCTACTGGTCCAAGGTCTTTCAAAGAGGAACATTGACGTTACTTTGAAAAACATTCTCCTTGTTTCCCCAATGAAATCCCGTTTGAAGCAAGACGTCCTAAGACTTTTGTCCTGTTATTTGTGTAGTACGGGTCTTATAGATGTGCCACCCACGTGCGGGGGCGTGACCTTAATCGGGTCGCGGGTGTTACCCAACCTTCGAACGTGACGGCTAGGGAGGGTGGACTCGCTAGAGGTCACCAAAAAAAAACTAGACACATTGTGTTTCGGGAAAATACCGATATTTACTAATGACCAAAAAAATCATTATTCCAATTAAATAAACCATTAACAATCATTTAACTAATTAATTAATTCAACAGAACTGGGGCCCCAAAACTAAAATTAATAACAGTTCCAAGATGAATATCAAATTACCGTGTTTGTTAATAAATTATACACTTTGTGGTAATAAACTCTCATATATTGTACTTTATACTATTAGCCTGTATAAGCAACTCAAGCACTGCGTTTTAGTGGTGCCAACTCAATCAACGTATCATTTCGGCAACCACAGGTTTGTTTTCTACATTTCCATTCAACGCGCTCAGGCGTCGTGTATCCCTTTTAATTAGGGAGGGATACCGTAACCCTTACTATATTAACACCTGTGATATAGTTCTCAGAGTAACTATATTTCCTTCAATTATCTACTCGGGAGCTTTCGTTATACATCGAGTCCTAACATCGCACCTTTTCGTGCACAATTAACATTGAGTTCGCTTACACAGCTCTTTACCATTATTATTAAACATACTTTAATTTAATTACAAGACAAAGCATTTATTCAGCCATTTACATAATATTTAACACGATCATTGGAAACGCGGATTTTCTGACTCTGTAACAAACAGTTTTCAGCTTCTACTGCGACCGTGTTGAAATTCCCCGCGCAGTTCTCTTTTGAGAGCGAATATTACTGGTACTTGGCTTTGACTGTTCACTTGTTTCTACACCCAATTAACGCGTGGGAAAATAGCCCGCGGAACTTGTTCCAGCAACGATGATTATACATCTAAATTACCCAGCGTTCGAATTGATTTTGTCTAACTGAAGATCACATTAATTTATCCCATATTTAGAACAAATTGAAACGATCTCACCGCATATATGGCAAGTTGTCTTCTTATCTCTGTCGGTCGTTATTCTTATGCACACTCGTAATGGGGACGGCATAACTTTCGTCGATCGGAGTTTTCAGCATAATCAAAACTACTTCTTACAAGGCTCATTGTGGGCTCAGCAGATTTTATGAAATTACTAGTAAATAAAAACTCTTAGCACCGCTCCAGACGCTTTCATGCATTAATTATCGAACAAGGGCTTAATGGACTGCCATTTTCGAATAATCTTTGCATGACAAGGGTCAAAACATCGCTCATCGCTAAATTCGTCATTACACCCGTCGCCGACGATGTTCGCTTAACAACAACATAAAAAAACAATTTTTAACCAACAATTACATTCTGAAAAACAAAACATGCAGTTATACCGAGAATTTCTCCTCAATACAACAAAGCTCGGCCTTATTTGGCTAAGGCATTGTTGGCGCAAAGAGAAACCTCCGACCCTGCCTAACAATATCATCGTAAAATTTTGATAACTCTCTTTACTACAACAATAATTCCATTATACCGACCACAAAACTTAACTCCAGCTTACTCAAACAAACAAACCCCTACATTAACGCACACCCACATATACACACACGCACGCACCACCCCCTCCAACCAAACACACACTGACCCTCAGTCACATACGCCCCATCAAAGACAGAACCAAACAAACTTTTTCACACCAAAACGCATACAACACACAATCGCTCTATCCATTTTACTCTGCCAATACACAAACATTGGTTTTCTGCGATACATTTTTAAAGGGGTTAATCATCCATGCAGGTTTTTCGCGATGATCAATTTTCTCTTGACTTGGTAGACAATAAGCAGTAGCACTGCCCACCTTAACCTGGCATCTACATCCCATTTTTGATGAGTGCCCGCCTTGCCTATGGTTCCAGCTGTCTTAGCTCCACCAACCTTCTCGTTCCTTTGCCCTATCGCATGGCATGAAGGCATTGTCATATTTGGCTCCTTTATTGTCTGCTTACCCACCCATGACTCCTCCATTTGAACAGTTACAGAATTCATAATCTCTCATTTGCAACTGATGCCAATATCTACCTTTTCTACAGTATCATCCCTGATCTCCGTACCTACAGCAATATCCTTTGTATTGGGTACCAGGTCTAATGGTTCATCTTCTACCATAATTTGTCTATCAGCCAGACGCACTCACTCCCGGCACACTATCTGTACGTCGTGAAGCCGGACCCCTTTAATTTTTATCCTACCATCGTGTAGCAGCTGTATTACCTTGAATGGACCGAAATATGCCCCCAGTGTGCTACCCCTACGCTACCATAATGTGATTATTAACAGCCACTATCTCCTTAATTGGTCCTGTTTCATTAGTTGCACCCACGGTAGTGTCCATCACATCACACTTTTCACCTTGGGTTTCTGTTCCTTCCTGGGCACACCTTTCTGGACCCAACTCCTCCTTTTCCTCATCAACTACTGCTGCCACTGAACAAACAAAAGATACGCCATCTAAAATGTCAGTACCCAAGATCTCATCATAGGATCTATCCTGGAAGGAGTGCAGCAGGAAGTCACACTTGGACAAGACCCGTCCACGTATTTTAATATCCAGTGTCACTACCTGTTTTATGCGCATGCACCCCCCATTTACTCCCCGGACCATGGTGTCTACGTCATGTATAGGTGCTTGAGGCAGCTGGTGGCATAGTTCCGTGTCCAGGAATGATACCCGTGACCCTGTAATCCACCAACATGTCCACCAGCTGTCCATGGATCTCGACTCCTATTCGGTATAGGCGGTATTGCCCACGTAACAGTATAATGGGCTCCACCTTTTCCGCCACAACCTGTGCTGTCTCATGTGCCTTCTCTTGATAATATTCGCGGGCATAATGCCCGGGGGCCCCGCATTTGTAGCAGATTACCTCCCCTCTCGGAATCCGCAGCTTTACTCCCCCTGCCTTTAATAATTTTTCTAACATTTCTTTAACTTCCTTGAGCTCCTTTTTACAGGAACACTCTTCATTGCACGAGCCTCCAGGGCTTGACTCACGCCCTCTTTCTCGAGCCTTGCTTCTTGAAGTGAACCTCGATTCATCCTCACCCACATCTGCCGGGTTGGCGGCTAATCCCGCCATGCTGCTTTCGCTGTGATGCCCCCTCTCTAATTCTTCTGATTCCATTGCGCATTTTATAGTGTCTTGGAATGTTTTAGGACCAGTCGCCTTCAGTAGTTTTTTGTGGGGCAACAGCACGCCATGCCTGAAACGCTGAAGCAGCAGGTCATCGCGTGTAGCAGCCATAGCAGGAATGGCTTGGATGAATCGATCCATTGCAAGTTGCAACCGGCCCGAGAAATCTAACACTGTTTCTTTCCGGCGCTGCACGACGTCGTACAGCTCTTTGCCGTAGTCCCGATCAACCCTGACCCGTCCAAACACCTGTCCAAGTCTTGATCGGAACTCGGCATAGCTGTCGACGTTGAACAGCTCCAGCTCCGCAGCTTTACGGGCCGCAGTACCTTTAAGCTTGGATTTGGCAACCGTGAGTTTAATTTCATCGGTCCAAAATCCCAGGGTGCCAATACTTTCCACAGCCTTTAGGAAGCTTGACACACAGATGCCAGTACCATCAACAGAGAACACCGGCACAGTGCCAGTGTAGCCTGCCATTTTAGGCTCAGGTGCCCCCCCCCCTCTGCCCTTCCAGGTTCAGGTGCTCCCCCCCCTCTGCCTTCCAGGTTCAGGTGCACCGTCACCACCCTCTACCCCTTCCACAGGCATTCTTCTTATTATTTAACTCTCCTACACACAAACAATCTCCTTTTGTCCTTATTAGCTGTCTTACACACTTACAACAAACTCAAAACACACTGTTCTAAGGCGACCTCGATAGTACGGATTATTCCGAACTAACGAGTCCCTGTTCGGGCACCATTATGTGCCACCCATGTGCGGGGGCGTGACCTTAATCGGGTCGCGGGACTTACCCAACCTTCGAACGTGACGGCTAGGGAGGATGGACTCGCTAGAGGTCACCAAAAAAAAAAACTAGACACAGTGTGTTTTTCGGGAAAATACCGATATTTACTAATGACCAAAAAAAATCATTATTCCAATTAAATAAACCATTAACAATCATTTAACTAATTAATTAATTCAACAGAACTGGGGCCCGAAAACTAAAATTAATAACAGTTCCAAGATGAATATCAAATTACCGTGTTTGTTAATAAAGCATACACTTTGTGGTAATAAACTCTCATATATTGTACTTTATACTATTAGCCTGTATAAGCGACTCAAGCACTGCGTTTTAGTGGTGCCAACTCAATCAACGTATCATTTCGGCAACCACAGGTTTATTTTCTACATTTCCATTCAACGCGCTCAGGCGTCGTGTATCCCTTTTAATTAGGGAGGGATACCGTAACCCTTACTATATTAACACCTGTGATATAGTTCTCAGAGTAACCATATTTCCTTCAATTATCTACTCGGCAGCTTTCGTTATACATTGAGTCCTAACACCGCACCTTTTCGTGCGCTATTAACATTGAGTCCGCTTACACAGCTCTTTACCATTATTATTAAACATACTTTAATTTAATTACAAGACAAAGCATTTATTCAGCCATTTACATAATATTTAACACGATCATTGGAAACGCGGATTTTCTGACTCTATAACAAACAGTTTTCAGCTTCTACTGCGACCGTGTTGAAATTCCCCGCGCAGTTCTCTTTTGAGAGCGAATATTACCGGTACTTGGCTTTGACTGTTCACTTGTTTCTACACCCAATTAACGCGTGGGAAAATAGCCCGCGGAACTTGTTCCAGCAACGATGATTATACATCTAAATTACCCAGCGTTCGAATTGATTTCGTCTAACTGAAGATCACATTAATTTATCCCGTATTTAGAACAAATTGAAACGATCTCACTGCATAGATGGCAAGTTGTCTTCTTATCTCTGTCGGTCTTTATTCTTACGCACACTCGTAATGAGGAAGGCATAACTTTCGTCGATCGGAGTTTTCAGCATAATCAAAACTACTTCTTACAAGGCTCATTGTGGGCTCAGCAGATTTTATGAAATTACTAGTAAATAAAAACTTTTAGCACCACTCCAGACGCTTTCATGCATTAATTATCTAACAAGGGCTTACTGGACTGCCATTTTCGAATAATCTTTGCATGACAAGGGTCAAAACATCGCCCATCGCTAAATTTGTCATTACACCAGTCGTCGACGATGTTCGCTTAACAACAACATAAAAAAACAATTTTTAACGAACAATTACATTCTGAAAAACAAGACACGCAGTTATACCGAGAATTTCTCCTCAATACAACAAAGCTCGGCCTTATTTGGCTAAGGCATTGTTGGCGCAAAGAGAAACCTCCGACCTTGCCTAACTATATCATCGTAAAATTTTGATAACTCTCTTTACTACAACAATAATTCCATTATATCGACCACAAAACTTAACTCCAGCTTACTCAAACAAACAAACCCCTACATTAAAGCACACCCACATATACACACACGCACGCACCACCCCCTCCAACCAAACACACACTGACCTTCAGTCACATAGAAATAATTCTCGGCCCTCTCACCCCTCGTTTGTGTCGCTAGTCTCTAACTTTTGCATTCACCGCATCATAAGAATCAGCTAGTCTCCTTCCCTCTGGAGATGAAGGCTGAGTAAAGAAGAAGATTATAGTTAACAAATATGTCGGACATAACCAACACACATTTATTCCCCCTTTTTGATCTCTGCACTGGCCCCACAATATCGATCACAACTTTCTCGAAAGGGTACCTAGCCCCAATACCTTCCAGCCATGGTGCCTTGAAAACATTTCTTTTTGTCTTCTGACAAACAATACACTCTTTCACCTTCCGAATTACGTCATTTCGCATATCAGACCAGAATTATAATTTACGAATCTTACGCAGCGTAATGTCCACACTGCGACACCCCCCCCCCCCAGCAGACCATCATGGAATAGAGCCAACACCCCCCCCCTCCGTAACCTGAGTGGAACACATACCCTCGGACGAGCATTTGGGTGTTTGACATCATACCAGACCACTAACCTGTCCACCAACGCCAATTCACCCCAAGGTCTCGATACCCTATCCCATCCCTGTAATTCTGTCCAGACCTCGGATAGCCAGGGATCCACGGGTTGCTGCTCCAATAACTCCTGCCTCAAGTCAGGATCCGTGTTCACAATCACGGAATAACTCCTGCCCCTAGTCGGGATAATAAATCGGGGACACAATTATGTTTACCCGCCATGTGTTCATACTCGAGGCAGAATTCCTCCAGCTGCAATGCCCAACGGAGCACTCGTTTGTTGGAGTCCTTCATCCACTGTATGAACACAAGGGGTTTATGGTCCGTGATGATGGTCGTCGGGAACCCCAGAATAATGTGGCGGAACTGCTTAGTCTCATTACAATTGCGAGGGCCTCTTTTTCTATAACTGCATAGTTAAGTTGCCCATCCTGCAGCTTTTGACTGAAGAAGGCAATCGGTTTAAATTCACCTCCTACCTTCTGCTGCAACACCGCCCCAATTGCATACGCCGAAGCATCGGTTGCAAGAAAAAACCCTTTGATAAGCTGAGTGATGGGAAGGAGTATTTTAGATAAGTTCTCGATGAAAGGGCGATAAAAATTAACTGAACCTATCAGGGCTCTCACCTCTCTCACATTTTTAAGCTCTTTAATCTTACTAATCGCAGCCACATTTTCTGGGTCTGGGCTAATTCCTGATGCCGAAATTACATGGCCCAGATACCGGACACAAGGGGTACAGAATTGACACTTAATTGGCTTGATAATCAAGCCATTGGTCCGGAATCTTTCAAACACCCATCTTAAGGCTTCCAGGTGCTGTTCGAATGTTCTTGTCGACACGAGGATATCATCCAAGAAGGAATGCACCTCCCCTTCCAGCCTTTCACGTAGCGTCTTCACAACGTACCGCTGGAAAAGGTGAGAGGAGATTTTGCCCCCCTGGGGCAGCCTAGTAAGTTGATATTTTCCCCAGGGAGTCTGAAAGGCATAGCATTCCCTCAGCAACTCGACCAACGGTATCTGAAAATACCCACTGTTGAGGTCGAGCACTGAGAAGAATCTATGCACATTAAGTTCCTCCAGGATGTCCCAGACGGTACCCGGTCATTTGGCCGACGGACATTTGGCCGAACGGACATTCGACCGAACGGACATTCGACCGAACAGACATTCGACCGAACAGACATTCGACCGAACAGACATTCGACCGAACAGACATTTGGCCGAACAGACTTCGACCGAACGGACATTTGGCTGAACAGACATTCGACCGAACAGACATTTGGCCGAACAGACTTCGACCGAACGGACATTTGGCCAAATGGACATTCGACCGAACGGACATTTGGCCAAATGGACATTCGACCGAACGGACATTTCACCGACGGACATATGACCGAATGGAAATTTAACCGACAGAGAAATGCCTGCATTTCACCGAAATTTGGACATTCGACGTAAAGAGACGTTTTCGGCAATATAATTCATTTAATGGGCAAAAAAATGTTTTCAGCAGGTTATTTCGTATAACAAATCTTATGAGACAAATCTGTTTAATTCTTTCTACTAAGCAAGCATATTGTATGGACCTATAAAATTATTCTTTTTTGTATGTCTTTTTAAATAAATGTTTCTTAGGTAGGTTAAGATGGGAACCGGACAAAATGCAACTCAGGGTCTTGTATTATTTAATAATATCAAGTCTTTTCTTGTATGTCTTTTTAGGTGAATATTTTACTTCTATAAAATGAGATACTCATTCATTAGTGATGGGCAATATTTGATATTAGTATCATGGTATTAAAAGTTTATTCGGGTTTCTGTCCTGCTTTATGAGGAGACATAAAAATTCTAATATCGGATAGTATCAAATGGGAAATTCTGACGGTATCGATGACTCTAACATATGCGATACTTTAATATCGCTCATAGGGATGCGAGATATTCTTCAATATCGATAAATATCGCAATATTTTGGTCCTTAGTCGACTAAAAGAGTCGAATAATTCTAACTTGATATAGCCGTAACTATATCGGATTTTTTATTCGATTATTTCGATTCATTCCGGCATTTTTTTGTTTCCATTATTAAACCAATCCGAAAGCTCATCCCCGGGAAAAGTCAGGGAATTTTACGAAATCGTTTTGCTAGACACCCTGTTAATTTCTTTAAAAAATTAGTGGTTTTGTATGATTTAATCGAATAAATTTCCAAGCCATTCGAATAAAATCGCCGATTACTAAAATTTTATTCGATTAGTCTATTCGACTAAAGGCAAATGAATATCGCAAATCCCTAATCGCCCATCACTAATACCCATCATAATTTTCATTAGGTTGGCAAAGAGATGGCTTTCTATACGGTCCACGTTTTCGGCAGTGAAATCCCATTAATGTTTTAAACCATGCGCTATATATGTCAGATATTCGGGTACAGTGTCCATATCATTGAAAACTCTGAAAATGAACTCTACAATGAAAAATGTCAGAAATACTCAATCCATTACCAGTTGATTTTCATATCTGATACTATACGATTAAGAATTTTTATGTCCCCTCATAAAGCAGAGCAGAATTTTTTGATGTGTATGAATAAATTTTTAATACACGATACTGGTATCAAATATTGCCCATCACTAATGAGTATATCATTTTATAGAAGTAAAATATTCATTTAAAAAGACATACAAGAAAAGACTTGATATTATTAAATAATACAAGACCCTGAGTTGCATTTTGTCCGGCTCCCATCTTAACCTATCCAACGATAGAAAAAACAAACATTTATTTAAAAAGACATACAAAAAAGAAATAATTTTATAGGTCCATGCAATATGCTTGCTTAGTAGAAAGAATGAAACAGATTTGTCTCATAAGATTTGTAATACGAAATAACCTCCTGAAAACATTTTTCCCCATTAAATGAATTATATTGCTGAAAACATCTCTTTACGTCCAATGTCCAAATGTTGGTGAAATGCAGGCATTTCTCAGTCAGTTAAGTTTCTGTTCGGTCATATGTCCGTCGGTGAAATGTCCGTTCGGTGAAATGTCCGTTCGGTATAATGTCCATTCGGTCGAATGTCCAGTCGGCCAAATGTCCGTTCTGTCAAATGTCCGTCGGTCAAGTGTCCGTCAGTCAAATGTCCATCAGTCAAATGTCCGTCGGCCAAATGATCGGGTACCATGTCCCACACAATCTGAGCGGGAAAGTCCACCGGGCTTGTGCATGTGTTGACCTGGCGAAGATCGAGCGTAATCCGCACTTTACCATTTTTCTTTGCACCACATGCACGGGGAGTTCCACAGACTTAAGCTCGCTTCAATGATCCCAGCCCACTCAAGCTCCATGATTTTCTGCTGGTAAGCATCCTTATACACATGCGGTATTCTTTACTGCCGGACGAATACTGGTTTGGACTTATCAATGACATAATCCGCCTGATAATCAGTGACCCCCCCCCCCCGGACCTCTGTTACCTGATTCCCAAAACAGTCAGGAAACTCATGGATTAGGCCTGCAAGCGCCCTTCTTTGCTCAGGATCAACCTCCCCAAAATTCAGCCCCTCAATTGACTTAACCACCTCTAGCACACCTGATTGCCACACATCCCCGTGCATATTACTCCTATTAGTCTTCCATTACCACATACAAACCATTATTTATCAACTGCATACACCCACCTTGAGAATTCCATCGCAACAGAAAACTCCCTCTGCACTCCTATTGCCCTGGTTCCACTTCCCTACCTCCCAGAGGCCCCCCCCCCCTAATTCGGGTGCAGTGTGACATGTGATGTCAGTGTTTAATTTTATTATTTTTCTTTGTGGTTGCCATTATTTTTCATAATTTTTTTTTAGTAAGTAATCTAAAGTTTTTTATGTTTTACAATGAATATGATTTTTTTTTTGTTGCCGTGTTTTTAATAATAATATACATTTTTTTTAACGATCTTTTAAAATTGATCGGCAACAATAAGTTTCCTTTTTGGGATAGCATTGTTGGGTGAGAGGGAATTCCCAGAATCTCAGTGATGCTGACTCAATAGGAATGTTGATTGTTACGCTTAAAAAGTTTTTTAATTGGAATAAAAAAAAAATTTTGTAAATAAGAAAAGAGGGAGAAATAACCTCTGCCATGATGAAAAGAAGGTGACTTCCAAGGGAGTAGTAAACAACATGGCAGTTAGGCTTTGTTTTTAGTTAGCTTAACGTTTACTAATGTTTTTAATGTTCTCTCCCCTCATCTAAACAAAGGTCAAGCTCAGTAATATTTTTCCGAAAAGCAGTAAACAATATAAAGACTATTGGAACCAGACTTTTGTTGTCAAGACCGACATGGATCGTTTAAAGAACGGTAAAGATGTTTTAGGCCGATGTTCGATAGTAGCCAAGATCCATCTTCCCCTACGTGTGTTGTAGTGAAGCGGCAATAACCAACTATCATCAGAGTGGGGCGTTAGGAAGAGAAGATTGGTGAGTGTCGTAATAGTTAATTTTGACGGGACCCTGGGAACGTTGACGAAGTAAATTCATATATTCGAACAATTGAACTGGCGAATATGGCCCAATTGGAAGAATCTAGACGCTAGGCTGAGGAATTAGACATTAAAAATGAACTCAGTTTTACATGAACTGAAGGGATATATTCCTTATGGAATCCCATTTGTGTTTGGAAACTTAATTATTCTGTACTAATTAGTAAAATATATGTCTGAGTGTAAGGTGGCACAAGGGATCCGCTGTTGATAATTAAGTTGGAAATGGTATAGATGATATTGTTTGGCATTTTTAGCACTGGTCCAAGAAAAGAGTAGAAATAATAGGAATAGTGATTGTTGGTCTTGCTTGACAGGAAGGGTTAATGTGGCCTCCCTTCTAATTGTTAAAAAAAAAAGGTGCACTTGACGTGTTCAGGTACGTCAAAGGTCCGGGATATGTCAAAGAGGACGCAATCTCATTCCATTAATAGGCTCTGAGGTACCAGTGTTATGCATACACTAGTAATAACGATATCATCTATTTTACGAGCGACCCTTGCAAAGCCACAGGCAGATCAGTAGTGAAGGTGCACTGCCAAGGGGACGAGGACTGTATTAAGTATAGGTTACAGATTAATTTAGCAGGGGCCCCTAATAAATATAATGTCGGTTTTGTTGGTAGTAATGTGGTAATGAATAAATAATGGCAACATAACTCTTGATGGAATTGGTATTTATTTCAAAATGTGTCGCGGCTAAATCCGCAACAGGTCCCAAGAACCCGTGATCGTGTCAAGGTGAGTGAGAAGGTTACATTTTGGAAACCCCATTATAATAGAACTTCCCCACCCCCCCCTTGACACGTCACAGCAGCACCTGCTGCCATAGCATTATCTCCCTGCACAGCATTACCACCTTCCCTTGGCATGATGCACACTACAATCCCTTTTAACAATCACCCCCACTCCACAACCAACCAGCAAAAAAAA